>OY759210.1:32555813-32890870 GCA_963662105.1 Meiosimyza platycephala | reverse complement strand
AAACCAATGCAAAATGTAAGCAAATAAATTGAATAGAAAAATTTTTTGACAACTGCGGAACCAGATTTAGCTGTCAAATTTTGAAAGGACAAATTATTATTGTTATTTTCATGAATATGCTGAAAAATATAGAAATTGAAGAATATTTTGAAATTTGTAAAATGATTTCAATTCTAGCTGCAAGACAAAAGAATTTTTGTTTGAAGCAGGCGCTCAGCAAATCAAACAAGATGAATATTATTTTTATTTTTCAGTTTGAACTGAAAAACGCATGAAGATGAACAAGGGGTCAAGGAGGCTGAAGCCCCCAACATAAATATTTTTGAATTTTCAAGGACTTAAGCCCAAATAAAACTAACACGTCGGCAGTGGCAGTGTATTTAAACATTTTTAATTAGTTTCTTTGTTAATTTTAAAGAAAGTTTAATTTTTTTGTATTTCAAAATTTGATTTTCGTGGTTTTTTAAATGCCGAATCAATGCAAGTGATTAAACTATTCTAATTTAATCTATTTAGGTATTAAGTTGTGTTAACTAATGATTTGTTTCAAGTAAAACAAGAAAATATGAAAATATAAGTGATTAATTTCATAAGATTAAAAACCCCCTTGGCAAAAAATTCTGGTTGCGACAAATAGCAAAATGTGAAACACATACAAGCAAACAACAGGAATATAATATTTGCTAATTTTCGTCTGAATTTTTCGGCTGAAAAAAAGCAACAACAATACAAATAACGGGATCGGTTGTAAACTACACAAGAACAACAACAATTACACGCATTTTGCTAGGATTATTTCAACTGAATTTTTCGGAATAAAAAAGGCAACAACAACAACGCAAAAGACGCGGGATCGGTTGCAAATTTGTTATTTTGGAGAAGTCAAAATAAAAATCCTCCATCTGGATTTGCTGGTTGCTTGGTAGCAATACAAATGAATTTTCTCAAATGCAGGTTACAAAACAATAGATATTAATTATTTTAACATATAAAATGAAATTTCTATACGAACGAAAATGAAAAACGAGTTCAGTTAATTCTCCTTTTTCAATTTCGCTTTCTATGACGCGTTCGACCACTTTTTTGAAAAAAATTTCTCCTGTGGATCTTGATTTCACGGCGAAGTTTTAGACCAAATGAAAACCACACCGCACAATCGCAACATTTTATGTTTAGACGCATCCATGAAATCTCTTTTTATTATTTATACTCTTTGCCTTGTGTTACGTTCATCACACTGTGGATGCTGTTGCCTGCAACTTGTTGTTGCTGTTTTAGTTGTGCATCAGCAACTAAATTTTTGTAGTTTTACTATTTACAATTAGATGAAACTGGTTTTACTTAAAATATATCCGACCGATTTGAATTTTCATTGTTTTGTTTTGATTTTGTATATAAAATTCGTCTCTTGCTTCTTTGAGCTGATAGGAACAACAATCTAGAGAAAACATTTGATATGATGTTTCAGAGAACAGCGGTATATTTGTGTGCATGTGTAAGTATAGTAATGTACTATGCAGCACGAGAGTTCATACCGCCTTGAATAATATTCGTACCTACATACATAAATAAATAATTGTAGTGTTTACGTGTTAAGGCAGTTTGTCTGTCCATCCAGTCGTGTCGTTTGTTGTAATTTTATTGAGTTTGAATTAATTTATTTGCCCCAGTAGGCAAATGCAGGAGTGAGATAAGCTATTATTAATAGGACTTCCCTGGGAAAGACAAGGCCTTTCCAATTCCCTTCCAAATTGGATTTTTTAAGGCCTTCCAAGGGCTTTCTAAGTGGAGGGGAGGAAAGTAGGTCGTCAGTGGAGAAAAGAAAAGTAGGACTTTCGTACCGCGACCGCTTCGTAAATAGAAAGGGAACAAATTTATGTTTTTGTTGATTTTCTGGTGATACCTGATATAGAGGGGGGTGGCCACTAAAGCACTAAATATTAGGTCCATCGTTGCCATATCTCCTGATTATTTTCGACTAAAAGGAAGGCATACAAAATTTACAAGTAATTTTTTAAACAGGTCGCCGTTAATTATTTCCAACTGGTTTACTTTATTTTCAAAGAAAATGTGGTCAATAACTCTTTCAGCCATTACACCGCACCAAGCAGTGTATTTTTGTGGATGTTATTGATGCTGATGTATGTTCTGAAGAATGTATGAATGGTCTTCACCGGAGTAGAAAAACTTAATGAGTAATATCTTTGCCATATTAATCTCCAAGGGATGCTCTATAACGTACCAAATTTGGTAGGAAATGCCCAATCATGGCAACCCTGTTCTGTATATGTATGTAAGTGCTTACGCATGTAGCAATGCATGTAGCAGAGTTAGCAAGCCTTCGTGAGTGGCATTTCTCAATTGACTACTGGGTTATGTCGGTTGTTGTTGTTGTTGTTGATCTCATTCAATTTATTCATTCATGAGTTTTAGACCGTTTGCTGAATGAAATTTTGTTGCTATTGCTGCCATTCCAGTCAGCATGTCGCAGCACAGCTCAGCACCATTTTACTATAAGTATTCACGAATAATAAAAATGTTATCACACAAGTATTTTGTGCGTTATTTTTATATTATAAATCCGTTTATTTTTTCTCATATTTTGCTCACGCCATTCATTACTTATTTTGGAATATAAAGTTGCGTTCCGTTGGTTTGAATACTTAAACTGTTTACAATTTATACTACTCTTACGTCAGCAACAACATTTGAAATGTCAAACGTTGCACTCGCCGATCATTCTGGATTATTTATTGGATTGTTCGACGCATTGAATGGAAAAAGTTCCAACTTATATTTTTTCATCTATCAAATGATATCTTTTTACTCAAGTAAATTTATGTGGTTAAAATTTATTTGAAGTCATAATTTCTTTTATTTATTCTGTATTTCACTTTTGTTTTAGGAGTCTTAGGTATATACTTTACCGAAGTCTGCACTCATCGTAGGTAAGAGATCGGAAAATATGATAGTTGGGTCGGTTTTAGTTCAAGAAGGTCTTGCTGTTAGAAGGCGTGTTCTTCTTGATAATTGGCAGGTGAGCACAAAGTCAGAATTAACATAGGACCTTCGCAGGGTCTTTCAGGTTGCATGTCTGACGGGAAATTTAAAAGAAGTTAGTACCTTTTTTCAGTCACAATAAACACGTAAAGTTTCGACAAAAAAATTTTTGGATCCTTACATACAATTTTTATATCCACCACTGTAACCTCTGTTGGCATTAATGCGGCGTTGCTTAGGATACTTAATATATGTATACTTTTAATCTGTTTCCAATTAACTTTGTTTATATCATCCCTTAATAAAATACTAAAGTATATTAGAGAGCTGGTCGTAAAATATTTATCGATAAGGTACGTCATCTCAAACTTTATCGGGTAAAAAATGCATGACAATAAAAACGAGATTGCGTGTTACTTTTGTATATTTTCTCTATTGCAGTATTGTCATCCATTCCATGCCAATCGCTCTTGTTAACTATAAATAATTTATTTTTTCTTTATCTTATAGATTGCAACTAGAGGATACTGGAGGTGACTCGTATCATATGCAATACCAGGGTGAATCGCAACATTCGCATCATCAACGCAGTGCAAATTCCAATATGAATTCGAGTGGCAACGGTAGTAAAAATTCGAATGGATCCGATGGCGCTATACCCAGCAAAAATGTTTTAGAGAGCGAAAAACGCATGAGACGTGAAATTGCCAACAGCAACGAGAGACGGCGCATGCAGAGCATCAATGCCGGCTTTCAAAATTTGCGTTCGTTGCTGCCACGACATGAAGGCGAAAAATTGAGCAAGGTACGTTGTTTGTTAAGTTTTTTCTGTATATTATTGAGGTAGGATTTTTATCCCTTTTGTAAAAAAATTCGCATCCTTCAGATACTGTAAGCTACTGCAACCAGCAGCATAGCATAGCTTATGAAAGTTGACAAGATTTCAACAACACAAAAAATGAAAAATACCTTTGGAAGAGATTCGCGTGCATACACATATCTTCAGTTTTTCACTGACATTATACAGTGGACCTTAATTTGGGTTTATTTTTTTTTTTTGCTATCATGTTGTACTCAGCCATTCATTGACAACCAGCGACATGTGAAGGTCTTTAGCTTGCTTTAGAGCTTACTGTTTTACCTTGAGACATGTTGAATGGTTTTTGTTGTACTTGCATTCAGTTTAAGTGTATACTGTTGCTATGGTGGTATGTGGCACACATAATGTAAAGAGGCTCTACGCAACGTGTGCCACATTTTAATTCAGACTTTGGGAAAAACAGATCTACGTCTTATTGTTTGTTCAAAAGTTTTATTAGCTTATTTCAAATTGGTGAATGTTTTTAACTGAACAAATCTTAATATTTTCAAACTGTGCATTAATATTTTTTCACTGATCACAATTCACAGCAAAATTGTAATTGCTTTGAATTGAAATATGTTGCAAAAAAATTTGTAAAGCAATTTAAAAATTATACTTCACAAAATTTGAGCTCTCTAGCTGAAAACTGTAAACGGCGCCTACAGAGTTTGTTTCCAATTTCATTGAAATTTTACGAAAATACTGATGTACTAGAACGTATGTATAAAAAATCTGCCTTAGGTAGAAAGATATAGTGTTTTAGGTAATTAAGTTGTATGGGAGGTGATACCACCTGTTGCCAAACCACGCCCGCAGTTTTCGTGTGGTTGAAAATACGAACAATATACATCCGATGATCAGATCAAACCTATGAACAGCGTAAACAGTTTGTTTCCTATTACAATAACAGTAGTATCACTAAAAAGTCAATCGAAATGTTCTAAGGGTGATTAGCTTTTTCGAACTACATACATAGTATTACATACATATTAACTTTTCTGAGTGGTTTTCAAATGCCCAAAAAATGCATAGAAATAGATGTAATAAGATAGATTTTTCGGATATAACATATTAAATTTATTTTATTGCATTAATTATCATCACCTGTAGTTTCAAACAATTGAATTTACGCTGTTTGTTTGGAGTAGCTGACCAATTTTGTGCGCAAATTGGTAAGATCTGCCACCTGATTTGCATCGTTATTGGTTCCATATCCTTTGAGGAATTTATTGATGCTTTTAACTGCTTCCGTCTAACTCACTTTCGATTGATTATATTGCTCGATATCTGATTCGTCGTTATCGTTATCATACATTTCGGCTCCTTCGTCATTATCCGTAATATGTTCTTTATTCCAATTTTCAATTTCGTTAAGGCTCATCTCAACATTATCGCTCACCTTTGAAAATAATATTTGAGTTCCTGAAGTCCATCATCATGAATGTGCCTTCCTTATAACTTCAATTGAAACGTTTTATTGTGCGACAATGTTTCACAACAGCTTACTTGATATCCCAAATTGACCAATCTTATTGGATTTTGATCCATTTTTTTTTATACGAAATATGTATCTCAAAAATTATGAGGATAGAAAACCATATGATAATTTTTGTTTAAAAATGATTTAATTTGATAAAATTTTTTTAAAAAAATCAAAAAATATAGATATAAATAAATTTGCTTGAACATTAATTGTTTTATTTATAAAAATGGGCACGGTTACGATATCCGTGGCGCCACGATTTGACGATGTTTTTCGATAAAACACGTTAAAATAAATTGAAAATGTTAAATAAAAAAAACGGATTCTCCACTTAAGTAAAATATTGAGTTTGCTTCTAAATGTGTGGTGGCCGTTTGTAATTGAAATTCGTTTTATCCAATTTATTGGTATTTTTTTGAAGTATTTTGTTAAACTTCTTTCCCCTAGACTCAGTAAGAAATGCTTGTCGCCTTGGCTAAAACTATTTTTTAAAATCTTTTAATAATACGAATACACATACTCGTTCATAGATTGATTACACGAAATTATGAAATTAAAATCGTAACTGAATCAAATTTTTTTTTTTTAATTTTTACTTTATTCCGTGAACAAAAGTGGTAGTATATAGTACTATCTTTGGTTGTTGTTGTTGTTGTATCTGGCCAGAAGTACAACTGCACTAAAAATAACGCGTACACTATATACACGTCGATATAGTAGTAAATAATGTAAGCATATTATATCGTATGTTTTTACAAACAGAGGCTAAAATACCAGCTGCTGCTGAAAACCGCTCCCAAAAAAGCACTGCTTTGCCGGGCCAACAAAATAGTGCGCATGTGCTCTGGACGAGGAAAAAGAAAAAAACAATGCTACAACCAAAAGAACCGGGACAGCAGCAGCAGGAACTAAACAGTACGTAATTCATTGTAAAGAAGGATGGGGTACAATCTACGATGTAAAATTTACCAGGAGCAGTTGAAGCAGCAAAACACAACAACAGTAAAAAAAGTTGATAGTAAAGTGGCAGCAGTGTGTTGGTGATGGTGGTTAAGGATCCAGAAGTGGGTGGTTGATGATGCGGAAGCCGCTCGCCTAGGGCGAATTATATGAGTTAAAGCCGGGGTGGTTGGCTGAAAAGTTATGGGGATGCCAGACTAGTTATGAAATTATTTCCAACATTCCAAGCTTTGCATGGGAAAGTGGATCGATATTTTGGTTTTGGTTCTATTCATAAAGAGGAGGGAGGGGGTGATGTTAGGGAAGAGTGTACAGATGAGTATTACACATTTTGCAGATATGGTGGCGCCTCTTGTTTGTTTTGTTTATTTAGTTTATTTAATGGTCACGATGGATATGTGTCGAACCAGGCGCAAACGAAAGCTTTGGAAAACTACAACGACGATGACGAGGAGTAGCAATCGCTATTTAGTTGGAAAGCGGATTGCATTCGTAAAAACATGTGAGTCCAGAAGAGCTTTTAATGTAGGTTAGTTTTTTTTTATGGCTATTTAGCCTTACTTGGTGCACTAGAAGTACCTGCAGCAATTGCTTACGTCCTATACCCATTCTTAATGTATCCATGTTTCCAAAGACGAGGTGACCCTTCCTTAGTCCAACAACAGCATTCATTTGAAATTGAGTTTCTATATACAAAACTTTGGCAGCATCTGCAGCACCTGCTGCTTTGGCCTAAATGTAAGCGTCGCTATTGTCGTTGTCATATTGAAGCATCTGAGCGAGATGGCGCTGTTATTTCCAAGCTCACGCCTAGGATATTTTCTGCATGTGAGCGAGTTCATTGACCTCAATAATGCAAAAGTTCATTCAGCCAGTACGAGTGCTGATGGTTAGTTAGTAGTTAGTCGTGCTGTGTAGTGTTTCCGTTTTCGTTTATTTTTTGCACAAGTAGTACGCGTAATATTTTCTAGCGTTATTAATAGTAATTTTAGTATTTTCTTCTCCTTTGCGCACCCACTCCTCACTTATAATATTCTTATACATTCACTCAGTTACTCATTCACTCACGTACTCACATAAAAACTACGACCGACCTGATTTTAATTTTTTTTGCTATCATATATCATGCCTTACCTTATGTAAGTGCCTTACTTTTTAGATGTCATTACGTCACTACGGGGTACACTTATTATAGTCACAACCTTTACTAAATTTATTCCTTTGAAAAAGTTTTATAAAAGTAATTAACCGATATGGTATAATAGTCCGGCTACTATTAAAAATATTTTGAATAAAAAATATAGGAAAAACAAGATTAATGTAACTTGCTTCCAAAAACTATGTTTTTCCAAAGTAGATCTTCAATTAGTTCGGCCTTATGAGCCCTTTTTACTTTCAATGTTTATTAATCACTTACCATTGCTGATGATGCATTAATATATTTTTCTAAACCGTGAGGCTATCTGTAGACTGTGTTGTTAGAACAAATGAGGATTAGAGTAACCTTCAAATATGGTCTATTAATCCTTCGATAAGTTATTGTGACGCTACGACAGCAACTATTAAACTTTTATGTATGTACATATGTACACATATGGTCAAAATAATAAGTACACTACCTTATATCTTTTTAATTCTGAATTTTCTTTTGTTTTATTGAAGAAATTCATAGTAATTATTTTTTATTTTAATAATTTCAATATGGTAATGCCTTCAAAAGTGAAAGAGACGAAGGGGTTTCCCCGAATTTTTATATTCGTATATGTTTTCATTTAAAGGGCTTATGGACAAAATAATAAGTACATTGAATATTTATTTGATTTTGCAACAATCTGAGCTGCTTTTTCGTTCAGGTTTATTGTTAATTTTATTTATTTTCTTATTTAGTTATAGCAAAATGTAAAGAAAAATATTGTATAGGTGGGCTGAAGTAAACATTGTACTGCCGAGGAGCGGCAGATAGTTTCGCGACTAAGAAATGGCGGCCAAAGCCTTCGTAATATTGCCAAAAATATTAAAAAAATTAAAAAAACGGTTGAAATCCGCGGAGCACCAAAAAGGTATTAAATAATAATCGTATTATCGCTATTGCGAAAAATAACACTTTCACATCTTCAAGAGTCATTTCAGCAGACATCAGCAATGTGATTTGGCCCCGAACGGTACGTCGATGATTACAATGAACCAATTTACCAGGACGAATAGCCAGAAAAGTTCCTCTGCTTCGACAAAAAATTTTGAAGACGCGTTTTTCATTCGCAAGGTATCATTCAAATTGGTCCGGACCATACGGCGAGAAGAAATGTGGCAATATTTTGTGGAGTGACGAATCAAAAATAAATGTTTGGAAATGACTCGCATTTTTTTTGAAAATATGAAAAAGGCCGATTTTTTTGAAAACGGTGCTACTTTTACTGAACATGATATTACTTTTCTGACCCGCCTTGGGGTCGCGCATCTGCTGTTAAAAAGTTATCCATTATTTATTGGACACCCTGTATACATATGTGTATGGAAAATATATAGATTTTGGAATTAATTCAGAGCAGCTGACTTCAAGTGATTTCAGCGACTGCAAAGTGATTTTAGGTGACTTCAATGCAATCACATTTCTTCCAATCCTGATTCCAATCCAAAGTATGACGTCACCAGAATAATTGCATTCATTTACGACGGAAAAGGCTGCAGACTTATGGCATTGAAGTCTGCAGGCGACTTAATTTTTAAATAGATTTCAATTGAAAATTAATGAATTCTTCACAGCTCTGCTAAATTACACATGAAAAATGCAGAAGTGTGCTGCTAAAATCTATTTATCCTGTAAAAATTCATCAAAACGGATCACAGAGTTTTCATCGAAACGAACCGTTTCCATTGTATCAACGCCAGCCGAAGTTTGCAATTTCATCATCAAAAGGATTATAAAAAATTGTAGACGCTCTAATTTTTTTCTAAGTAGTAAGCAATTAATGATCATGATGTCTCAGCAGAAGAAATTCTACTAAAAAGTATATGCGGCTGGTGTTGAAAACATAATTTTTTATTTATTTATTTGAGGTGTTGGAGTTTGAAGATTTTTCATTTCGACTTGTTTTTTTAAAAAGTTCATTGTCATTGATATTTTTTTTTTACAATTACTCAAGGTACTTTCAGAAAAATTTCCATAAAAAGCACTTCGAATGAATTCGTTTTTTTATTTACCTAAAAAAGCAAAACATTGTTACTCTTTTCGGGCGTGAAGTTTTTTTTTACGGCAGAATCAATAATTCTTTTGTTGCTCATAATATTTAGAAAATTAACCATCCCGCCCAGATTTTCACTCGGCGGACCTATTTAGTAAAAAAAACATTTTGAATGCAACTTTACATTGCCATAAATCAAAACTTTTGCTTGCAAAAAATAAAAGAAAGGGTAGATCTTCTTTCTTCTTCAGAAAAACAGTCACAGTTTTTCAATTATCATAAATATTTTCTATTGCAACTAAATGTCAAAGTTGTGTCAATCAAATATTGCACCTTTCTACTTTCGAACATAAAATACAGAAAACATTTAAAAAGTTTCAAAACATTCAAGCAGCATTTTTTTTTTTTTTAACATTAACTGTTTCTTGTACGCCAAACAAGACTGTACTTTCCCCTTATACCCTGCCTCTCATGAGCCCCTCTTAACCATTAACGATCAAATCATCATCATCATCATCATCACCAACATTCAGAAGTGGCAACTAACGACGTCGCAACAAAATAAAGAAACAAACCAAAGAAATAAAGAAAGAAAAAAACACAGACAAAACAGTTAAAAAAACGTGTAGGAAAGCAAAAAAGAAAAAAAATACCGCAATTGCAATAACGTCATTAAATCCGGCGAGACGACATTCCTTCCACAAAATTAAAAGAAAAAAAAGCTATAAAGTTAAAATAATAAAAAAAGATCACCTCGTCGTCTTGAACGACACAACTGCAACTACATATAGCCTTGTTTTTATATTGCTTTCTTTGTACAGTCGTCGACGTTCTGTTTCGTTCCGTTCGGAGCATTCGTCCGCCTGTCTGCTCGTTCAATCAGTTGGCCCCCGATCAACGTCTAGCGCATTATTTATAAACCCACAAAGTAATTGATCCGTTGCAATTTAGCTGCCAGCCAGCAAGCAGAAAGCGGTATTCAGCAGCTTTCTCTGTCTTCAAAGACGGACGAACCGATAGACAAACAAACAGACGGTCGGATAAATGCATTGGGGGTACCGGTGAAAATGTCTGCTGCTGCTGTTGCCGCAATTGTAATCGTAAAAAAATAAACTTTTCGTTGTTTTTGCCGATGATCAGCAAACGGCTCAAATCGGTTCTTTTTATTGCAATTTTTGTTTTTTATTGCTGTATTTGGCCACGACGGCGGTGGCGGCAACGATGTCTGTACAACTTGACCATGAATTGATCTCTTAACCGCAGTTACAAATGACTGTGTGACTGTAACAACATTAAGTCATTTTGAGAGTGATGGAAAATTTGTCCCATTTAGAAATTGCAGACGGAAAAATCAAAAGTACTGATGTATGTACATATACCCATAATTAGGGTTCCCAACCGGTTCCCATTTCAATAATGCTCTTATTTTTTCCTAATTTTTTGATTCTGCCCATAAATTGGCACTCTTTCTTTCTATTCTTCTGGTACCTTGCGAATAATTAAAACATATGCAATCATTACCACATCGAACAATATAAATTAATTATAAAAAATAGAGTAGTTCCCACCCCGAAATTTTCGGTTACATTTCCCATCTCTACACTGAGAAAAGAGTATGCTTCCTTTAAATAAATTATTTGGTTGATAGATTTTAAAAATTTTTGTTATCTACCAACAAGTTACCATGTCCTTAATTGAAATTTATATTGTTGCTTATTGGATCAAACTTTATATTAGTTTGAGTCGATTGAAAAAATTGGTTTGGGGTTAATCCTATATTTATTTGATTTCACTTCTCATTAACATGAAAACTTTACAATTCACAACATATTCAAGTAAAACACTACTTAAGTATATTCTGCTTGGTACGCAATTTAGGTATTTATGATTGTATAAATACGAACGACATCCTATATAAGGATGTAACGATATTGGAAAAATTGTTTTTGGTCATCGGTTTTTACCACAAATCCATATTAATGAATGTATACGTTTGCAAAAAGAGAATATTTTTTAATCAATTACATGATTTAGTGATTATTAACAAACGAATGATTGCTACAAAATAATATTTGTTTCAACCAAAATATCATTTGGTAATTATTACCAAATATATAATTGATCAAATAATATTATTCAATTCACTGTAATATGTGACATTTTACCATATATCACATATTTAATTCGCCTATATCAAATATACTATTTGTTAATTATTACCAAATTTTGATATATGTATATAATTAAATTGTTTTCTCAGTGTAGAACCAACACTCAATATGCCTCTTAGGCGGAGAGCCTATAGAAAAGTCGACGAGTGTGTAAGATTGCGAGATAAGATTAATAGTCTAAGAAATGGCAGCCACTTTGAACAACGTACTAGGTACAAAGCTAAAATTTCGTCTATGCTTGATTTAGTACTAGTTAAATAAGAAAATCAAAATCTTGCAGCATTCGCGCGGTCGCGAAGGTACATCCTACAATTTTCAAAAAAAAATTTTGAATATTTCAAAATTGTAGCTTATTAAAATATCTTTCATATGACATCTACACGGAAAAAACAAAACTCGAAATTATTGTAAATATTAATCAAACTTTAAGAAAAATTAGTAGGTAATTTAGTAATTTAGAAACATTTCGAGTGTCTATTAAAAATTACTAAGCGTAATATAAAAATTGCATTTAAGCACGCATTAATTTTTCAAATGCAAGTTTTTAATTTTTACAAAGTAGATATTAAAATTTCTGCAATAATTTATTATATTTTAAAAGGACTGTACTATTTTTTAAAAAGTACATTATAAAGTTTTTATGATGAAATAATAGAATTGATTTTTAAAATTTTTTACATCAGTTATGTAATATTTTAATTTTGTATTGAATTGAATCATAAGTGGGGTTATTAAACTCTACAATAGAGTTTTGGCTCTGTAGAGCTAAAGCTAGTTATACTAGTCTTCTGCTAGGAAGACTCAACAATAATGTGTTGAACAAAATTGGGACGGCCAGCGAGTTTCCGTTGCCGCTTCCCCGACCCCGTCCCAATTCTAAGTCAATTAGTAAGAGTTTGGCAAGCCTTATATATTTATTTTTTTTGCATGAACATGTAAAGAACTCAAACAGAGTACAAATTAAAAACGAAAGAGAAATAAAATTCAATATAATAAAAATTACTAATCTTGAAATAATTTTTCTTTAACTACTTTTTATAAATTATGTCGCAATTTATTAAAATTTAATGAATTCTTTGTAAAATTTTCAAGTTTTTAGGTGATAATTAAAATGAAGAAAATAATTTTTAATATGCACTTATTAAAAAATGTACAATGAAAGTAATTACAAACTAGAATAGAATTTTTCATAATGATTTTTTATTTATTACTATAAAAGAGTAATATTTGTTTTCAGATTTTAATTTTTATAATCTCCTATTAATTTTTAATAAAATTTGAGCTGGTGTTTTTTCCGTGTATATTTTGGAAATGCCTTCAGCCGTTCTCCAGTTATAATGATTTTTTCAAAAATATTTTGCATTTCGAAACGTTTAGGGTGTACCTTCGCGATCGTGCCAATTCTGCCAGATGTTGATTTTCTTATCTTACTAGTACTAAATTACATATATACAAAAATTTAGTTGTGCGTGTATGTTTTTTTATGAATAGTTTGCATTTTGAAAATTTTAGGGTGTACCTTCGCGACCGCGCCAATGCTGCCTGATTTTGATTTTCTTATTTAACTAGTACTAAATCATTGACAAAATTTTTGCTTTGTACCTACTACGTTACTCAAAGTGGCTGCCAGCTCTCCTACTATTACGGTAATGATAGTAATGCATTTTAGTGATACAAACCAACCAAAGTTGCCTTGACATGGCCTGTCCCGATGCCCGAAAATGGCCGAATTTTAATCAATTTTGTTGTTTTAATTAAAACTATAATATTACAGCTCGATATGTATGCCATATGATAGAAGTCGAAGAGGCCTACATAAAATATACTAGGTTGCATTGCTGAATCCTGTCCCAAACATGGGTTGCCATCGGTTTTTTGGGTAAATTTTCATTAATAAAGATAACTTGAAATGTGTACCAAATGATAGAGCTCGAAGAGCCTAAACATAATATATAGGATTGCGTTGTCGAATCCTGTCCCAAAAATGGGTTGCCACTCATTTAAGAAAAATTGGCTCTATAAACGGTTGGCAACCCATGTTTAGGATATGATTCGACAAGGCAACCCTATATAATCTGTTTAGGGCCTAAACTTTAGGCTCTTCGAATTCTATCATTTGACACTAATTTCAATCTTTCGTCTTCATTGATATCGGCCAATTGTTGTTTTGTAAAATTGAAATCGAATGAAAGGAGCAAAATTTTGTTAGACTTTCTTTAAATTAAAACTTAAAAAGCTTAAAAGCATGTTAATTTTTAGGAAAATCCAGAATTCTGCCCGGACAAAATTTTATTTCAGTGCTCTTAAAATCAAATGGTTACTATGCAGCGGCTTTACAATTTTGACGTCGGTGCCATCTAAGCATCTAGTCATATCGGGAATCCAAAATTTTTCAGTGAAATATAGTTTCCACCTTCACCGTCCACCGTCTTCAAAGTTTGTGTCACAGTACTGCTTCCTAGCCGGAATGTTCACGTCTTTTCTAATTGAGCGTTGGAATCCACTTTCTTCCAGCCCGTTGCAGCGCTACAGGAATTGACATTTTCTTCATTAATTATTAATTGCATAAATTGATTTGTAGGTTAACAATAGAGGTCTGCATGAGTGCACTCGAAACGACAATCAAGCCACGTTGTGAGTCCTTCGAGATTTTGTGTACAAAACCACAATTCAAATCAAATCAAATCGAAACACCAAGCAGGAGAAATGAGTGCTGCACTTGCATACAAATCGCAAATGTTCTACAAGTTCAAGCACTCGAAGTTTATTGCATTCGGAAGCTTTTTTGATGATCGTTTCGAGTGCACTCATTAACAAGAGAATTAATCTCTCTACTTATGAATGAAAGTTCAAGATGAATGACAAGTATGTAATACAATTAATAAAAAAGGAACTTTAATGTCTGAAAGTTTTAAATTTCTAAACTTTTTTGACAAATCAAAGCACCAATGTTTAATGTGCAAGGTTAACAGGACCGGCGATACTACGTTGATTATGTATTATCGGTTGACGGAAGTAGCTAATAAAAAACCCACAATATCTACATATAATCAAAACAAAGGAAATACCAAACGCAACTCAAAAAACATGCTGCCATTTCTATAAAGCAATAAATAAAAATAAAACTCAACGAATCCAACACATATCAGTCAGCTGATCAAGAGCCGGCTGTAGCAGCTGCTTTATTAAAATGAGAAAATGGAGAAAAAATAAAAGTATCAAAGCCAATTTCAGATTCACTCTAAACGATTATACGTAAAGAAACAAAAGCAAAAGCAGAGTAAAAATAAAATGCGGACTGATTGCCACGATCCAAAATAAAATACAAAAATTCCAACAAAATTTAAAAAGAAATTAAAAATATGAAATTCTAGCGGCCGGCAGCGGAAAGCAAAATTAAAATAAAAATAAATAAATTTATTTTAAGCGCGAGTGGAGAAAGATATGAATGCACAGCTGTGGAGAAGAGAGAGAGAGAGATAGAAAAGTCGAGTGTGTGAGCGGGAAAATGTGAGGGCTACACTTAAAGCAGCTGATCAGATGACAGCACCATATTTACTAACCGGCGTAAAATATCAACCATAGCGATAAGTTGGATTCAACTCGAGTGTCGGTGCGTCGTTATTTTGATTGAATATTTTATTATTATTTCATTCATATAGTATTTGCCTTGAAGAATTCGTAGAGTTTTTTTTTTCAATTGAATAACAAACATTTTATTAGAATTATTTGTTATTTTACATTTTATTGGTGTTCTTGCTGTTGTGAATATTATTTACATCAGCTGACTTGTTGGGCCAAACCAAACGAAACCAATTTAAGCGAATTGGTGAGACTGTGTTGACAAAAATGTTGACATAATTATTTTTTTTTTTGTAACGTTCTTCGTTATATTGTTGCTGTGTCGTCGCGTCGCATTGCTGTGCACAAAAATGCTGCGCAGATCAGCTGATTTCATTGAGTCATTGAAGTTATTTTTGCAATATTTTTTATTTTTGTCTAACAAAGGCAAACGTAATTATTTTTGCTACTCAGTGAGATCATCATTTCTTAGATTGTGTGTGATTTTTGTTCCACATTTAGCTGTCATGTCAACAGGTTTCGCTATGGATCATCTGTTATACTTACAAAAAAAAATGTTTTTCCTCACAATGACGATTTAGTTATTTTTCGGCTGAGTTGAAGTTGAATGTGTCTCATTATCCTATCCATGTTATTTGTTTGCTAGTTGTAATCCGCCACTGGGTATGCTTTCTCATGGATTTTTCAAAATCAATTTTTATTTAGCTTTTTTAAATTTGTTTTTGCGGATAAATTTCATGTAATATGGATATTTTTGTCTAAACTTCTATATTTTAGTACGAATTTTCTCTATATCGAAGTTTTATCTGGTTTACTTCAGATTTGCTACATGAAAGTTCGACTGTAAATGGAAATAGTTGTTGTGCTTTCAAGTAATGCACTATGAACTCGCTGACTACTTTTACTGGCCAAAACTCTGAAATGCTCTATAAGGGGATTTTCGAGGTCGCTGATTTCGAATTTGATGTCAAAAATAAAAAATTCAAAATTGTAACTATATGATACGTTGTGTAATGTAAGGAGGATTTCGTGCTCGTTGATTTCGAATTTAATGTCAAAATTTAAAAATTTTAAATGAAGACTTCAATGTGGCATCCGGTATTTTAAGTCCATTTTCAATAAACTATTTCAAGATTTCGGAATTTGGTATTAAAATCGAAATCAGCGAGCACTCCCTTACAACAAGTTTCTTAGACTGCATTGCATTTGAAATTGAAATTCGGGAACAAAATTTTTTCAAAAGCTTATAACTTTTGAACTGAAACGACGATTTTTATAAATTTAACGGTGTTCGATTTGTATTGAAATAGTGTATAAGTGAGATTTTCAATTTTAAATAATGTATTTTTCAATGTTTAAAACATGTTTATTTATTAAATGTCTGACGTGCTCCCCTTGGAAGCTACTTCCAGATTTCCCGTTGGGTTCTTTCTTCTTGTCAAACAGAAAAACAATTATGTAATACGAATTAAACAGTCAACAACAGCCCCACGTCATAAAATCAAAATCAACTGGATACATAAAAAAGAAGTCAGCCTATCCGCCTCCTTCATTCACCCACCTACACAATTTACAATCACTGCTATTTTCTTACAGTGTAATTTAATCATTGATCGAAATGTGTCACCCGATGGCATTTTTTTCCGTACTCAGCAGGGCTACCAAAGTGCTACTCGCATAAGTGGGTGAGTCGAACAAAGCAAAAAAAAAATTTCTACAATTTCTCAATCATCGCCTCCGACGCATTTTGAATTAGTTCTGAGGTACTATGCTGTCGTTATGAATTCAATACAACCAACAGCTGTTTGCCTGTTAATAAACAAAATCAGAGCTTTAGATTTTCACGAGTGCGCTTTATTTTAGCAAAAATTGGCCAAACAAAACGAAAAAGCGAATTTCAAGTAAAACAACAGTTCAGTTCATTAACATTTACCACCAAACACAATTACGACCATAGTAAGGTGAGCTGTGAAGATGAAGGTATAAAGCATTAATGAATGAATGTTAAAGAAACAAAAACGTCAAACCGATATGGCTGGCATTGGGTATCCCATAGAATAACTTTCATTTTTCATATAAAAAAAAAACATGCAAAAGCACAATAATCACACTAAAACAGAGGATGATAACTGACCCGAGGCAGCAAAAGATTTACTGGTTGGTCATACAAAAGAGAAGCAAGTCAGCGTACGTTTAAATTTAACTTTTTAATTTATTACCTAAAATAACACAGTCACCTTGATGGAGAGGTACGAATTGAAATACGATTAATAAAAATAAATACGTACCACATCAGCTTTTGAGTAGTTAAACTGAAAAATTCAGAATAAATTTGTAAAGTTCATCATCCATATTTTTTGGAGATAAATTGGCTGACGTAATCTTTTAAATGAAATTCAATGGAACTGAGATGTTGGCCTAATGTCTGCTTGTCTAAATGAGATGTTTATGGAACACGATAGTCACTGCAAGCAAAGAAACATATCCCCCTGGAAAGCTTTATCTTATGAGTTCCGATTGTCTCTAAACACGAACTGAATTTGGTTACCAAAAATACTTCTTTATCAATTGAGATTATAACTAGTACGTGTGTACCAGAAAGTACCGCGTTGGTTACAAACATTTTTGGAGCCAATAACAGCTGGAGCTCCCTTCTAAATATTTAACAAAGATAATTTTGGGTGGAAGAGAAAATCTTGGTTGGAAACGAATTCTGAACTCCGAGGCCTATTTATTCAATAATTTCTAGTTCGGAAACACCACTTTGCAGGCAATTTAAGTTTAATGAAATCACCCTATTTAAAAAAATAAAAAAATGTATTGTATTGTATGTAGGTCAAGACTCTTGACTCAAGAGTTTATAAAACAAATTATCTCGAAAACTACATTCCTGGAATCATCTAACATTCCTATAGGCGCAAAATAGCTTGAATACTTCAGCTCATAGTTCGTTCCCGATATACATACGTCGTTTTTCTGCTCCTTAATATTGTCGGAATCATGTCGTTTCATGGACTTTTTTTTTGCTTATGACGAATTTAAATGGAAGGATTTTCTATGAACTACGGGGCGTTAGATGCTTATAATTAAATTACTATCTCATTAGCCAGATGTTTAATGTATCTTTGAAGTTAAAGAAGAAAAAAAAAAAACAGAAAAAGCACCTTACACTCAATTTTTCAAAGCAAATTTTTTGCTCATAGAAAATTATGTGTAACGATTTCACCAAGCTACTCAAATTACAATTTTTTTTTTTATTTTTTGCCAACAATTTCTTGGCCAATATTTAAATTCGCGAATTTCGGTATAGTTAGTATGTAAATGTGTGCGTTGTCTGTTTGTGAGTGTTTACATTTTATTAACGCAAACAACAAGATATATCTTAATGTTATTACTAATAATAGCAGCAGCCGGAGTAATAATAACGACAACAACGCTATCTAACGAAATTAAAGCTGGCCTTAGATAGTTTCTCTAATTTCGGACAATCGGACGGATAAACGAACGCGCCTCGACAGGCAGATGCACCTACATTTTTATTTATTTATTTTTTCCTATTTTATTTGTATTGTTTTGACAGTAGAACCTCTGTTATATCGAAGTTAGACTATTTAACTAGTTATAAACAAAATCTATGCTCATGCGGCTAACGTAAACTTTCTTTTTGTCTTTTGCGTTTTTAAAATTTTTTACCTGTCACCAATCAAAATTGAGCCTAGGTCGCCCTGCCACCAACTGAGATACAGTCATTATTTTTTCGAGATACTAAATCTATATTACTTTTCTGTCAAAATGAAATTGAATTGAATTGAATAGTTGCCAATTTATGATTGAATTAATATACATATCTATGTGCTTTTAGCCATCTAAAAAATAACTTTAGGTTGGCTGATGTTGTTAAACTGCGCATGTAACAATTGTGCTAACAGGAAATGCCCAGGTTCAAACCCCATACGACATACAATAATACAATAAATGGAATTTCATAAAATAATTTATCAGGTTAACATGTTATAGTAATTGACGCAAGTTAGACATAAATATAAAAATCCTAATATTTGACTCTAATTTTATCAAAACATCTGACCTGGCTAAGATGATCAGAACCTTATAGATTTTCACTGTGTCTACATCTTTAAGGCGAAAATAAGTTCAACCACACCTTCATCTGATCTGACTAGCCTGCATTGTTCTTGATTTGGCTAATCTGTTCAGGGTCAGTGGCGTTCCGTGAGCATCGGGAGCAAGGAGGTAATTTGCCGCCCCCTACCGAAAGAACACTTTGTGTTTTTTGGCATTCATGCAAAAATTTTATTAACAAAAAAAGTTTCTTCCTTTTTACTTTCAAAAGCCTTAGGAAAATGAGATATATTTTATGACCATTTTGACGCCTCCTCGGACCCCCTTCCCTCCTTAGGCACGCTACTGATCAGGGTTGTATTGGTTTTTATATGGCTTTCCTTAAAAGGGCATACATGAGGCTAGCCAGCTTCGGTCCTTACCAGAATCGTCCAACGACGAAATTCTATAAAAATTTTCCTGATATGGCTGCAATATGGCTAATCTTTCCCATACCAGATAGGCTTACACCCTTTAGATACTGATAAGATTCACAAATGGCTTCCCGTAATAAGGTCCGCCATTACTAGCCAGATCCGGAGCTGACTAGATAAGGCTTGTCTGATGGGAATTCCTACTCGTGTACTTGGTCATCATTAAGCACATACAGTAGACTTCCAATATAACGTATAACGATATAACGAATTTCCATTTTAATGAACAGTTTTCCAAATTGAGACTTTTCCATTGATGTCTCTAAATTAAGAACGCTAAAATGTTTTCCGTTCCTAATAACGAACATTGTTTAATTCAAAAATAACTGTTGAACTGAAATAACTTTTTTTTACCAGTAAAGGTGATCGCCAGTAAGAAAAGCATTGCAAAATCTAATTTAACGTTTATACGAGTTAATATATGCGATAATAAAAGCCAGTTTCTTTAATAAAAAAACACTTCGATATAACGAATTTTACGATATTACGACTGTCCCGTGCATTAATTAGTTCGTTATATTGGACGTCTACTGTACATATATTTTTGTGTATTGTAGCTCATAATTTAGCTTTCATGACAATTTATCTGACAATATTTACTATATATGATCGTTCGAGGATTTCAGCCGATCTTCACAATTTTATCCTCCACAGTAGAAGTTATCAATCTTGAATTGTGCACTCACTCACTCACTTCTTAGAAATCAATGTAAAAGCCTACTTATATGTAAAATAAACCAATTCTATGAAATGATAAAGGAATTTATGAACCTTAATCTTAACCTCTACAAGTCGAACATTTCCTGACTAAATTCGCTTAAGTCGAAGTCCTCCATAAGTCGAAAAATCTATAGCTCGAATTTTTTGGCGTCTCCCTTCAAGTTCGACTTACAGAGGTTCTACTGTATTTTTTTTATTTATTCCTCTTCACTTAAAGATTGAATATCGATATCGCCAACGCATCAGCGCTCGGTGCCGGTTAGAATATCGTCGTTTTTCGTTGTGGCCTTAAAGAAACATGTGTTTTGTGTTGCTTCCTCTTATTCTTTCGCTGCTGTTTCGTGTGCTAATTAAAAATTTTGTTTTGGCTTTTTTGTAGTTGTTGTTGTGTTAGTATCTGATCGCTCGTGTTTTCGCTAACATTGGAACGCAAAAAAGAAAACAGCTGAAATTTTTTCGGCTGCTTAATGCGCATTTTCGATAATGAAAACCTCTGCTTCTTTTACTAAATGGTGTATCTAAAAGTTTTCGACTTTCTACGGTGGAGTCTTTTTTAGCTTACATGCATTCGCCCGCCAAAAGCTTTATCGTTAATGGGTTAAACTTTTTTTTTTAATTTAAATTTATGTGGAAATGGCAAGCATTTGAGATAAATAGTCAATGTTTGACCCTTAAAATTTGCACTTAAAGTTAACAAAAAAATCAAAATATGGAAAATTGCGAGCGATTCTTTTCCACTTCGCGATCTACTGATTCCCATAAATTCTCTATGACCTGGCCTCTCTTGATTATTTGGGGTCGTTATCGTGCTGAAATATACTCGTTCTACTGGTATTGCATTCCAAGAGCGCGGGACAACCGCCCAAAAGTCATTTGTCTGTAAAACTACCTTCTTGCTGGAAGACCCATTTCAATGGCATTTCATACTCAGCAAATCACATCGTAGAATGTTAACATAAACATTTTGATCCATCGTTCCTCTGTCGGAACTTTTCGTAAACTTCTGGCGTCGACACCCTTCTGTTACGACACTTGACGTTATGTTCAAGTTCAGTTTTATCTCAGTTGCTTGAGCAGATGGATTCTGTTTTGAAAATCTAACCCGATTTACTAATTACGGCAAGTTTGTGCTTTTTTTTTCTTCATATTTTATGGCATTGCTGATAATTTTTGCAGAGCACTTAATAATTTGTTCAACCTCTTTGTAAGTGTTACCATCCGATAACAGCGCGTACAGGATAGCGGCTCCATCTGTTTTACATATACGAGTTTTTCCGTATTAGCCGAGCATACATCTCGATTAGTATTCTTTTGCTTATTGTATTAGTATATTTCTTATAGTATGTATTAAAAATTTATATCAACTTCCTCCATTAACATACTAGTAATAATCTGTCTGCCATTGCTATGTTATCTAATCGGTGTTCAAAGTAGAACTGCAATTTGATCAAATGAACGCTTGAGCTGCCACTTGTTTGACCAACGATTTGATAAAAAAATTGATCGTCTGTATTCTTCTCCAATCAGCCAGTCGAAGCAACAAAGCGCAGAATTTACGAAAGTAACCAAATTCAAATTAGGTCCAAATTTCGCTGTTGTCGTCACACGAATTGTTTTTTTTTTTTTCCCCTTTCTTACCTTTAATACTTGTAATAAGTATGTTACGATTTTATTTTTTCGCAAAAATGTCGACCTCACTCCTCCACTCCTTCTTCACGGCAACAACGTACTTTTTTTTCATATGTGAAACTAGGTTGGGGGGGGGGGGCACAGTGTAGAGGCACTTGTATCTGTGCAAAAGCACCGCTGGCTTCTAACCTGTTTTTTGATATTTTTATTTTACCGTGGCATGAATATTTTTCTCGTTTGTTTTGTTATTTGTTTATCACTAGTGTGTTTAGAATAAACGTTTGCCAGCTTTTTGTTGTTGTATTAGCGGCATTTCGTAAAACGTAATTTACCGCCAAACTAATGACAATCTAATAAGAATTTTTTGTTTGCAAATAAATGCGTTGTACATATTTTAATTTGTTGTTTTTGAAACCGAATAAAAATTGTAACGATTAATGCAAATTTTTTAACCCTTCGGTTTGTTGAGGCTATTTCGTGACTTTTTGCTAAACTTGCTAGGGTCCTTTCGCCTGTTCGGGTCCATTTAGTGCAGTTGGCAAGTTTGACGGCGATAACAAAAATATCCCAGCACTAATTTCTATGAAAAACTTATTTAATCACCCCTATCATGAATAAACATTCCTTCGACTTTTTTCCCCAATTCCCTGTTTTGCAATCGTGGAACTTTTTGGGGATTGAGAACAAGTTCCCTGAAAAATCAGGTTATCAGCAATACTTTTTTAGGGAACATTTTTTGACCTATCACGCAAATTTTATTCCCTAACTTTGTAACGAGGAATAATTATTAGCGGAAAGAAGCAATGTAAGTATTTATATTAATTTGATTAAATAAAAACGGTTTTAAAAGTTTTTTAAAAGGTCTAACAACACAAATAAGAAGCAGCTAGAGATATTGGTGCAGTACATGGAGTCCAATTTGGATATCGCCAAAGGCTTCACAAAAAGAGCCACTTTACTTCATTTTGTTTACAATTTTTTTTTAATTCAGCTGACAGCTGAGCTGATGTCAAATCGCAAAATCACGGTTGCATTATTCATTGAATGGAAGTAATTGGAAATATTTTGGCAGCACTGACGGGAAACGAAGTTTTCCAATCCGAAATTATTCATGATTGCAAAAGTTTGCTCTCAGGAAAAAAAAAAAATCCGAAAGAATAGAGTTCCTTCGGACATTCATGATAGGGGTGAATGTGTTCATTGTATAGTCTATTTTAAGATTAACTTTCAGTTTTGTTCGAAACATCTTGTGCTTTTTTATTAAATAGAAAAACTTCAGAATTAGGCGTTTTACCCACTTTGCGTCCACAAAGCGCACGAACCTTTTGTCCATGTGTGCGTGCCTCTTATACATTGAGGTATTAGCGGTAATGACTTTTCGTTTGATTGGTGTGTTAGTTTACTTATTTCGAGGATTTTTAAAGTGAGATCCGTAACATGGACGCGAATTGGTCGGTGGAGACGAACAAGAGAAATGACCCTATATGTTTCGAGCAAAAGAACACACAAATTGGAAAATGCATTGAAGAAGCTATATGTATTTCATGGTCCAGCACTTACCATCATTAAGTAATATGTATATACAGTGGGGAGCAAAACTAGCCGCATACTGTTAATTTTTAGATAAATAGCTTCCGTAACAAAAACGAGTGAAAGTCTTAAAATTTTTTTTCTGTGTTTTTGTATGCTCTATATTTTATTTTCATAAATTACAAGAGAACAAATTAATTTCTTAATTCCATAGTCATCAATAAAAAGATGAAAAAATGCCGGCGTACATTGAAAATAACGTCGTAAATCTAATTGAAAAAGGAATTTCAAGCCGTGAGTCAAGCCTATGGCATCAACAATTTCAAGCACTTTGACTCTTCGTTCGGGCCAACACCATTCGTGAATTTAAAAAAAAAGTGACGTACTCCAGTCTTGACATTGCAACTTAGTTTATATCCTTTGACAGTTAGAAGCCTTTTAAAACAACGCAATATATGGATGTGCGTCCAACGGGGAGATTTTCTCGTGCTCGAATATGCATTCGCAAAGTGTTAGGACCATCAGTTCTATAGGGGCTACTTAATTTCTTCTTCTCAACGAAGAGGAACTTGCACTACTTTCAAAATAAAAGGCTCATACAAACAGATTGTGAGAAAATGGTGGAGGATATTTAGTATATATCGATGGTATAATGGACACACACTTTTTTAAGAGGTATGTTAGAATAGAATTCGAAGCATTTTGTTGTTTGCTTGGGTCTTAAAGGTAACGGATATTCCAATAGAACAGCGATCCCCATATAATTTTTTATACTGTATTGGTAAACTTTTGTCCCGCTTTATTTTTGGTTTTTGATGAATTTACTGTTATCTATGCAATAAACTAAATTTTTTTTGTTTTCGTTTTTATTTATTATTGAACTATTAATAGACTGCATATTTACATTTTTCTTGATGTGCTAAGTTTTATTTTAATGTGAAGTTTGAAGGGTGTATTTAAACTTAAGTCCCTGACTGTATGTTCAGTAGTTCACGAATAAATGCTCCCCGCTTAAGCGCATAAGTGATTTCAAAATTAAACTTTTACTTTGGTTCTCTATACATTGTGTACAAGTTTTTCTTTTAAATGCGTATCACTCATAAGTGGTAAGGTTAAATGCACCAATGAAAATGTTCTACTCTGGCAACATAAATTGGGTAAAATTTCCCCTTTAAATCAATGTGCAAACAGCATAAATGGTAGTGTGGCCACACGCTTCAATTGCTTTCAAGGGAACTCCCCGAAATTGTTAGCATTCGTTTGGTTTGTTCGTGAGTCGGTCAGTTTTGTGCAGAATGGCAACAAAGAAGGTGCAGCTGTCGCTTAAACAAAAATTAAGCATTTGTGCAGAATTAAAAACAGTCACTAAAAACGAAATTTGTAAGAAATACGGGTGTTCGCGCACAACTTTAAACCGAATTATTCAGAATGAAAAAGATCTTTTAGAGAAGAGCAAAACAAATAACTTGCGTTCCAAACGTGATCGCAGCAGCAACTACCCCGAAATAGAAAAGGCGGTAGCACTTTGGTTTAAAGTGGTGTCAGGCGTCATGATAATGAATAAGGCAAATCAATTCGCTATTAAAATGAAGCAAAACTTTACGGCAAATACTGGTTGGTTATGGCGCTGCCAAAAACGACAAGGAATAACACTAAAAAAAGTGCACGGAGAAGCCTCCTCTGCAGATAGTGAAGGTGCTAGTGATTTCCAAGCACTGCTTTCAAGTTTAGTTGAAAATTATGAACCTAATAATGTGTTTAATGCTGACGAGTGTGGTTTAGTTTTTAAAGCTTTGCCCTCATCAACTCTCACCAGAAAGGGCCAGGAGATGAAGGGGTTTAAATCCTCCAAAGAACGAACAACCGTATCATTGATTTGCAACGCAACCGGCAAGTACAAGAATTCGAATGTTATAGGAAAGTCGAAGAACCCAAGATGCTTTAAGAATAAAGTCTTACCTATAAAATATTTTTCGCAACCAAGGGCCTGGATGACACAAGAAATCTGGGCAAAAATCCTTTTTTCGTTTAATGAAGAAATGGCAGGAAAAAACCGCAACGTTATTTTGTTTATTGATAACGCAGCACTCCATAAGCACGTCGATCTATCCCACGTTCGTATAGAATATCTGCCTGCTAATACCACATCAATTGCTCAACCTCTCAACCTCTCAACCAAGGAATAATCAGAGCATTTAAAGCATACTATCGACAAAATATAATTCGTGAGCAAATGACAGCAGTCGAAGAAGGCAAAACCATTGAGGAGTTTAAAAAGTCTATTACTCTTTTAACAGCTTTGCATATAATAAAGCGGGCTTGGTGGCTGGTAAAACCATCTTGCATTAAAAATTGTTTCAGAAAGGTACACTTTTAAAGTGATACTCATAATTTCTTCATAATCGAAATGCTCTCTTTCAGTGTAAGTTTGATGATGGGTAGGAGTATCAGACCGATGTCCAAGAGAAGGATACAGGAATCGGAAGGCTATAAATTTTCACAAGAATATGAAAATTTTGTTAGCTTTGACGACGATTTACCCTGCTTCGGGTTGCTTACCGACGAGGAAATAATGGCGAATGTACTTCAGGACTACGACAATTCGTCAAGTGATGGAGAAGAATACGATGCGTCCGAAGAAGCTCCTTCCACGCTAGATGTTTTGAAGTCAGTGAAAGTTCTGCGCAAAACATTTATGCCAGAAAATAAATTTATGCACGAATTGGATGAAATGGAAGAATATTTTTTAAATAAAAAATCAGCCAACTTCATGCAGACGAAAATACAAGACTTTTTTCAAAAAATGAATCGATAAGAAAAAAACTTTACATGCATACATACATACGTATATATATACAGTAGAACCTCTGTATGTCGAACTTGAAGGGAGACGCCAAAAAATTAAAGTTATAGTTTTCGACTTATGGAGGACTTCGACTTGAGCGAATTTTGTGAGGAAAGATGAGCTTGTAATCGAGAGTCCATATCACCAAGTGTAAATATAATCGAGAGTGTACTGTATATATATATGTATGTACATAATAAAGTGAGAAAAGTATTGACCCTCCACCATCAATATACAACACTTTATGCCTTAAAAAACCGACTTAAAATTGTAACGACCAATGAAAATATTAAAAACATAAAAAATTTAAAAAAAAATATAGAATGATTTTGGTCACGTAGGCTAAAAAAAAAAAAAAAAATTGAAACGCGCCGTCGCGTTAGTGGAATGCGTAAATTTGCAACGCTGAATGGTTCGAATATATATTGGAAGTGAGGAGGAAGAAAGTACCTATGAATAATTATTTAACAAAAAAAAAAGAAGAAAACAACGTGATTAAATAAACGTTTTTCCACATGTATTTGCTTCCATGTAACCTGCATAGTTGACATTCTTTTTGATTCCAAAAATAAGTTAACAGCGTGGAATATTTCTATTTATACGCATGCACACTACCAACACCACATCACAATTGTACAATAATAAACACACATGCACACAAATCCACATGACTGTGCATTGTATCTGCAACAAAACACGTTGCTGCTCATATTGGTGGGACTCTATTTGGTTCTTCGTGTCAGCTGCTTATTTTATTTTTGATTGGAAGAGGAAATTGGAAGTAACAACGAAGTCGTTGCTACTCTCGCTGCTGCTTCGTAAAAATTACAAGAGAGCGGGGAGAGTATTTAAAAACGTGTCAATTTGTTGTGTTCTCACATTTCATTTGCCAGTTTGTTCTCGGGTATTTCCGTTTTCCAATAAATGTTGCGCGCCATACGTTACGTAAAACGAAATGACAAAATGAAACGAAACCAAGCAACATTGTTCAGTTTTTTGTTTTGTCTCATAGTGGCAGCGGCGAATATTGAAAAAGTAGCAGAGGCGAAAAAAAGTACAGTCACCACAAAACGACGACGACAACGATGGCAGCAGCAGCGCTACAAATTGAATTTTCTGTTTTACACGCTGCTGCTTTTGTTGTTTTTAAATTCAACACGAACTCATACCAGCGTGCAAAGCCAACGAACGAACGAACGAGCAAACCACATCGCGCTGTCATCATGTTGATGTTGCTAGCAATATTATTGTAATTTTTTTGTTGCCTTTTAGTTTTGTTTTGTTGACTTCTTCTGCTCGCTTTGCAGTTTCCTTCTTTTTTTGTTTTTCTTCAATTTTGTATTTGCTTGAAATTTTTTCTATTTGTCGGTTCCTTCATTCGTTGATTTGCGTGTAAAAACAAATTTTGTGCAACAGCAGTTTCGACTCGAAATGACTACGGCAAGGCAAAAGCCGACACAGCGCACTTGCATTAGGATTGTTGTTGTTGTTTTTATCTACGCTACGCAACATTATTTTTGCCGGCGGTTTTGTTTTTCTTTTTTTGCTTTTGTTCCGTGAGCAAGCGGTTGAATGAATGCATTCGCATTTGTTTGTGCGTTGTTTTTTTAAGTTTTAGTGGCGTTGGCGTTGGCGTTGTTGTCAACATTTTTGTATTTGTACGGTGTGTTGCCGCAAAAATGTGAATTCAATACTTTTTTACATACAATTCTTATTGGATTCTTCTATTGCTCATTTAGTATTTATACTGGTTATCAACTCAAACTCGAGTTTGTCACAAATACTGAGATCAATCGATTTCTTTGCTGAGAACAAAAGTTCATAAAATATTTGCTAGTACAGTAGAATCTCGAAAAAATGAACGAATAAAAAACGGGTTCATGTTTTCGAAATGTTTATTTCTTTGAGAGAAAACACACATTTACTGATATTTTTAACCAACGGTCTCAAATTGGCTTCAACTTTATATACGTTGATATGATGCTGCCATATGCCGATGAAGAGCTGCCACTTAGATGGAGATTCCTCTTAAGTTTTTAATGCCTGGCTTCAGAGCAATAGGATTGAAGTTCATAGTTTGCATGTCTTGATCTGTATCCTATTGAGAATTGTTAAGGATGTCCATAAGAAAAAATTGACAATTCTAGATGCAACATTGCAATCAGAGGCGGAAAGTTCTAATAAATATTGGGGGGGCAAAACTTAAAAAAAATTTTTCAAGTAATACAATCTTTAGCATTATTATTCGAATCATCTAACTTGGAACTTTTCTGTTGCGTTTTTCTTGTGGTAGTTCAATGCCTACGAAAACTTTATCAATTTCACTCCAAATCACTGCGAATTTATCTCTCAAGCTTGCAATAGTTTCGCTTAAATTTTCGATCAGTATTTTAATACTACCAAAATGAAATTGTTTATTTTGAATGGCAGTGATGGCATCTACGTGAGAAAACTTTTTGCTCTCTAAAATATTGGGGGGGCGAGGCCCCCGATCCCAGAAAGTGTCAAAATCTACGAAAACGACGAAAACCATCAATTCTCGTTGAAATACCTGAGAAGAGAAACGAAGAATCGCTCTAAAGATAAAATGCATCTCCAAAAAGATGCTTAAAGAGACAAGTTGAAAAAAAAAAATCTTTAATTCATCGTCGGATTCAGATAGCGATGTTCCTAACGACGCTATATTGGAATGAGAGGAAGAGCACGGGCTTGATGAAATCGATGAAGACTGCAATGAACCATCTCTTTTGATCGACGAAGATGATTTGAGAGATAATTACAAGGTTAAATTCACATTTAAGATGCAAAATAAAATTTATATTTCGACATTACGTTCCTGAAAAGATAAGGCGACATATTCACTTATCTTGATTCACCGGATGCCAGTTAAATTCATTGAAGGAAACTAGTGGCAAAGATGCCACAATCACAACAACTACCGAGAACATCTCGATCACCAAGTTATGTATATGAATTGATATAAATTTCTCCAAGTACCTATAATGAAATAATAATTTTGCATTTTTATTGAACTATATTATCAGTTTTTTCAAAAAAAAAATATATACATTCATACATACAGCTATGGATATATAAATGGCACATTTTTTGATATTTTTTTTGTTATGCTACAGTATCTTAAATAATATTAACAAACAACAAGTATTTGGTATTTTGCAAAGATATATCCTTCATATTTAATAATAATACGAACTTCACTAATAATCCATTCAAAAAAAAAAAAATTATCAAAATGTAAAGAAACACATAAATGGCACAAATTGGAAAAAAAGAGAAAATATCGTGTTAAAATTGCATTTGATGACTTCTTGGTAAGCAAAAACATTTAGATCATTGAGATCTTGTGCTGTAGCCTCTGTTTTTGATGGCAGCTTCACACGTGCGAACCACACTCTCCACACTTCTCCGCATTTTGTTTTGGATATGGCATACCAATCTTTCCGTGCGGCAGACCAAAGATCGTCCATATTTGTATAATTTTTTTTCACGATTTCAACCTTGACCTCGTTCTACAGGTTCTCTATTGGATTTAAGTCAGGGCTCCGGGCTGGAAAATCCAAAACATCGATTAGTACTTTGAAGGAGTGTTTAGTGTCATTATATTGCAACAATGTCCACTTAATTGGCATGAAATGGAGTGCATATGATTCCATATGGTTTGTCAATGTGCCCAAATATTGAAACCTGCCCATTTTGACCATAATGTTTTCACACCAGCTGTACATCCATCCTGTGCGTATTATGTTCAACGCATAATTGTTTTGACATTTTCGAGCACCAAGAAATTTCAGTTTTCATATGTAAACCCAATACAAATTCACAAAAGAGAATAGACAAGAATTTCTATCTCCGAATTTCCTTGTGTAAACGTTGACTAATAACAACATCAACATAAAGTAATTTTCATGTGAATGAACGACCTTTTTAAGAAAATTCCTTGCGCTTTATCGCGAATCTGCCCGGAACCGGCTTGACTTCACTAGTTGATGTTGCTGCTTGACATAGCAGCACGTTTATAGCAAGAGATGGCATTCCATAGACGGTACCACCAGATGTTGTGTGCATGATTTTTATATCCTACACACGGCGTACTCAGTTTGTCATTCCGTTTGTAACACATTGAAGTTGGCGTCTCAAGTAGAAAAGAGAATGTATAGATCAGCGTCAACTCTTGAATCTATTTATCCATGTCCGTTGCCTTTGGAAACCTCGATTACGGGAAAGCCAAGCAAGACAATTTCATGAAATTATTAATTAATTTAATGAAATTTGCTGGTACACTGGCTACATTTTTAATTATAGCTAGTGTGATTGAAAATACGTGAAATCAGTTCATGGACAAGCTGTTTACTGTTGATAGATTTTTACAAGAAGGCACCACCCATACTAGTAAAAATTAAATATGGCTATACTAATTTCAAAAAACATAGTAAGTTTCACAACAGGTTTATGAGTACATAGTAATTTTACTTTACATTTTGCATTGTGATAGTTATGAAAAATGACTTGTATTCATTACAAAATAATAAAAAAATGTATTAACCCTTAATAACTTATCTTCGTAAAAACGACGACGTGTTTTAGCTTTTTTTTTTTTCAATAACTTTTGAAAGAGACACATTTTTGATCTTAAAATAAAAATTTTTAAGTGTATTTTTCAAAGTGTATTATTTTATTTGAAACAAAAATAAACTAAAACATATTAAGAAAAAGGACCAATCTCATTTTTCAACAATATGTAAATGTTTTAAAAAAATTAATTTCTTCAAGCGTCGCCAAAACGACGAAGTTAAGTAACAAGTGTTATTAAAATAAGATAAGTAATTAAGGGTTAAAGACTTAAAAATGGAAACATCAATGAAAAATGAAGACATTTCATCTTAAAGTTCGATGTTCTAGAAAAAAAATAAAATTAAATATTTTCCTTCGAGGAAACCTCGTGGCAACAAAAAGTCGACATAGTAATTCAGTAAAATTAAAACTAATAAAGAATAATTCACACGTGAAACATAAAATTGTTTTCTCCTTAACCAAATCATTACGTTATGTTTTGCTCGATTTTGACATTTGATGTTAAAGAAAATAATAGAGAAAGAGGCAACCTTTGGCCGTGCTGCTGTAACCATGTTAGTTAAATCATGGTAGGTACTTTATCTTCAGTGTCATTTAAAAACTTTATTTTGCCATATAAAGAAATGCACTCAGAATGCAAATAATGGTTATTTTACTATGCGGTCAAACGCTAGTTTTTCTGCAAAAAAAAAAGAAAAAAAAATGGAAATATGTAATAAATAAAATAGCCAATATGTTAATACTGTTACAACAATAAAGAAAATTGCAACTGTGTAGGCAGCAGCAACAGCAAACCTAAAAACTATAGCCAACTACATATGGTAACGAGAATCACCACCATCTGGAGCGCCAAGTCTCTATTAAGCTTGCAATGATGATGGTGGCGGTGGGACAAGAGTACAAGGCGTCATAAACCGCATTCCAATGTTGGTCGACGACATTATTTTGCTGTTGCTTGTCGCTGTCTCTCTTGTGCCTTTATTGAGCTTTGGTCAGAAATTCACTCACATACGATTTCGTTCCACATATGTTGCAAGCAAGCAAACTCTAATGAATGAATAAAAATTGTTACTAAAAAGAATGCATTCTTTTGTTATTGTAGTTTAATTGTTTACAAAATAATTAATAAAATATTATCTTTTTTTTCGACTTTTTTAAAACGAAATCATCAATTTTCATTCATATTCAACTCTAATATTGCGAAATTCACTTCATACTGTTTCGAAGATTTCGACTTTTGATTTTCAGAAGCAATTGGAAATGGAAGCGCGTACACAGCGCTTCAAGGGAAGCAATAAGTTGCTTCCAATACCATTCTCACTGTATACCTTTTTTTACTTAGGATGTCATTGCGAAGATGCATATCTTCGGAAGCATATAAAATCTGCTTCTCTTAATGCTAAGTAGAAGTACGTCTTTGGAAGCATGTAGAATATGCTTCCTTGGAAGTTAAGTAGAAGTACATTTTTGAAAGCATAAAAAATATTCTAGATATAGACGAGGAAGCTTATAATGGCACTGAATTTAGTTTCGTTGCGTTTTTTAAAACTTCGAAGAAAACATAATTGAATTTTCTATCTGCCACCGATCAGATTTGAACCTAGGCCTCCTGCGTTATGCTAGTGTTCTTAACCAACTGAGCATCTCTTATTAATAATTTCGGTGAGACTAAAACTACATTACATACACTATTCTGTCAAAATGAAATATTGAGTTTTCGATTTCTATAATTGCCACTTGATAATTCAAATATGTAATATACTTTTAGCCAAAACTAACAATAGGCTTGGGTGATGTCATTAAACTACGCCCAGGTTCAAACCACAGTGCATGCGGAATAAAAGTTTTTTTTTAATTAAATAAAATTTCGAACTAAATGCTTCCGAAAAAGCACATCTGACCTGCTGTCCTTGGAAGCTGCCTCCAGATTCCCCTTTGGATTGGAATTTAAAAATGTTTACATCTTCAGACACGAGTATCATTGGAATTTATTAAAAATCTAAAACAGAGACAGTCAAATAATATGACAATTTACAATCTCAATCCGAAAATTTTTTTCTTTCGGAAGATCTAAACAAATTGGGAGATATGATGTCTAATATGCATTTTAGATTTTCACCATTTGTTTTGAAAAGAAAATTGATATTATGGTAAATAAGATTGAATTGAATCAAAGTTGAGTAGTGGAATTTCATGTCATAAAGTACAACATATTGTTGTTGATATTTTTTCTTGCATTAAATTGTTATGAGGTTTCATTTGCAATATGTTGGATTTTCCCGCCTCAGTATCTACTGCTGTTATTGCAGTTTTATTTTTGTATTTGCTGTAAATACTGAATGCATGCCAAACCATTGCCAGTGCAAGCGACCATAATTGGAGTCACACACACGTGACGACGGCGGCGGAGGAAGAGCATAAAATGACGTAAGGTTGCCTACTTCAGACGCAGCGACTGCGTCAATTATTGCAGTTGTAATTGTTGTCGCATAGCAAATAGTCAAGTGAGTGAGAGAGGTGAAGGAACTCGTGTCCTTCACAACATAAACAGCTCAGCGATTAACAAACAAGTCTTCATTTTCAGCACCCTACTGTCCTACCTTCCTCTACAACTTTTCTACTAATTTTATTGCACCCCAGTGAGCGAAATCTGACATTTTTATTAAGTTGTTTAAAATATTCAGTTTGGCACCGCTATATATAGTGCATTATTTAACTTTTTTGGAAAGCAAAGGCTAATTCAAATTACAATACTCAATCTTATTAGAGATTCACACTGGCAACAAAATCAGCACGATTTTCATTTAACTCGATTTGGAGCCAAAATCGAGATGAAATCAACTCTTTTTCCATACAAATTTAACGTCAAACTCGCCTCTCGATTTCTATTAAATCTACTCGTTTTCCGTACTAATGTGAATTAATTGTAAATATTTGATTTTCATGCAGCCAGCACCATCTATAAACGAGTTTTGAAAAAGAAAGAAATTTTTTCCAAACTTATATTTAGGAGATGGGAAAATATTTTTTTTTTGACTATGCCATCTGCCGGCGATTTCAAACCTTGAATGAATATCCTTAGGAGCTATGATAAAATTTTTTCAGCTTTCATTAACTACTTCAGCTTACGCCGTGAGGAACTTTATCAGAAAACGGTCAATCAGATGCTATTTCATTTTCTCTGGGATCCTTTAGTTTAATAAATAATTTTTTTTCCTCTTTTTCACTCTACCCTTTAGATTCTAGAAATCAGCGCAATAGTAAATGTAGTAAAGCTAAGAAATCGCGTCATCAGATTTAGACCTACCTCATTTTCTCTCCCTCACGTTGTCGCATGTTAATTGACCCTCTGCGTAGCTTCTTTATTATAAAATTGAATATAATTCCACTCGGTTGCATTGTTGTACAAATTATGTTGTCGTCTCTATTGATAGTTGCAGTAATAATGGTATTAAAATTGTAGTAGGTAAATGCATATGTACAGGGTGGCGCAAAATGAGCTTATAATTTGATTTTGAAATTTGGCGCTGAGCGGGTGTCTACTCGGATAATAAGGACATGGATTTTTTGCTTATCACATCAGAGTGAAGTCGTCTTCAATCCCCTTCAAGTTTTAAACTTTGACCTTTTTAATATATTACTTTCTTCCTGAGATATCGGACATTAAATTTAAGGTGTTTTTAATCCATGTTGATATTTAAAAATTATAAAGTAAAAATCATATCTTGTTAAAAATAAATCTTGATGCACTATGAAAAAACCAGTGCAATATTATTTAAAACGAGAATTAAAAGTTGCATTTCGCAGATCTGTGTATTCATTGCTTGTCTCATTGAGTTCTACAAGAATCAAGAGTCAAATCTTTGTGCCACGGAAATAGAAATTTCGTTCTTTTATGAATAAAAGTTAGACATCATATATATCGATAATATCTCAATAATATAAAATCAAATAATTTAAAAAGAATTTGTCCAAGAAAGAATTTTAATAAACTATTTTTTTTTACTTTATTTTAGGCTGCCATTCTTCAACAAACATCGCAATATATTTGTGAGTTGGAAGATCAGAAAACGCAGCTGCTAGCTCAAAATAGTCAACTCAAACGTCAACTAGGCCAACATGAGGTGGTCTCTTCTGGTGGTGGTAGTGGTGGCACCATTGTTGAAAATGCCAATGACCAACTTTCTGGCGTTGCCATTAAAAAGCGCAAACTCACCGACAATGTCATCAATATGCAAACTATTAGCGACTCCTCGGATGAAGGACTGGGTTCAATGTCACCAGAACCAATGACACTGCTTAATGCCAGTGCCGCCGCCAATGGTGGTAAACAGACAAATACCGCCACACTCATCGCTCATAATGTCGCGAAGGAACTGCTCGAATTAAAAAAACAACTCGATAAGGAACGACGCTTGCGGAACATGCTTGAAGATGAGTTACAAACGATTAAACGTCAACTATTCTCAGTCGCAACAGCGCCGCCACAAAGTTCCTCTGTCGGTCAATCATCGACGACGAATTACATTCCACGCGGCGACGTCATCGAACACACGGACAACATCGTGCGTGAGATTGATCTGCCAGTGGGTACAGTTTCATATGTTGAAATCGATGAAATGACTGGCCAACAACAAGTTGTCGTCTGTTCGAGTATTGAAGAGCTCGATAATGAGACCGCTAACGATATTATTACCGAAGAGCATATACAAGAAGAGGTCATACTCTCATCTTCGCCCACAGAGTCTGAACAGGAGGTTAATGCCATCGCTAAGGCCTATGCCGAGGGTAATTCAACCGCCGCCGTACTGCAACCCATATTGCAGGCTGCTATTAAGGCTACACCCAAAGTTGAAGTTGAACGTATCAACGAAACAATGATCATGAAAGTAAAAACGGAAAAAATCGAACAACCAAGTGGTCTAACTCGTTCCAGACAAAATCTCGAAACTATTGTTGAAGCCATCAGACACCTAGAGGGTGACCATCTGTTTGGAGATGTTGCAGAGCAACAGAAGCAACATCAGCAGCAACTAAAAGCACAAGAGGCGCCATTAGCATTAACGACAAAGCAACAGCAGCTGTCGCAACGTAACACGCTGGCTGAATTGCGACCTTTCTTACAGATCAAAGGCAACAAACAGATAACAACTGTTGGCGGTACTTCGATAACATTGACGCCGCAACAAATTTCCAGTAGCAGTAATACACAAGCAACAACAATTGCTAGTGTAACAAATCAGAGTCAACAGCAGCAAAGCAAAGTCAATAGTCAAAAAGATAGTCAAGTCATTGCCACGCCCACCGCCATCCTTAAAGTGCAAACCAGCAGCACAACGACAACGAGTGGCACGACGGCGCCGCAGGTTACCATTACGGCGACGGCGCTAAAACAATGTCGACCAGGCGTTATTGTAGCCAAGCAGCTGTCTTGATTTGGTGCGCCAGCAACAGCAGCAAAAATTGTTGAGCAACAGCAGCAGCAACCAAAACATTCGTCTTTAAAATTTAATGCCAATAGAATAAAGGATGAAATGACATGTGGTGATGGTGGTGTGGGTGATGGCGACAAAGAGGAAGCTACAGAAATACAAAATTTTGATTTGATTGATTTAAAAGATTTGGAACTTGTTTGTGGTAACGATGTTGGTGGTAACGACACTTACAACAACAACAATAAAGTAGCTGCCGCAGAGTCTTGCAACAACAATACCACCGACATTACCACTACTACGATTTTTGGGGACTTATCGAATTATCAATACAACAGCACCAGCAAATTACTTGCTACAGCCACTAATTCTACAACTGCGAAATTGTGTAATTTGGTTAAGCAACAACAACATTTAATTTTAAATAGTATGCGTAAAAATATTAATAATAATATTATTAATTTTAACGATAAAAAACATAATAAGAATGTTAATAATTTAAGTTATATTGATAAAAAAGTTATTTGTAATAATAACAAAAATGATGTTATTGTAAAATTTACTACAAACGCTAGTAAAATACACAGCCACAACAACAACAACAACAATAGCAACAACAAAAACATTGCAACAGCAAATAAGAAAATTTATAAAAATACTACTTCTAATGATAACAGTACTATAATTACTGCTATTTCTGCGGCGACTAAGCCTAGTTCTAAAAAAACAACAACAACAACAACAACTACTATTCATAAGAATTGTTTAGATATTAATAAACAAAAAAATAATATTAGCCCTAAGTTAAGTAATACAAATAAAAATAATATGATAAAAACAAAAAAACAGAAAAATTTTAAATTAAATCCCACTTCTACTATTGCAACTACTACTAATAATGCTGTTGATACTACAACTTTTTCATTGTCTACAACTACTTGTACTACTACTAATACTGCTAGCACTGATATAAAAATTGCGGCTGGTTCAAAGTCGAAATCAAATGCTAAAATGCTGCAAAAAAATTTTAAAAAAATTAAAATTGAATCGAACTAAATTCAAATCTTGAAAAATCTAAAAAGAAAAAAATTTTGCACAAATTTTTTTTCAAATTCCAAAGTCCGCAAAATCTTTTGGACAAGAAAAACTAAAACTTCAATTGTTGTGGTACAAAAGTGACTTTAATTTTTTATTATAAAAATTTATTAAAATTTTTAATCTGTTTATAAGAATTTCTCGGCTTCAAAGAAATTACCACTAGGGTTTTGGAGTCGAAAAAAGCCGACTACAATACTCAGGAAGTCTATACTTTACAAACACATTTGAGAATGAGTATTTGAGAAATTAAAAAAAAAATCTGACGTGAAAGTGCAAAACAAGCACCAGATTCAGATATTTTGGTCAAATTTTATTACCAAAGCACCATGAAAGTTTTTAAAATTATCGTTTTATCGGCTTCCTTAGTATCATTGCCTACAACTCCAAATTCGGTTTCAGCACATCAAAGCAATATGGGTAAGCTACTTTAATCAAATGTCGGGAGGATAATTTGTTTGACTTTGCAATTTCAACACAGATTCTTTATTGGTTATATAATTTTTTTTCGCGGTTAAGAAACGTTGATTAAAATTTAAATAGTTAAAACTACATAATAATTATTTTAAAAATTTTATCCTTTGAGCTCCTTAAAATTCAAATGTGAACAAGTACTTTTTATTTCTTTTAATTTTCATGTATGAACAACTTTGAAGCGTTATAAAATACAAAAACAAAGAAATTTAGCTCGAAAATTAATAAAAAAGAAATTATTGCTCGTCGATCGCCATCCTTATTTGTTTACTTTAAGGGTCCATTTTATATTACATTAAATAGTATATGCCCAGTTATAATTTTTAAGCGAAAGAGGCTTAAAGAAAAAAACAATCCTTTTAAAATTGACTGATTGAGATCAACTGCTTTCGCGAAAATGGAAGAACTGTGCTCGTTTCTTGAACTATACTAGTTCGCAGAACTCAGTTATTTATAAACAAGTGATAAATAGCTTTTATTTAAAAACATCTGTTTTTATAGATTCATATTTTTTTTTAAATTCATACTTTTCGAATAATTTGCAAAATAATTTGTTTTCATTATTGTTTTTCATTCTCAAAATTGGTTTTTCAAATTAAACAAATCGAAAAAAAAACCCTGAGAGCACAGTGAAAGACTGTTCGAAAGTAACTTTTTCAACTCTGAAACTTCATCTTATATTTTTCAGAATTAATATGACAAGCCCAATATGTATACAGTTTTTTTGGCTTTTAAATAATTAAAGTAAAGAAAAAAAAATCAAGATTAAACTCTCCTGTATTGGTCGGAGTAATAAAACACTTCTCTCAAATCGGTTTCCCCAGGTGTGGAAATGATTCATATACATACATATGTATATATAATTCCTATAACAATTTTGATTTGTAGAAGTTCATCATTATTTCCTTTAGATCTTCAGATGGAAGAACATGAATGAGTTGTACCCCTTTGAAATTACAAATTATATATTCTAAAAATGCTAATCCTAATCTTAGCTTTTTAATACTCGATTTAACGACAGTGCAGATAATGCGGAAAAACGAAAACGTTAACAAAATGTTGGTTAATCAGAATGAGGCCAGCGCAAACAAAAACTTTGTCAAAATCAAAGGAAAATTGCTGAAAAAAACTTTTTCGAAAAAAAGGTATTTCAGCAGATATTTCCTTAGAAAAATATAGTCACACATTTTCTTTTTTTGAGGCGATTTTTAAATTTTGTAGTTTTTTTATTTTGGTGATTTTGCCTGCAACTGAATTTATCGAAAAGCTTTTACATATATTATCGGGTGCACTTTTGTAGCAAGTTAAAAACCGATAATAAAGTTTTAAAATCATGTTTTCTACAATTTTGTAATTACGTGTTTGAAGTCATAGAGTTTCAATTAAATAATAAACAAACCTTGACCAAACTATGTGTTGATATATTTAAAAGGGAACATTTTTTTCCAAAAAAAAACCACAAATAGATTGTGACAGATTTGTTGAAGTAAAACTTTTATGTAGAGACAGGATTTATCTAGGCAATCGCACATTCATACTTATACATATGTATGTATGTACCTACATATACATATACCATTTGTGGAAAAATTATGATTTTGATTTTTAGTCCATTATTTTGAAATTTATATCGCTAATTAGAAACGGTTTTGAAAAATAAAATAATTTTTTTTACTATTTCCTGATATTTTATATGCTTGAATTATCTATGATTATGGACTTATAAACTTTTGATATTTATCGAGTTACATTTAGGTAATTGAATTTATTAAAAATCTAACCTTTGATATAAATTTGAAAATTAAAACCAAAACCATAAGTCGGATTTCACCTGCCATTAGGAAAATCCCATGTAAGATTACTATTCATGTTAGTAGTATGTACTAAAATGTCAAGTCTTTGCTGAACATATACCAATATTTAACTTTGTATATTGGCTTTTTTACTGTCGGCTACCTCTCCACCTACATTGAAAATACGTTATGATTTGAAAAAAGAGCTCGAAAATAAAATAAAATGTATTTCAAAACAAATTGTATTAAAAGCTTTGGTAAAAAAAGAAATATGTGCAAAATTTTTAATTCTTTGTTTTTTTTTTTAATATTTCCTTTGATTAATAATAAATTTAAAAAAATTTAAAACCAAACATGAAAATTTGTTAAACACAACACAAATAGCAATAATTTTAGTCAATCTATATAAGCATTTAAAATGCTTTTGTTTAAGAAATAAATTAAAAACGCAGCTAAAGGACAATTGATTTAAACGCTTATGGCGCAAATATACTAGCAAAATTTTAGGCAAAATGCATGCAAATTTTTTCGTTTTTGTTTTGTTTTAACTTAAATTTTGTATTTTTTGAAACGTGTAGTTTTATACATGTCAACCATAAATTTTTCCCGTATCTGCCATCCTCGCCCCATCCCCTGCACATTGACAAAGAAAATATAAAATATTTTTAAAATTGAAGTACAAAAATAAGCATAAAATATATATACATATAAATATTATTTGCTCTTTTTTTGCCATAAATGTGACTAAATAACAATATAAAAACAAACATCCATTAAATTAAAAACCAAACTGAATCAATTATATTTCTTTACAATCACATTAACGTTTTTATATTTGTAAGGATCGTTTCTTTTAAAAGGACATTGAACTTAAAATTTTATATTGGACCCTTGCATGTTTTTTTTTTAATAAACGATTTAAATACGATTTAAATATATGTATGTATATTATTCCCTTTCTGCCTTAACCTCGTAACTACAAACCTATTTCGATTTTTATTTTTTACATAAGAACTGTCAGGCAATCACTGAACGGATTGCCAAATTATTACTGAAATTTATACATAAAATGTTACGAGGCTTAAGTTGGAAAGTTTTAGTTCAAACATTATGTATAATTCCTTTATTTTGTCCCTAAGAACTCAAAACTATCGCATTAGTTTAGTCCCGTTTTTTTGGAATTTTTGTTCTGATTTTTTAAGGTTTTGAAAATTTAATTTAAAACTTCTGAAAAAAAACTGTATATATTAATTACTCGCATAATGTCACATTTTAATAGAATTTGTCTTATTAAATTAAATTTTGAAGATATAAAAACAATTCCAACATCAACGACATTGGTTTTTCTGAAAAAGAATGCATCTGCTGAGAAAATTTTTCATTAGAATCCATAACCTATCAAAACAATAGTAAATTAATTTTATATATTATAAATTTTTTATAAATGGTTAAAGAAATTATTGCCAGAGAAGTGACTTTTTGCTTGAAATATTATCCTTTATACATGAGTGTGCATAGTTTCTTTGATTTATATAATTGGTTAGTAAATTTTTCTTTTTTTTAAAGAACTTAAAAATTGTAGTTTTAGTACTTTTTACATTTCTGTATCTTTGTTTTATTCTTTAAGTAAAATACATTTATAATGAAATAAAGACGATTAAAGAAAAATATGTAACTATAAGTCAAACTGAAAGCTGCAAAATAAACTATGTATTTAATCGAAAGAAATTTCTAAATTATTTAGCCGTTTTCAATGTCATTTTTAAACGTTAGACCACTTTCGAAAGACTACCAGCTTTTTCAAGTGGGCTGCGAATTTTACAAAGGTTGGAATACTTCACAAAAACTTACTTCTATAGAGAGTGGTACAATATAAAAATTGTATTGCAAAATTTTGATTTGTCTGTTGTTTTTACGCGATTAAACTTCGAAGCAGTGTTTTTCTTCGAAAATTTATAAATTTTTGTAGGGTTGGTTTCAATATTTTAAAACAGTAGAATTATTGTGAATTATTCTTAGTTTTGGGCTTCGTTTTACCATTTTGTTTTTTCAAAATACATTCCCCAACTTAATATGAAATTTAGGTAGCTAAAACTTTGTATTACCAAGAAATAATGTTCACTGAACAGGAATTAGCTTCGGATTCTTTTAGTAGAAAACGCTTGCTCACCATAAAATGCCCCGCATCGGTTAAATTTCATCGTTAAAAGGTTTTCACTCATTTACTTAAATCGTTGTGTCTTAAATCGAAACGGTGTGAATAACGTGACCAACAATTTTCGAGCAAAAACTGTCATTTATAAAATTCTCCGAATCCGAAAATCAGTGTACAAAATCACTTTGCTAACAAAAAAAATATGGGTGATTAAAAAGAAGATTATCGAAGACTGTTTTTATAAGAAATTGAACTGAAAAGTAGTACAAAAAAAATCCCATTTTTCCAAAGAAAAAATTGAACTAACAAAAAAACTGTATTTCAAAATACTCAGTACAACGGCCCAAAAAGAAATATTACTGTATTCAGAAACGAAGTTTGGTTGATTACATTTAGTATGAACGAAGTTGTAAGAGCCGTTTTCTAACGTACCTTGCGATTAAATTTGACCAATGCGAGCTCAATCGGAAAATTTTATCGTAGGATACAATTTTTTAATTCCATGTTTTTTATTTAAGTCATACTTTTTAAGTAAATTTAGAAAACCTAAAAATGTCGATTTTGTCCGTGGCCATATTGGAACGAGCGCAGTGCATTCGTGTTCAGCGATCGTTCTTGTGTCTTATTTCCTCTCACGGATGATAACCATAGGGTCATCAATCCAGCGTAATCGCTGGACAACTTTATAAAGCTACGATGAAGCTTGCTGTATGTGGCGTCCGGTTGCAAAACCGACCAAGTCCAAAAAAATCAAATTTTGAGATATTCTCATATATCAAAAACTACACGATTTTTCTACTATGTTTTTAGATTAATAAAAAAATGTTTCACAGAAATATTACATTTTTTAAATTTATTTTTGATGCATAAATATTAAAACCGGCCAAGTCCACGAACTTGCTTTCAAAACAAAGTCCAGTACATTGATATCAAAACCGGTCAAGTCCACTTTTTTTCAAACAAAATTTGTTGATTACTATGTCAAAATCAGCCAAGTTCATGTTCATGTTCAATGGATCGCCAATTCCAAAATTGTTTTCTCAAAACATAGGCAGATGAAACTCGAAATGTCTGATCTAACATCTTTTGTGTAAGAAATACGTTTTAATATGTTTCAACGAACAAAGATGAAGATAAACGCTTTTCCGAGATGGCTATATTTCCGAAATTAGATCCGAGCGACACACTTCTTTTTTACATAATTTTTATTTAATTAAGTAGCACCCATTTGCGAAAAAAAAAATAGAGAATAATATAAGCTAAAATAAATATTGAAAAAGTAATTTGTTGCATAGGACCTTATCTGTTGGAATGACAATGTGTTCAACAAGTCATTTTGACTTTCTAGCACAAAAGTGAGTAAATGTAAATTGCCTTAGACGTTCTTGATACATGCTCATTTTACAAGATATCTACGGACTTTTGTCAGGACCAGTAAACTGAATTTTTTTTGTGAGGATTATTTAACTGTAAGTACACACGGAAGAAATTGAAATGAAGTTAAATAACTTCTAAATTTACAGAGCATCTTGTCTTTAAAACAGGCTCCTGTACCTATTTGGAGATCGGTTAAGCAATGACTTAGCTATAAATTTTTGAAATTTCGCAAAAACATGTCGAGAGAATCAAAAAAAAATATGGTCTTTTTAATTTCCTCAAGAAAATTCTATGGTAAAATTTAACGAAAATCACACATGGAGAGACGGGTCGATTTTTTTTGAAATAAAATGGGTTACATATAAAGTCATCACCAACTAGAGTTAAAAAGATAAATTTCTTCAATGACAAAAAATCGCTTGACTCTGAATTATCACCGCTGCATGGTATAATTTCATATCATATTTCTCATTCTCATATTTCATTATTGTTGAAAATACATATTGCTCACTAACTTCAAGACCGACATAACTCGAAAAACGAGTTAATGATGCAGAAATGTCCGCCATTCATGTTTTGTTTTGTGTGAAAAAATCAAAAAGGTATCTTATAAACTTCCCTTAGGAGAAGAGTTTTTGTAGACATACTTTTCTTCATTTTCATATAAAAAGTTTCTTATTGAAAACTTTAAATGCGTTATTCCCCACTTTAGGTTTTTTGAGTTATGCCAGTCTTGATTCGGGCGCAAATTTTTCTGAAAGCAATAATTCGCAATATTATTCATTCTTTTTCGTTAGTTTTGAAAATATTCACAGAATTGCAACGTGAATTCTTACTTTCGTCGTCAAAAAATGCAATTTTTTTTGCGTATATATCACCGGCCAAACTAGTCCTTAGGATAACTAGTTTTTTCTAGGCCAAACTAGTCTAATTGAAGGCCTGAAAGTATGCAATTTAATTTTAATATAAAAGCACTGTGAATAGCGAAGCCAGTGTTGCCGTGAAACCACTGTTGGACATATTAGAGGATGTAAATTCTGAACCGCGGCCATGGGCCGCTCAATTATCATCACTTACCACTTGCCAAGTATAGAATAAAATTGACAAATTTTGTTGTCTGACTTTGCTATTGTCGTAGACTTCACTAACCACAATGCTTTTGCATTAAGATTTCATTGCATACTTTTAGGATTCACGAAAACTAGTTTTGCCTAAAACTAGTTTGGTCGGTAACATAATGTATATGTATGTATATGGCTAGCGACGCCGGTGTTGGACATGCTGACGGATGTATACCCTGAGTCGCGCTCGAATGCTGCTAGCAAACACCAGCTTTTATGCAGTAGTATTGTGGTAAGCAATGCAAGACAATAAATATTTTTCAACTTCATTGTATGCTTTGGCAAGTGGGCAGCCCTTGGTTAGGACTTACATCCTTAAGTTTGCCCAATTTCTTCATCGTTAGCCACAATAATTTTACATAAAAGTTTGAGTAAGTGGGCGGCCTTCGGCCACGGTTCTGGAATTGCATCCTCCAGTACGTCGAAAGCCGGCTTCGCTAGCCACAGTGCTTTTACAATAAAATTAAATTGCATACTTTCAGGCATAGTTTTGCCTAGGAAAACTAGTCTGGCCGGTAACATATACATAATACGTTTTATTGAAATTTTTAGGTAAAGTCAATCAGTTTTTTCAATTGAAATTTAGTTGCCGATAAAACACACCGTACTACAACAAATTGTAAGTTTCAGAACTTACATGTGCTTTCTAAATTCCCGTTTTGTTATGTGAAATGTCGACGATATTATATTGGTTACAAAAACAAAAAAAAAAACTAAAAGAAAAGTTTTAAAATTTTAATTTCTTAAATTCTTCGGTTTTTTTCACATTAAGTTATTAATTTGTTTCAAAAATATTGTTTTTATCAAAGCGTGGAATATTAGTACATACGCGACATAAATATGTACATAAAAACACAAGTAAAACTGTGTAAATAGTTTAATACTTTGTGAAACTTTTTTTAATTTTATTATTAATATTGTATCATTAAATTAAATAAATAAAACGATTAAATCGAATTTGCTTTTTTTTAAATTTGTGTGCATTACCATTATTGTGCATTTTGCAGTAAAAATTATACATAATATAGACTATATATTTATGATGCATTGAACGTCATAAAGTCAAGCATAAACGAAATAAAATTTATAAAATCTATTCAATAACTGAAAACATTTAATGCTGTATTTATTTGAACATATACGATATAAACGCTTGTTTTTAATAAACATACTACATACAGACATACATATTTAATAGCTCACATCGTAAACATACTTACCTATACATATGTATATGTACTTACATAAGTATGTACATAAGTATATTAAAGTATACTTAAAACATATGTGGATAATACATATCTGTGGCCCTTGGACAAAACAGCCTATTTCGTAATCAGAAAATTTCGAATTAATATTCCTATCAAAAACTATTTATAAACTTTATACTTCAACAAAAATATTAAAAATTATCCGGCCTCAGAAAATTTGCATACAATTCAAGAAGAAAATAGATGAAAGAATAAACCAAAACAAATATAAGAAAACAAAAAGTCCATTGCATACTTCTAGTTGTTAAAGAAAGATTAAGTTAATTTAGTGCCTCTTTATGTATCACGATTAGTCTCGTTTCGTCTCTAATTTTCAAGCCTGAAAATATGCAATTGTTTTTTACATAAATGAATACAAAAAATCTGGCCTGTGCTTAAAGAATAGTTAAATGCAAATTTAAGAATTGTACTAGCATACTTTTAAGCTTGGAAATTAGAGACGAACCGTGATACATAAAGAGGCCCTTAGTTATCAAATTAAATGCAATGTGGTTCAAGTCAAGAAATATAAAAAACAAAAATTTCTTGAAATACACAATTTTTACATGCGATCAATTTATGTTGCTCTTTCAGGATGTAGAAGCAGAGAAGGAATAAATATTGAGTGTAAATTGAAACAAAAGAAAATTTAAAATATAGTGTTTGAAGAAGCACTACAATAAAAACTTAGGTAAAGTGAATCTAAGTATGTACGTTATTTTTGTTGTCTCTTTCTTATGCAAAAAGAACGCGTTAAAAGAAAATGGTTAGGGCGGGGCCAACGCCCCCAAATGCTGCGAAGTGTGTGGAGGCTGGGGGTTGGTGAGAGAAGCGATCAGGACCGGAACCCCTCGATCATAAATAAATATTACCTACTAAATTGCTTGTGTCGACATAAGCTTTTCTTGTCAAAATGCCACAGATATATTTAAAAAAATTAATATATGATACATAAATTGAAAATTTCTAATCTAAATCTATGGTTTGAAACTGCATATGTATATAATTTTCTTAGAAATAATACTTAATAAAAATGAAAAAAAAAAATTAACTTGTTTTAATTAAAGTAATTGTAATGTAATTGGTATTTATTAATAATATAAATACATTTCTTTAATATACATATGTAGATATTTATATTCTACAATACCTAAATATAACCTTATTGAAACAGAAATCAACAAAATATGGTAAATAAAAATAAATGTTTTTCTTTTTCGTTTACAAAATATAATTTATTGCGTTTTATTTTGCATTTTCCAGATCGTGAGTTGATGAATTTAAGTATGGAAAAACGAGTCGTGTACCTGAGAAATAAATACGTAAAGAATTATAATCGCATGTTACCGGCAGTGTTCCCATTGGCCACGCAAAGTGATCGAAAAATGGTTGGTTATTTACTCGAGCGTGTATTTTAAATCAATATATTGGCTCAAAATTGCAGAGCCCCAAATTGGGTGAATCGTATATTCCGCGTCTTCCATCGGCAAAATATTTGTTATCCCCTGTTTAAAAGGATGCTGAACACGACGGCGCACAGTGGATGGTTTGTATAAAACGGCGACCATATATAGTAATAATTACGCTAGACTCTTGAAATTTGGTACATATGTTTGTAAGGAACATGGAAAAAATCGGTTCACGGACACGCCTATCTCCCATACAAAGTTGGGATGTGGTTGAGACCTTTTTTCAAAATGAGTATCAACTCCCTTTAAATTGGCAATACTGATTTCAAAAAAATTACTAATTTTACGATATCTTTTATAGTTTTCCAGTTATTAGAGAAAAACCAAAAAAGGTGGCCATTAACAGTTGTAATAGCGCTAGAGTCTTGAAATTTGGCACAGATGTTTTTTGGGTTAAAACAACAAAAACTTGTGGATATGGAAAAAGTCGGTCAACGGACACGCCTACCTCCCATACAAAGGTGGGATGTGGTTGAGACTTTATTTCACAATTGGTATCAATTTCCATAAATTTGGCAATGCTGATTTCAAAAATGTTACAAATTTTGCAATATCTTTTATAGTTTACAAGTAATTGGAGAAAAACAGTTTCAACACTTTATCTGCTAGGTTTTTGAAAAGCATTGGAGTTTATATATTTTATCCCAAGGGGTATAAAAAGAGAAAAAATAGCCCTTACCTGTTCCCCTCTACTTAAGAGAACTTCTTTCCAAATTCAAGCAACTTCCTTCACACTGTGAGCTTTTACAATTGATAAAATTATTGTTAAGCGATGCGAAATATGAAGAAATGAAAATATTTTTTCCTTCAAATGTTGCTGTAGAAAAATAATCATAAAAAAAAGTTCTAAAAAAAGCAGCTGAAACTTTGGATTTTGGTTAACCATACTTTCTTACAATACATATAAAAAAATTTCCGAAATTCGGGGATAGACTATTTTGTTTTTTTCTGTCAAAGTTTGCCAATTTTCTCAATTATGACTTTATAAGCCCAAATTTTAAAAAAATCAGCATAATTCACACATAGAATACAAAATCTTAAGCAAAAATTTATTGGAAAGTATGATCTATGAACTTTTTGACAATATGCAATATTGGTATATTTCAATACAAATAAATTAATAAGAGCCTTTCATAAAAGTCAGTATTTATTGTTCCTTCTAAAACTACATTAGGAAAAACTTGATAAAAAAAAAAAAATTGCTAAAAAGAGCAGCTGAATTTTTGTCTTTTAGCTAACCATACTTTCTCACATTAAATATAAAGGAATTTCCGAAATCCGGGGACATACTTTTTTTTCTGTCAAAGTTTGCAAATTTTCCACTTTTATCATTTTTCATTCTAATTTTTGAAAAATCAGCACAATTCATATAAAGGTGATAGAAGAAAAATAAATTGATTTTTACAAAGTGAAAACACTGCCAATATGCTACATTATTGCATTTTGTTTCAAACAAGTTAACTAGAGCGCCCTATCTAACAATCGCTCTTATAAAAAGTTTCATAGAACATTTTTGGTGTACAAAGTTTAACTTTGAGCCCACTGTGTCACTAAACTCAAAACAAATTTAAAACTTTAAGTTTTTTTTTTTTTTTCATACTCTCTGACGATTGTCTTAAACATTTTTTCAATCCCCAGCACTTTCAAATTCTTCCTATTTATGGCCACAAAAATCCACTGTGTGGCGGTGTAAAAAATGCTTATGGAATTCACCCCAACCAAACGGCAAAAAACAATTTTTCACCTAGTAGAGGGTGGTTTTTGGCCAGTCGAAAATAATTTTAAACACTGCCAACGTATTCAGCATCCAATTATTATAAATGCGTTTTATTCGCTGCTAGCTTTTTTATTTTGCAGACAAATTAGCGGTGGGAGAGTGCATTGAGTTCCGAACTATGTATTTATTAGTGTTTGTCTCATAGCTAAATATTCGACATATCTGCAACCAGAAATAAATTCTCTACAGTCAAAAAGTATAGATTTGATTGATGTTCAAATCATATTTAAAAAATCACTGACACATGTCAGGCCGGAGGAATCGCCGATAATCTAGGAGTAAATTTAATAATTCAATGCAAAGATTTAGTAATAATGTCCCTGGATCAACGTTTCTCTGAAGATAATATACCCATATACTCATTGCTTACGTTGCACCCTCACGTAATGGTCGATATTACGTATGAAGATTTAAAAAAAAAACTGTAACTCCAAGCTGGACTCCCGCTCTCTGCATAAACTCCACATTGCCATCAATAATGCTACGAGCTATGTGTTTGGCCTTACCCGTTTTGATCATATCTCAATATTCAGTAAACTTCTACTTAACTATAATTTACCTGATTTAAGAAATCAAATATTTTTACACAAGGGTACCTGGACTGTGAATACCAGGCATGCCATCCACGCGCCGAAGGTGACTCCTTTAACAACGATAACATGCCAACTGGGTTTCGTAAAAAAATTTTTCACCAGCTCCACAGAGGATGCGCAAAGTTGGTTCACACCAGAGGAAGCACCCCAACGGCGCACGTTAATGGCGTGATGGATACACCAGCTGCTACAAGCCACCTCGCGAACGAGCAAACCAAGGACCTTCCTACTATAATGCTGCCCACCATGCCGCAGGAAAGAGTTGAGTTGTGCAGCGAGGTCGGAGGAACTAAGTATACCTGATATCCTCGATCAAAATAATCTGATTGACAACGGGCTGTCCTTAGAGTAACCCGAGCTCTCAAGTCTGGATCCACTGCTGAAGTACAATGACCGTAGCTGGAGGAGCTAAGGGAGATCACCTGTCTCGAGCCACGGTAGACAACGTCGGATATGATGTCCATATCGCACCAGGAGGAATATCTCCTCCTGGTGAAGTTAAAAACAGGTCCCCCGAAGAAAGGAGGAAATGTAAAGACATAAATTGTATACAATTTATTGCTTCCATACTAAATATTTTCTCTAAAATCTTATTAACAAATTTGAATTACAAAAGTGAAATGTTAATTATTATTAGTTATCCCTTATGTACATATTAAAAATGAAAAACAAAAGAAATGAGTGGACATAAACAGTTTCCTAATCCTTAATAATTTCTTATAAGATATGTACACATATGTACGCATTTTTCGAAGCAATTTCCTCCCACTTCATTTTTTTTTTTTGAAATGATAGTTTAAGTATAGCTGATACTCGAAATAGATGTCAGTTGCCAGAATCGTGGTGGGCCTGGTTGTAAGAGGCCGACCAAAAAATTTTGCGCAATAACTCGGAAAGTAAGCCACAAGTAGAAAAATATGTTTTGATCAATGTTGTAGAGGAGATGAAAACACATCGATTGTATCAAAAATAACTACTAATTTAAAACAGTGTCATAACGTAGTTGTAAATCTCCAAAATGTGCGAAATGTGCTTCAGGGGTTGGATACAACGGAAGAATGACACGTTAAAAAACATATTTTTCTACTTGTGGCTAACTTTCCGAGTTATTCCGGATATCTGTCGGAAGGTTACCAGTCGTACGCCGCAATTCTGTTCAAAAAAGTTGACTAATATTGAATAAGTGGAAATATTTAAAAAACATTGAAAAAGCTGAATAAGGTTGAAAAAATCGGAAAAACATGGAAAATTTGAAAAAAATTTAAAGAGATTGAAAAATGTTGAAACAGTTGAAAAAAGATGAATATTTCTAAGAGTTCAATGTATTTTAAATATTTCAACTTATTCAATATTAGTCAACTTTTTTAAACAAATCGCATATTTTTTCGATTTTTTCAACCTCAAAACCGAACAGTGGTCGGTCTCCTGGTAGTGTATATAAATATATATATGGCTGAACTTTATTTCGAAAACGGCTGCAGCGATTTTGATAAAATTTGGGGATTCGGTGCAAGTGTAAACAAAATTAAGATCGAAGTAGGTTTTAAGTTTATAAAGACTATAACAGGGGAGTGGCACAGCCCTAAACTTTAATTTTGGTAACTTCATATCTCGCAAACCATTCAAGATATTGTAATGAAATATGGTACACAGATGCAGATCATAAATATCTTAATTTTTGCCAAAAGTAGACGGAATCGAAAAAGTGGGAGTGGCACTTTTCAATAATTGAACATTTTGACTCAATATTACTCGAAAACGGCACCGACGGTTTTTATAAAATTTTTAAAGATAATATGTACCACTGAAAGCAGTCATCATAACAAACTATGTCACTATACTGGAAAAACTCGTTGAAGGGCGTGGCACAGCCCACAATATTTATAAACGTTATAATAAGAGAACTACTAATGCAGACATTATGGAATTCAACATGGTGGATGTACTCGCTATAAGGTATCTCATAAACAAAAATGGACGCATTAGAACCTGTGTGCGTGGCACCTCCCATACAAACCAAAAACGTTAAAAGTTATATTTAGTGTGCTATGGAGTAATCTTTTTAAAATTTGGTGCTAAGATGTCGGTTTTTATAAGCTTTGAAATTAAATGTATTTCGACGGGATTGCATTAGTGGGCGTGGCACCTCTAATACATGCAAAAATCGTTTTGTGTTATATTTGGTGTACTATATGAGTGATCTTATTAAAATTTGGTACAGAGATGTCGGTTACCTTAAATTATGAAGTTAAATGGATTTCGTTAGTGGGCGTGGCACCTCCCATGTATACGGAAAACTTTTAACCCTATCGGTATATTTGATGCCATATGGCATCATTGACTTTGATGACCTCATAAGTCCGATTGAGTCCAATCCAGTCTCTGCTTTTTGTATTCTAATGTTTATTTAGATGTTTGTGGAGCAGTGTGTGTGAACAATTTTGTGGTTTTGAAAATTAAATCAATAAAATTTTAATTTTTCTATTCCTACCCAACTCAAAATTTTTTTTCCCTCTAAAGAGAGTTTTCAAAATCTTTATCAAAATCTAAATCTGTATTGATTTTTATAAGACTGGATTCCACAATACCTAAACAAAAGTTAACTCTTTAATTTAACATATTTATTTCATTAAAAAAGTATCGGTGGAAATCGTTAGAGTTTTTCAAAATCATATGATGCCATATGGCATCAAACCGACCCAAAGGAGCTTTTTATACCACACATTAGTAACGTTTCGTTTATTGTTTGAGCTGTTTTTAATTTAATTTTTGTGTTATTTTGTGAAGAGAAAGCATGTCAAAAATGCAAAAAAAATTAAAAAAAACGATATTAAAAAAATTTTTAATAATTTTGACAATTCCGATCTTTCTGATTTGGAAGACTTGGATAGTGCTGCTCTCTTAGATGATTTATTGGACGTGTGATGATAATAAATCATTTCCTAGAGAAGAGTTATCTCGAACTGATCAGTATGAAATAAATATTGAAAATTTTGGATTAAGACTTCCTTCAGTGTTCTTGAAGAAGATTTCACGGAATTATACCCAAAGAAAATTATAAAATCTCCTGTGCAATACTTTTTGGAGTATTTTAAGGATGTAATTCTTGAAAAAATTGTAGCAGCAAGTAATCAAACATCACTTAAAACCTTTGGAACATCAATTAATTTAACCAAGACGGAGCTATTACAATTTATTGATTTAGAGATAATGACAGGCACAATTGGTTATGATTGATTATGTATTGAAGGCAAGGCACTGAAATGCCATCCTATCGTCGAAACATGACTAGGTATAAATTTCATGCACTACCTAATAGCCTGAAATTTTCTCCGAGTTTTCTCTCTTTCGAGATTTCTTGAATTTGAACTAATATTTCCTATTAATTTTTTTTTTCAGTATTTTCTTATGTAAATTTAATGAAATATTGTTGTAAATTATATCATAATAAAAAAAAACTTACAGACAAAAAATTCATATCTTTTTATACCATTCAGTACAAATGATGCCATATGGCATCATTCTTAAAAACATCTTTAGGGCAAAAAATCGGATAACATTGTGATTATAACCATGACTGTAAGTAGCTACTACATGAAATAATCAGATTTTTAGACCCCAAAACAAAAAAGATGTACTGATAGGGTTAATGTTGTATTTAGTGTACTATGGGAGTAATTTTCTTTAAATTTGGTGTAGAGGTGTCGATTACTATAAGCTTTGAAATTATATGGATTTAAACGGGATTGCGTAAGTGGGCGTGGCAACTCCCATACATACGAAAAACGTTGAATGGTATATTTATTTAGTTTACTTTGAGAGTCATTTTTTTTCCCAATCGATAGAGAAAGCTCGAAAAATAGTATGGGGCATCACTGAGGGTGGCTCCGAACCCTAGAAAGGACCGTTTTCCACCCATTTTCGCGAATATTTTTTTGTTTCAATAGACTTTTAATTACAGTGGTGTAGTGTTAATATTGTAGTGATCATTTTTAATATTTGACCACTAAGAGCTTCCTGAGCGTTTTGCGGAATTCGCTGCTGTAAGGAGTCACCAAGGTGAATGAAATCCGCGATTTTGTGGCTTGCGAGCGATTTTTAAAGAATTGCTCTATAACACGTATAGGCCACGTTGGTGCAAAAACTTATCGCAACTAATTACATTTTGCGGTGCGGACGATTTATGGATTTTTATGGAATTGTTTAAAATTAAGTTGGTGTCGTCCTCTGACGACAGAAACGTAAGTTTTTTGTGACAAATTTTTGGCACCAACGTGGACTATAGGTGTTATAGTGCAATTCTACAAAAATCGCACGCAAACCATAAAATCACGAACTTCACTCACTTTGGTGACTCCAAGTGACCCAAAGTGACGCGGGGGAATCGCCTCGATGAGTTGTCACTTATGAAGTGACTACAAGGAAAATATCTTTACAGCAATACATTTCGCAAATCGTTCAAGACACACAAAGTGGTTAAATATTAAAAATCAGCACTACAATATTAACAGTACACCACTTTAGTTAAAAGTCTATTGGAATAAAAAAAAATTTCCCGAAAATAGGACAACAAATGTAATAATTATTATTATTATTGTTTATTGAAGTATAAGAAACATTACAAAACTTATAGTTAACGCACAACAAATGCACTTTTCATTCGAACATTTGTCAAAATTTAATTAGTAGGCGTGGTACTTCGCATTGTAGCAATAGATTTCTATATTACCATACATAGAGAGTTTCCCAACGAAATGTAATTAAGAAGTATAAAACTAAAAATTATAAATAACGCTAGGTTTTGCAGTAAATAAAATACTTTGACTAATCTTACTGACAGTATACATAATTACAGACAGTATTTACATTACTGACAGTGTACTCCTTACACGGTCAGTATTGATTATTGTCAATACTTAGTTTGTTTGGCATTTGACAGCAGTGTTAACTGTGAAAAAAAAGTTATTTTATTATAATGGACGAAAAACGTAAAGCGTGCGTAGCAATTATTTTAGCGAAATAAATTCACGTAATTGTTCGCGTTCTTCATACATCGCAGTGCTGAAAATTCTGTCACACGATCAATCTTACTGTCAGTATTTAATAACTTCGTCAGTATTATTCGGTTTTTCTATCAGTCATCAGTATCGTTTTTCTATACTGACAGTTTTTCAGTACCCTCACAAGATCAGATATACTGACAGTATTCAGTATTTACTCCCCTCACATGATCAGTAATACTGTCAGTATTCAAAATACTGTCAGTAATACTGATCGTATGATGGCCGCTTAAGGTTGACGCTCAACATAATTGCGTAGCGCTAGCATACACAACGCCCTACACTCCTATTTACTGTAGTCTCTAAATTAGAGCGTTGGGCGTTGACTTTGCGAGCGCTAAACCTAAGTAAGAGCGTAGTGTCAGTTGTCAAATCAGACTGTGACAGGAAAAAAAAATCAACACAATAAAATCAAAAAAATTATTTCAACGTCAACGTTCTGTCAAAATTGGAAAATCGAATACGCTGGCGTTGAGCCAAAGAGTATCAAAGCATCTTTGATACTCTTTGGTTAGAGCGTTGCTTATTTCGGTTGGCTTCATACAAAATGTATGTGCATGAGAGAGTTTTGACAGTTAAACGACGCAGGCGCTCCAATTAAGGGATCACAGATGGTCTTCTTTAGTTTTTAATATATCGGAAAAGCTTTTTGTTTTAAGTTTTGTCGTTGATTTGAAAATATTATGTAACAAAGAAAATAATGGCAGGGAAAATATAATTTTTTTTTAACTTCCACAGCGTATGTGTTGTATGTTTCTAAACTTTTTTGACTCACTGTAAATTTGACAGATAAGGTATTCATAAAAATATAGAAGAAGAAGCAGGATTTGACATCGAGACTACCTTTGTCATTGGATTGGGTCGGACAATTATCTAGTTTTCTATCATTTTGTTATTGGGACCATCCAAGAATAATACAAGTTTTCTTTTATCCTTAGTGGGAATTTTAGTAATAAAAGCTATCTTAATTAATAATTTTGCCTAAATTATTGAGTACGTATGTAATTGAAACAAAATCCGCAGTGAATAAATTAAATTTTTTTTTTGTTTTCAGTAAACTGTATATTATGGAGGAAAACCCTGTTAACAAACATATAAAACTCGAAGGCTCTGACGATGCACCTGCGTCCAGCATTTTATTAGGGATATTGTCAGAAAATCAATTTGTACTTGACGCATCGTTGGGGGGAAATGTTGAAATGTGTAGCATTGAAAAGCAAGATCCAGAACTTTTTGATGCAGGCGAATTCTTGACCACAGGAGTAGCCGTTGAAAATCAAGCAAATAGGTTTGAGGAAGATAATGATATTAATGCTAATGACGACGTTTATTATAATTATGATGATTGTATTTCCAATAACGAAGAAGTAAAAAGTTATCCTATAAAGTTGGAGAAAGGAAAATACGTTGATATCGACGTAATCGATTCTTTGGAAAACCAAGCAAAGAAGATTAACTTGAAAACTAAAAGTTCTGAACAAAAGGAAAAGATGAAAAAACATAGGGAAAGGCATAGAATTTTCAAACCGTATTTTATACTTTTGTGTCCACATTGTGGCATTGAAATGAAAAATTACATGTATTGGAAGGACCACATGAACAGTGCACACAATTTTGATAAAAATCTTCAGCAATATTATACATTTATAGATGAATCACACAGGCAATGCAATGAATGCAGAGTCGTGATAAAAGCAAAATTAAATCAGCTGTTTGCATTGCGAGCACATACCATATTGCATTTACCGCATAACGAAGTGTTCAAATGCAAAATTTGTTCGGAACACCATGCGTGTGAAGCCGGCATTCGTTGGCATATAGAAACAGAACATATCGAAGTAATAGGCAGCATATTATTGGCGCATGGATTTGATGTGGATCACCATGAAAATAGTAATAGCGATACCGATAGCGATGATCCTGATAATATAAAAAAAACTGAGTCGAACGAAATTGCTGAAATGACTCAGGATCAGCAAACACAAAATGATAATCGTCTTACAAAGCAAAAAACAAAACTTCAGATATGTAAAAATATCTTAAAAAAGTATATGATACGTTTGTGTCCTGTTTGTGGTAAAGAATGTGGACAGCTAAAAAAGAATTGGTGGAATCATATCATAAGTGTACATAATATTACTAACAATCGTGAGAAATCTTACACTTATATAAAAAAATTAGGCATGCAATGCAATGAATGCAAACTTGTGCTTAGACTAAACAAGCAAGACTTACTACGTCATAATATCACGCATTTGCCTTATAAACAAATTTACAAGTGTAAAATTTGTGCCGAGCTGCGCACGTGGACCCGTGGTTTGCGCTGCCATATAGAAAAAGAACATAACGATATTGTGCGCAGGGAGTTGCCATCACTTATAGAAAGCACTGAAGGTAAATACTGTGTATATTGTGAGAAAAATATAGGACATAATGTGAAATTTTTGGAACACATGCAAAAAGAACATAGTGAGGTTTGCAAAAATAAAATACTATTGATATGTCCAGAATGTGGGATAAAGTTTTCCAGAGAAAGATTATATCGATTACACATAAATAGTGTACACAAATTTGACACTCTCCAGGGCTTGTCGTTCGAAGAAATAGTTGGCGATGTAGATGATGAGACGCACCGACGCGAAAATAAAATGAAATATCGTTGTATAAAATGTGATTTGTTATTTGCATCCTGCAAAATGACTATTTTAAAAACTCATGCCATAACACATTTACCACACCAAAATTACAAATGTCGCTACTGCGATTATTCTGACTCGTCCAAACGAAAGTTGCTAATGCACGGGTGCAAAGAATTGCTTGATGCTTTCAAAAGTGTACCGGAAATTGTTTACAAACGGATCAGGAAAAAAAGATATCAGCCATTGAATCGTAAAGCGATAGATAGGACGGATAAATTATACGTATGTCCACGCTGTGGTGAGGAGTTTAACACTGTAATGTTGCATGAGCAACATTTGAAACTGGCACATGAATTTGAAAATGTTATATCGCTAAATATAAATATGATTAAGGAAGATACACAATGCGGAGATACATCTTTGAAGTATATTTGCAATGTTTGCAATAGAGGTTTTAAGTTACCTAATATCAGTAATTTCAAATTACACGCTTTTAAACATATGCCATTTAAGTTGTACAAATGCGCCCTTTGTCATACTGCTTCAACTAAATTAATTACTTGTCCCTGCAAGGATAGTGACACAATGAACGGCATAATTTTCATTTGCCCAAAATGCGAAGTTAAACAATTTAATAACGAGAAGGAATGGTTTGCACACATTCAAGAATGTCACGCAGAATTCGTAACACCAAATAACTTAAATTTTGAGCAAACTCCTAACGAAGATGCGGAGCACCTTACTTACAAATGCAATAGCTGTGGGAAGATAATAAAACAGCTCCAATTAAGTGGTATGTTAGTGCACGCGCTTGAGCACATGTCCAAGAAATGCTTTAAATGCAAAATGTGTGAGCGTTCCTATGACTGCAAAGGCGATGCACTTCTTAATGTATATAAGTGCATTCAGATCAAGCTATCATCTGATAAATGGCATGATGAAGAAACAACATTTACGAAAAATTGGCGCACGTGCTCAAAATTTGCAAAATGTCAATGTCCAGTATGCGGCTTTCTTGACGAGGACAATAAAGATGTTGAATTAGTAGGCCATCTCAAGCAAGCGCATAGCTTGGAGTTGCAAAGCGCAGAACATATGAACTTTATGCAATGCACAGACTGCACGTCAACTAACAAAGGTCAAAGAAGTTATAAATGTTTGGAATGCAATCAAATGTTTCCTGACTGTTCACTTACACAGTTGCAAGAGCATAAATTAACACATTCGCCCTATAGAATGTGGCACTGCGGTTTTTGTGCATGGGAATTCAACACTAAAGCAAAGGTGTTAGACCACATTATAAATTGGCATATCGAGCAAGAAAGAATGCGTGAAAGAGATTCAACATATTTGTTGAGTTTTGCTTGTCCCGTTTGTAATGAAAAATTTAATCTCAACACCGAATGGCGCACACATATGAACTCTAAACATGCTTTTAATACGCTTATAGGTCTGCGATTAGTCCAAGAGAGAAATTCGTTTAAATGCATTGATTGCAAACGCCGTGTACGCAAGGATAAAAAATTTACACATCGTTTTCGTCATTTACCCCACAAACCTTACAAATGTCGTTTCTGTCCACATCGGTTTAAAACGTTAAATCCTGCTCGAGAACATGCTACAGCATGTCGAGAAAAAAAAGGAGGGGATAAAAAACTTAAGAATAATAATAAGGCAATAAATTGCAATGATTCCAACTCGGGAGACATAGAAAATATAGAGCAAGCTGAGGAAGCTGGTAAAATAGAGAAACAAAATAGAAATAAATATATTGGTTATGCATGTCCCGAATGTAATATACCATTGTCTACTGAAGAGTTGTGGTATGTGCATATTAACGAACAACATAGTTCCTTTGGAAAAAACTTGAATATTAAAGAAGCACCAGGCGCCAAGCCGATAGGAATCTGCTTAGAGTGTAACAAACAAATCTCAGGCTATTCATTGTCCAGAGAACTGCATAAAATGCAGCACATGCCATATCGTGCGTTCATATGCAAAATTTGTCGCTATCGAGCAAAAAGTAAAAATTTATTACGTAAACATTTTACTCATAAACATTTTGCATTAGTCGAGTTGATATGTGACATTTGTTCACATGTTTGCAATACGCACTATGACTTTTCTACTCACATGAAAACGCAACATACCAATATTGCATCGTGGCCAGCAAACCTTTGTCCCATTTGTATTGATTCATTGCCAGATGGTACCAATGTTGATCTTCATATAAAAACTACCCATTTAACAGAGGACATAGAAGAGTATGAAAAAGAAACGGAAGGGAGGCTGCTCCTCAAATCTAAGTCGGATGAACAAACTGGACTTGTCATTAAAAATGATAGTGGTGCGGCTCCCGTATATGATATTCCTACTGAAATGATACTTCCCGACACAATACCAAGTGATTCTCATGAAATTGCGAATATTGCTGCGCAAGCCATTACAAGTATGGCAACGTGTAGCAGTAAATCTACAACTCTTAACAAATTTTATCCGTATATGACTTACGCTTGTCCTGAATGTAACTTATCACTGCCTACTCAAAAAGAATGGCATTCTCACATCACAACAAAACATGACTTTTTTGCCGAGCATTCATTAAACATCAAAGATACACCTGGCGGAGCTTCACAAAGTATTTGCTTGGAATGTGGCTCTAAAATATTTGGTAGTGTATTACATAAACATCGTCATAAACTAACTCATATGCCATATCGTTCGTTTATCTGCACAATTTGTCTACATCGATCGAAAAATCAGAATGGACTTTTTGACCATATGAAACGCAAACACTTTACACCTGGTGAATACAAATGTGAAATGTGTAGACTTGTATTTAAAACGGCTTGTGAACGATACACGCATGCTAAGTCGGAGCATATGGACATTGAGTGGCCAAAAAATGTTTGTCCGATATGTGTAGCGACTTTAGGTCAATGGAGCATAAGTGAACATATCAAAACTCATGGAAATGACCGTGAGCAATTTTTATGTGGTTACTGCATAAAGTTTTATCTCTCTAAAAGTGAACGCATTAAGCATGTGCGAGAAGAACATCCCTTAGAACATGAAAAGGAGCAGCTTGAAAAAGAATCAGAAAATGGAACAGACAGAACATCAAAAGACGGTAAGAAGACAAAAAAGGATATCAAAATCAAAGCGGAAAATGATGAAGAGTTTGTAGGAAATATAAATAAAAGAAAACTAAAAAGTCTTAAAAATTTTCTGCCAGAGGAAATTCCTACAACCTCAAAAGGCAAAAGGGGTAGACCTAAGAAAACAAAAACAACTGAATCTATTACAATATGTTCTGCATCAGGTTTAAACAAGTCAATCGTTCTTGCAAAAAGAAAAAGAGGTAGACCTAAAAAAATAGAAACCATTAAATTTGAAGATGATAGTAGCGAGGATTCCGACTATACCCCTAATTTAAATGAATTTGTAAAAAAAGGTAGACCTAAAAAAGGTAGACCTAAAAAAATAGAAACCATTAAATTTGAAGATGATAGTAACGAGGATTCCGACTATACCCCTAATTTAAATGAATTTGTAAAAAAAGGTAGACCTAAAAAAATAGAAAGCATAAAATTTGAAGATGATAGTAACGAGGATTCCGACTATACCCCTAATTTAAATGAATTTGTCTCGTCTTCAAAAGAAAAATTACCGCAAAGAAGTCTAAGTTCTGAGATAATATATCCCGATACAATACAAAGTGGTTCTCATGAAATTACGAACGTTGCTGCGCAAGCCATTACAAGTATGGCAACGTGTAGCAGTAGATCTACAGCCCTTAACAAATTTTATCCATATATGACTTACGCTTGTCCTGAATGTAACTTATCACTGCCAACTCAAAAAGAATGGCATTCTCACATCACAACAAAACATGACTTTTTTGCCGAGCATTCATTAAACATAAAAGATACACCTGGCGGAGCTTCACAAAGTATTTGCTTGGAATGTGGTTCTAAAATATTTGGTAGTGTATTACATAAACATCGTCATAAACTAACTCATATGCCATATCGTTCGTTTATCTGCACAATTTGTCTACATCGATCGAAAAATCAGAATGGACTTTTTGATCATATGAAACGCAAACACTTTACACCTGGTGAATACAAATGTGAAATGTGTACAATTGTATTTAAAACGGCTTGTGAACGATACACACATGCTAAGACGGAGCATAAGGACATCGAGTGGCCAATAAACGTTTGTCCGATATGTGTGTCGACTTTAAGTCAGAGTAGCATAAGTGAACATATAAAAACTCATGAATATGACCGCGAGCAATTCTTATGTGGCTACTGCAACAAGTACTATCTCTCTAAATTTGAACGCATTCGGCATGTGCGAGAAGAACATTGCTCAGAATATGAAAAAGAGCAGCTTGAAAAAAAACCAGAAAGTAGAATAGACAGCGAATCAAAAGATTGTAAAGAGCCAAAAAGTGATATCAAAGTCAAAGCGGAAAATGATGAAGAGCTTGTAGGAAATATAAATAAAATAAAAAGGTTTAAAAAATTTCTGCCAGAGGAAATTCCTACAACTTCGAAAGAAAAAAGAGGTAGACCTAAGAAAATTAAAACCACTGAATCTATTACAGAATGTTGTACGTCTGCCTTAAACAATTTCATGGTACTTGCAAAAGGAAAAAGAGATAAACATAAAAATATAGAAACCATTAAATTTGAAGCTTATAGTAACGAGGACTCCGATTATACTCCTAATTTAAATGAATTTGTCTCGTCTTCAAAAGACAAATTACCACGCAAAAGAGTAAAGACTAAAAAGAGAAAACTAGCTTGGTCGGACACTGAAAGCGAATAAAATGATAAGTATAATTCTAAATTATGCTTATTAAAAATAACACTTTAGCAGCGTAATTTATTAAACTACCAGAAAAGACATTAAAAGATCAGTGGCCCTTTTTTGTAAAATGTTGATAAAAATATATTCTATTAGTTTGTATTCTTTCTAAACAAACGTTGCTATACCAAAATAAAAAATAAAATTACACCAATCAAATGAGATTATGCCTCCATGTATATTTTTTTATTATCATTAATATATTTTATCGAGATGGGAAATTTCAATAAAAATAGACTCAGAAATGGTTTGTACTCTCTAAAACTAATTTAAATTTTATATGATTCGAAATATAAAAACTAACGCCCACTCCTCTGTTATTTGATCTGGTAAAAACTAACGCCTCCTCCTTTGTTATTTGGGTGATCATTCCCAAAAAAAAACCAATTCGGGAATATTTAAAGCATTTCTAAGGACGAATGGTTTTCTAGTTACATGAAATCCGGTTTTTTAGTTATATGGTTGAAATCCGTGAATTTTGGAAATAATGGACACTAATATTGAATTGCCTCTTATTTCCCAAACTTCTGTATGCGAGGACAGTAGCGTACCGAAAGAGCGGTCGGCCCGGGCGCAATTGCTGGGGGCGGAAAAATGGGAAACATAATTTAATGTGAAATACTTCTCATTTTGCTAGGGTTTTCGAGATGTGCAAAGTAAGTACTTTTTCTTGTTAAGTAAACAAAATGTTCTTGTTGCAAAAAAAAAATTTTCTGTCGATAGGGGACGTCAAATCACCTCTATCTATGTTCTTGTTAAAAATGTTTGTCATTAAAAATTTATTTTAGCACGGTATGGAAGTCACCGGCACTTAATTTCTTTTATTATATTTATTTTTTGCTCGGAAACTAATTAGTAGACTTAAATACTGAAAAAAAGGGTTTTAGCTTTTTTGTTCAATTTTTCGTAAGCTTCAAAAAAATAATTTGTTTTTAAAAAAATTCTGCATGCAGGGTTTTTCAATATGTATATATCCTATAAAATAATAAAGCTCAAAACCATTTTGCTGTTGATTACAAGTTTTCAAACAATAGTGATGTAAAAAGTAGAATCCATTATTTACTTTTCTTGTTTTTGGCTCGCGCATAAGTGTAAAAAAAGTTTCCGTAGAACGTGTACTCCATTTAAACCGTTTCTGAAAGATTAAAAAGATTAACAGCAACAAATTTTTCCATAGTGAGTTAAATCAACAGACTGATTTTTGTAGTCGCCTTGCTTGATTAGTGGATCTTCATACCATGGTATACATACTTTTCAGATTCGATATACTATTTTAATAATCAATGTAAATTTTTTTTCGTTTTCATAAAAATAATCGCGTTGTGCATGTGTATGTCCTGAGAAGTACAATTAGAAACAAGCAAAGGAACTTTTGTGTTTGAAACTAAAAACCTTTATACCTACACTAGCTGTCCCGGCAGACGTTGTCCTGCCCTCTGCGGTAGGTGTTCCGGATGTTGTATGAACTCAAACGACAGAATGTATAAGCGAAACAGCCCATTTTTCCAGTGTAACTTATTTTGCCAGGACTTCTAATATCAAGTCCCATTCATCTGCGTCCAGTACTTGATGAGATATGATTAATTTGATTTTGGAAGGTGCGTCACTGCCCATTTTTCTAAACCAAACTTTGCAAAAACCTTCCGTAGACCATTAGAAACATTTAAGAAATAATTATGAAATCTTCGTGAAAATTCTATGATATTTTAAAAATATGTTTGTATGAGGACCACCCTAAATATGCACCCTTAATGAAAGTTTTACAGCCAAAGCTATTCCTCATCACATAAAAGACACGTCGTGTAAATTACATGTGAATTTATTAAGTGGTCTTTGTGAAAATGTTATTTTAAAAATATTTTTGTGTGAGGGCCACCCTAAATAAAAGTTTCGTTGCCTTAGCTATGTCTCATAATATAAAAGCTACGTAGTGTGAATTCGGTCTGAATCGGTAAACCGGACTTCGTTAAAATGGTATTTTAACATTTTTTTTTGTATGAGGGCCACCCTAAATATGTAACTTAAGTGAAAGTTTTGTAGCCTAAGCTATGCTCCTTAATACAAAAACTACGTGGTGTAAATTCCATGTGACTCTATTAAGTGGTCTTTCTGAAAATGCTATTTTAAAAATATTTTTGTATGAGAGCCACCCTAAATAAAAAAAAACATGCCTATAACCTTTAGAGGCACGCGTTCAATCACTGTGCAAAGTTTCAAGGCGATCCGTGCAGTAGTTTTGAAGTTATAGACGGACAACGAACAGAAATTGACTTTTATAGGTATTTTTGTATGCCACCCTAAATTGCCCATTTTTTTCAAAAAAAACATGCCTATAACCTTTAGAGGCACGCGCTCAATCACTGTGCAAAGTTTCAAGGCGATCCGTGCAGTAGTTTTGAAGTTATAGACGGACAACGAACAGAAATTGACTTTTATAGATATAGATATACCTAAATTATGACCTTCGCTTTTCAATTACATAAATGCTCTTTTTAAAAGATGATACTTTCAATATAATACTTGTCAATCTAACAAATCTCTATTACAACAAGAACCAGCGCTTCATACAATGTTGTTCTTTAAGGTTGCCAACCTTAAGCATTGCGTAAGCTAGGTTTGATAATACCATTAGGGAAACGGGAACGGAATTGAAATTCGAAGTTTATTTCAGGATCATACAAATAATCGGAACTGTAACAGCTTAAGTTTGAAGTTAAAAAAATTCCATAGCAAATTCCGGTAATTAGATTTAGAAGAGCTATGAACATTCAACTTCGGACTTCAATTCCATTTCCGAACTAAATCAAAATCAGAACACGACTAAATATACCACTAAAGATTGGATAGAGCCGAAGCATGAGTTTAAAAACTCACAAGCAAGTTAAATAATTCATATTTTGTTTACTTTTAAATATTCCAATTAGCGATGGACTCGTGTAGCGAGTTTTCAATTATGGACTCAGCTTAGACAAATAACAGAAATAAAATGAAAGTAGAATTAGTAAAAGCTGAACTGTGTACATACGAATCATATGGATTGCAATGAGTTTTTACAGTATGTATTTACAAGATCCCGAGCTAAGATATTTGTGTCTTAACGAAACAAAAATAATGTTAACCTTCAATGTTGACTTTTTGCTATTTGCCGTATTTTTTATATTAAAGATGTGCGATAATGGGCTATAAAAAACTGAAACATAAATTTTTTGTTTTTTATAATAGTTTGTTTATTTGTTGTTGACAAATAATTAAAGTTATTCTTTCTTTCATAAAACTGCTTCTTTATTTTACTTTAAAATTATGGGAGTTTTATTTGAAAGCATGCCTTTAAACGCTGCTAATACGATCTTTTCAAATTTCGGAAAAGTTGTGTAACTTTTTTTCGTCAGTTTTTGCTGTATCTTTTCCTTTCATTTTTCATATTTTGAACAACATGCTCTAATGTTAAACCCTTAGACATTATTGTTGTTTTTGTAATAACTTTGCGTAAATAATTTTTTTGAGTAAATGTGAGATTTTTACCACCAACGTTTTCCTGCGTTTCGTTGGGTTTTTGAACATTCTCAATTTTTTTAGATTTCTTCTTTTTGAATTTACCATTTTCTTTAATTACACCTTTTTCAACATTTGAAAAACTTTCCCATTGTGTTGGCTCTTTTTGTTTTTCCAGTATAAGCGCTTTGCGATAATTTCCATCGCGCTTTTTACGAAGTTCTTTTTCCGCTGGAGTTTCAACGTCTACGATTAAACTGGACGCTACAGCTGCATTTTGTGCCTCACTTTTGAATTTTTTCCATGGAGTTGCTGCCTCCTCTCTCCCTGAAGCCGACACTGGATTGAATTTGACTTTCCCCCATTCCTTCTCTTTCAGTTCATAGTCTATCTCTTGAACATCATCATCTGTATATTTGCTTTGTTGTCCACCACGTGGAAATACACTATGTCCACTACTATTACCATGAGTACGACCTCCTCTGTTAAATTTCCCACCTCTGCTAAATTTGCCACTTCTATTACTTTTTCCGGCCTTAAATTTGTTACCAGTGGATTCTTCCCGATGATGTGTGAGTGAAGACCCTTTGTTGTTTCGAAAGGGATTGTTTTTATTTTCAAACATTTCGGTTTTAAAAATGCAAAAAAATAACTTGATTTATTCTACAATGAGACTGTTATACATGTGTTCTCATGGAACTGTCAAATTGTTAATCACACATGCATAGAATTATAATGGTAGAAGCATTTGCTTCATATTTCGGAATTGCAACGCTGAGAGTGCTTCATCGGTAATTGTCAAAATCATAATCACAACCAAACAAAAAATTCACGCATCAAACGTAAAATAATTTCTTACTAAGTGCTGACTTGCTTGAAATTCTTTTGGACAATTCTTCTTGTTTTGTTTGTTGACAAGAGGGGAATAACGAAAGGTTAGAGGTATAGAATACAAAAAGGGGATATATTGAATTCTAAGTATGGCAAAGCCACTGTAAAAAACGGAGATGGACGTGTAATTGTCTGGGGTTGCTTCTCTGGTCATGTGACTGGACCAATTCATAGGATTGATGGAATTATTGATCGCTTCATTTACATTGACATACTAAAAGATGTGATGCTACCATATGTCGGTAAAGAGATGCCACTTAAATGGAAGTTCCAACAGGATAACGATCCAAAATACACCTCGTAGGTTTTTAAGGCCTGGCTTCAGGGCAATAGAATTGAAGTTCTTAGTTGGCCTGTCCTGATGTGAATCCTTTTGAGAACTTGTGGGAGATCGTTAATATGAAATTCGACAGAAAAAATTGCAAAACCACCGCATATCTGTTTCAAACCTTGAAAATAGCTTGGGAAGGGATATCGCATTAATAATTTAGTAGCCTATATGCCGAAGAGATGTGCGTGTGTCGTGTGAGATAGCTACTCAATTCGGTTTGGAATATTTCCGAGTTGACACATGTATTGGCTGTATTATGCTGCCATGAAAGAAGTGGCGATCTTTTTTTGACCTTTTTTTTAGCAAAATTTTTTTTTATATTTTTATGAAACGGAAACTCATATTTTTCCTACAAAATCGTTTCGCTGAATTTTCAACTCGGTTTGGGTGAATTTTCAACTCGTTCAACTCGGTTGGGAATATTTCCGAGTTGACAGATCACTATTCCAGAATAAAGGGTTTGCAACTAAGTACTAATTTTAAAAATGTTTACTATCCATAAAAAAGGGGTGCTTTAGTTTTGTTCGTTAAGTTTTCTGGCTTAAAATGATCCATTGATATTGACTTTTTATTTATGAGACGCTACATTTTTTAAGTTTTGTTTGTCACAAATAAAAATATAAATAAATAAAATTAATTCAAAATATGGTTCAAAAACGTCGATTTGACAAAAAATTTATGACTTGAAGAAAATGTACTAAGAGGATGCTTAAGTTTTGGCCAATACTATGGTATATGTTATACAGTGCAGCCTCGGACAACGTAATTAATAAAAACCAAGCTGTAGTTGCATTCATGGAGTCAAAAAATCTCAGGTATTCGGGTGTAAATATTTATTGAGAAATAAACATTTTTCCATCTTGAGGTATTTTTTTTTTAAGCATAAGCCAACGCTCTATAAATGCAATGCACCGTGTTGGTTTAAGAAAAAGGAGAAAAGTTAGAGGTAAGGGGGATCAACATTATTCGTTTTCCAGGACCAGCTTCGGTATTGCTGATTAGATTTTTTAGCGCAGCTTTCTGATGATTTATGAACACAATGCGAGTATTCAAATTACATACATACATTAATGGTATTCATCTAAATGCGCAGGTTTGCACAATAGTGCAATGTGTTTCATGAATGCCCCTTCGAATATTTTGTGCACTTTGTGGCAGTTGTTATTTTTTGTGAGAGAATCTTATGGGAAAAGAGAGTGACAAATACAAAATTTGTAAACAATATATTTTTGCTGAGAGAATCGTATGGGAAAAGAGAGTGACAACGATTGCACAATTAGCAGCGCAAGTTGTTGTGCAAATTTGCGCTGTATGTTCAAAAAACTTTCCATACGATTTCTGACAGTTCGTTTGCACAGGGTTCAAAAGTACACAGTTTGCGATCTAAGCGCTCAAAAGAGCGCTTAGATGAATACCTCTATTGTAATAAGCGAGGTAAAATTTGTCTGAAAAGTTGCACTAAATGAGACTGTAATGGAAGATATTTTCTTGTTGCGAACATCGATGAGTTGAATTTATTAAGGGTCACGTTGACCGGGGTCGCGCTATATGTACATACTATGTACATATATCACATTTTTATTCGTTTTTTAATAACATATTTATTATTTTGAATATAAAGTTGAACTATTGGTATCCTCCCCACTTACAATACTAATTCTCCATGTAAAGAAATAAATACTGAAGCGACCATACTTAATTTTGTTTATTAAAAAATGCCTCCACTTCTCACTTAATTCTGTAATCATATAGAGAAATTTTTAAGTTATCCTCTTGTTAACTTTTTAATATCTGTGCGTTATATAAAATTTATTATTTTTTAGAAACTTTTCAAGGCTATTTTATGGTAGAAATTTCTTATCTATTCAACTCGTCTCTATAATTATAGCATGAGTGGTGAATTACAAACTGTGTCAGTTGTTCTTCTCGTTTATTTAATTTTGTTTGTGAACACGCTTGTTGGTGTTCGCTTTTTAATGTGTGGTAATAAATTTGTTAGAGGGCGCTGTATACAATTACAAAAATCTTTTCGCGCAATTATTGCTGCATACTTATCGGCTTACGTGAATTTGACTTAATTTTTGTAGCATCTTATAGCCCTAAGAGCCCCCACTGTAGAAATGTCGAGTGTATAAGATTACAGGATATAGGCAAGATAGCAAGTAGTGGTGAAACTAACCAACCAGGGTTTTCTTGCCAAAGCCCGTCTCAATGGCCAATTTTGGGCGATTTTTTTTTATGTATTTTTAAGTGTATAAGATTACAGCTTGAAATGTTTGTCATTGAAGGAGCTCGAAGAGCCTAAATATAATATATAGGGTTGCCTTTTCGAATCCCGTTCCAAACATGAGTTGTCACCTATTTTTTGGGCCAACTTTTTTTGGATAAATGTGTGTGGTGAAATATTCTAGCATGAAATGTGCGTCAAATGATAGATAGCCTTAATAAAATATATAGAATTGCCTTGTTGAATTCCGTCCCTGATGCGCCTTAGGGATATTAATATAATTATTAATACATAGTAAGTACAAAGGTGATCTTTGATTGAGCTGTAAATATATAAATTAAGAAATGAAAAAAATTAATTTATATCTGTTTACTGGCTTTCAGAACTTACCTGGCTTTCACCTTATCGCTGGCCAAGAGAGTACGTCTTCTGAAAAGTTAATTAATTTCTCCTTTTTTGCGCTATAAAATCATCAGTGTCATCAAAAATTTTGGTATTACCACTACAAAACCGAATTTCAAGTCCGATGGATGTCGTAAATACACACCAAAAACTTCGTTTTGCTAGCGTGATCACGGTGGTAACATGTAAAGCTGAACGATACGCATACATCCTAATCATTTGTCCTTTGTCAAGAGTGCAGGATCGAGATTTCTGTGATAATTTTATTTCGGTGCAGCATCTCTTCTCTCACCATCATAATCACACTTTTAAATTTGCCGACCCCTGGTTTAAATAAGATATGATAATAGATATGATATGATAACAGAAATAAGCGTCAATCGCCAGAATCGTGGTGGGTTTGGTTGTGGGAGGCCGAGGAAAAAAATTTCGCCCAATTACTCTGAAAGTACACCACATGTAGACAAGTACGTTAAGACCAGTGTTGTAGAGCAGATGAAAACACATCGATTTAATTTCCGAAACGTATTTTGAAATGAAATTTCCCAAAAACTATGAGGAGATAGGATAAAAAACACACTATAATTCCTGTTTAGAAATGCTTTATCTTTATAAAGAAGATCGTTGCCATATATAAATATGTATGTATTTTTTACCGGCCAAACTTGTTTTTAGGATAAATTAGTTCTTCCTAAGCCAAGCTAGTTGATTTGTATGCCTATTAATGTATGCAATTTTAATTTTAGTGCAAAAGCACTGTGGCTACCCAAGCCTTTGTTGGACATATTATAGGCTGAACCACGGCCGCCGCGAAGCTGGTGGTAGACATATTGGAGCATGTAAACTCTGAGCCGCGGCCGAAATTGAGCAAACTTAAGGATGTAGCTCTGACAGAAGGCTGCCCACTTGCCAGGCATACAAGGAATTTGCTAAATCTTTATTGTCTTGCTTTGCTTACCACAGCCGGGGAAAAAAACTACAAAATTTCTAAATTTCTTTTGGGCCTAGTACTACAGTGGGCTCAAAGTTGAACTTTCAACATCAAATAGAAATTTTAATACTAGCTCTAGTTACCTTGTTTGGAACAAAATGCTCTAACGTAGCATATCGACGGAAAAAAAGAAATTTCGGGAATTATGACAGTAAAAAAAAAAGTTTTCTCTAATTTTCTTAAATTTTGTTATATATTAAGTGAAAAGGATCCAAAATTAAAAGTATGAGCGTAAGGTTTTCACAAGTTTTTTTATGAACTAAAAGCATGAAATAAATTTTGATATAAAAGCTTATAAGCAAATGGCTTACCGTAAATGGTAATTTTTGCATTCTTAGAGGGTTTGTGGCTAATTCAACCTCCGCTAGCTTTTTCAAGACTGTTTATGTATATTTAGTTATGTGAAGAAAAATGTTGGTTTTCTTATGACGTCTTAAGATAGTTTTTCCTGCCACCCTTACCGCTGGGGTTGCAAAACTTCGTAACTCTCGGAAGAATATCCTTGTTTACCCGTATTTTTTTCGAAATCAACCCTAAGTAGACTTATAGTCATCTAATTACTATTGATCCATCTGTTGTTGTTTATTTAAGAAAAGGCGTTTAAGAATGGCGTCAAACGGGACCGTCGAACACATTTAAAGTACAAAAAAAATCAAAACACGGATTTTTATTTTGACAACAGGCTTAATTTATAGCTCCTAATTAGCTCTATAATTGGTGCTAAGGTTGATTTTGGGAAATTTTTCGTTTCAACAAAAACATTAGTTTTCGTGGCAATGCCCATATCGATTTATAAATTTATTAATAACTGTAGCTGGATTGAAAATAATTTTCAACTGTTATTGAATAAGTTTCTATTTTGATGGGACTTTTTATCGATGCTCTCAATATTTTTGGATAAGTTTAGACTCTTATCTGTTTTTTCTACATTTTCGATAAGTTTAGTCTTATCCAATGATTTTCTGATAAGTTACTGCTATTACCGACTTTTTCGATAGCATTCGACTGTAATCGATTTTTATGATACATTTTGATTTATCTCATTTTTTCCATGTTTTTCACTATGTTTCGACTTTAATGGACTTTTTTCATATTACTTGAAAGTTTTCGAAAGTTTCATCGAAAAAGTTGAAACTTATCGAAGACATTAAAAAGGCGAATCTTATCCGAATACATCGAAAAATTGAAACTTTGCGAGCATTATCGAAAATGAGAATATAGTCGAAACTCCTCGAAAATAATTAAAGAGGTCGATAAAATTCGAAACTTATCGAACAACAGGACTATAATCGAAATATATGGGAAAACATTGAAAAAGTCGAAACTTATGGAAAAAAATTGCAGTTGGTATTCTTGATCGAATAAACGAAAAAGACGTTTAGTTTTGATCAAATAGATAGATAAAAAACAACGGCCTGTACATAAGTCTCATATCTGTCGAACAATTGTTCAAAGAACATATAATGACAAAATTACCATATAATTTAACAATTAGTGCTGCAAAAATGGATACATTAAAAAACAATTAATGGACATTTTGACTCGTTTTTCCATTAACAGAATTGAAAGCATTAGTGCAGCTTGATACGGATATCCAAATATTATTCTCTATATTAAAAAAAATGTTGAAAAATATTGAGTTTCTTTGCTGTGTGCTATATTTGTTATTAACAGAAATGAAAAACACCCAAGTTATAGCTAAAGAGGTCTATTTCAAAAATTAAATAAAACTTAACAGAAACTTAATATCAAACTACTTTTTTGCTCAATTTCAGAGCTACTGTCTTCAGGCGACTTTCTTGAAGACCGAATGGACTGATAATCGCCCGGGATTCGTTGTCAACATGACGTTTTCATCCTATGGCACAATATCTTCACAGACCAACGTAAATGTGGAAGTACAAAATCCTGTTGCAAATTTAGCTGTCATACAAACTGATTCTAACGATAAAGCTACCACCTTGTATAATGTCACCTCCAGACTATGTGAATTGAAAAACTTTTTGCAGAAACTTCCAGCTATTAATGCGATATTGCAAACTTCGGTTAAAGGCGGCAACTATACATTTGATTGTCCCTTAAAAGTTGGAGCTTACACTATGGAAAATATGCGCATTCCAGCTCGTAATCCTATACTGAATATGATTTTTCGTTCAAAGAGACGGTACACCTTCATTGGTGAAATGTATGATGAATTGCCGAATAAGAGCAAAATCCAATTGACAACATATAAATTTTCTGCTAAAATAATTAAAAAATTGTGTAAAATCTAAAAACGTATTGTTATAATAAAGAAACCGAAATAGATTTTTAATTGAAAATGGCATGAAGTTTGTCAAGCTATTTTTTATATGGGTATTGCGGTATTCCTGATCATTTTCGAGATAAATGTCCATATATGTACATTAGGGTGATTCAAATCTTACAGAAGCGAGACCTAGCACATCGGAAAAAGCATAAAATTATCTACAAATAATTTGCAAAGGAGCTCATAATATTAATATGGATGGGCACAAGCAGCGCTGCCGAAACTGGCACAATCGTACCAAATTGGCACTTTCAAAAAAGTTTTGCCACTCAGACTCTCGTGGCACTTTTTGGCACCAAGTGAGTTAATTTTGAATGATCAACTTTTATACAACTTTAAAAACATTGAGCATTTGTTTTGAAATTTATTCTCAGCGCGAACCTTATCCTACGTACTATAAACATTTCGAAAGTTTTTTTCGTATGTTTTAATTATATATATTCTTATGTATTTATATTAGAGCGGTTCAAAATAAAAACTTTTTAATTTTTTCACGATGTGTCAGTGGATTACAATAGCTTGCACCATTTTTTTAATCAATATTTTCGAAAAATCCAGTTTTCAAAATTGATGAAAATCCTTATTGGTTGTTTTGTCCAGATATATAGGGCTATTGTAATCCACTCACACATCGTGAAAAAATCAAATAGTTTTTATTTTGAACCAGTAGAAGAAAAGACAGATTTTCTACTAATGCTGAAATAGAAAAATTAGTTTCGGATAAGAGAAGGCTTAGACGGGAATGGCAGAAATATAGGTCCCCAGCATCAAAAATAAAACTTAGGGAAGCCGAAAAGAAGATAAGAGCTGCTCTTTCTAGAGAACAAAATAATCACCATTATAGTTTTATTCAAAACCTTTCTCCAAACAAAACTAATAAATCATCTCTATGGAAGTCTAGCCGCGTATTTAGAAATCCTATTGAGACCGAGCCTCCTATAAGGGATAGTAATGGCGATTGGGCACGAAGTGATGAGAAAAAGGCATATGTTTTTGCACAACATCTAAGCCTAGTGTTTCAACCCAATTGTGTTTCAAACAATACTGATCTGCCTCCGCAAATAATTAACACTCAAAATATTAACATGCATATTACTCCAACTGAAGTCGCTAACGTCATAAAAAATAAACTTATTTGTAGAAAAGCACCTGGCCATGACTCCATTACTCCCATAATGCTCAAAAACTTACCCCAAACAGCTGTAGTTTTCATCACCAGGCTCTTCAATGCTATAATTAATTTTGGCCACTATCCCGGTGAGTGGAAAAAATCAATAATTAAAATAATTTCGAAGCCCGGCAAAGATTCCACCTTACCATCTTCATACAGACCTATTAGCTTGCTTCCCTGCCACTCAAAACTGTTTGAAAAAGTGTTCTTAGAAAAGGTTATGCCTTACCTTCAAGATCATCATCTCATTCCTTCACACCAGTTTGGTTTTAGGGAAGAACATGGAACCATTGAGCAAGTGAATAGAATAACAAACGAAATAAGAAATGCTTTTGAACACAGAGAATACTGTTCCGCCATATTTCTTGACGTCAAGCAAGCTTTTGATAAAGTATGGCATGAGGGCCTAATTTACAAAATCAGACAACTCCTACCACAAAATATCCACGCAGTCCTAGTGTCATATTTGGCAAACAGGTGCTATAGTGTTAAATATCAAAGTTTTAATACAACTGAGTTCTCGATTGGCGCTGGAGTTCCACAGGGTAGTGTTTTTGGCCCGTTTTTATATATCTTATTCACTTCTGATATTCCGACAAATGACCAGCTAGTTACATCCACTTTTGCGGATGATACGGCTATTTTAAATCGCCACAAAAATGCTGTGGTTGCCACCAACCAGCTTCAAAATCATCTAGTTCTTATTGAAAATTAGTTATCAAAATGGCGTATCAAGGTGAACAAGCAAAATTGCCGAAATGTTGCATTTACATTAAATAGAAACCCAACTCCAACCATAAAATTAAATGGCATTCGAGTTCCAGAAGCAAATGAAGTAATTTATCTTGGCATTCACATAGATAAACGTTTAACTTGGCGTAAACACATCGAAGCCAAAAAGATGCAAATCAAACTCAAAGCTGCTAGCTTGCACTGGTTAATAATCAGTCACTCTTCTCTAAAATTGGAATATAAAGTTCTCCTATATACAGTGGCGAGCATAACCGAGCAAATGATTGCCTTTGTCGCATGTCTGATTCTGTAAAAATTTTAATACTTAACCAAATCAAACGAAACTTTCAGGAATTATTTACTAATATTTATCAAAGAAAATGCAAAATGTAACATTTCAAAACAAGATTTGTTTTTTTAATTAAACAAGTAATTGCAAGGATACCTATATTTGCTCAGTTTTGCACGTTTCGCGAATCGCATTAAAAGCTGCAATTGTTCAGTATTTGGTCCATATTCCTATATTTTTTATGACGGCTATAATGCGATTAGGCATATTTTCTACAAGCTTTTCAATAATTTCACTAGGTATTTTTGTTCCATTTAGCTTGGACGCGACATCATAGCTTGTTTAGGTTTTCAGGTGCCATCTCATATTTCCCCAATCGTCTTTTGATTATTGCACGCAAATTCTGAATTGGATTAAGATCAGACTTTACCCAGGCCAGTTTACTATCCTAAATTTTTGAAAAGACAGCCATTCTTTGCAAAGACATTCATTCTATAACTATTTTGCTGGTGTGCTTCATGTCACCATCTTGTTGAAGCACAACTTCATCTTCATTGGAAGCACTTTTGTCAACAAAACCGGGCCTTGTAATAAGGCAAAACGATAAGATGCTACTCCAAACATGACTGCAGAAGCATTAAATAAGGTCGTCAACGAATGGATCGTGCGCAAAAACATTAAACAGAATTGGTTTCGAGTCAGCAGTTAAGAAAAAACTCCGCCCGTGTCCGATGAAAACATAAAGACGTTACTCGAATTCTGTATAAGTTACAAAAATTGGACCGTTGATGACTAGAAGCGTGTAATTTGGTCAGACGAGGTAAAAATAAATCGCTTACAGTCCGTTGGAAAAAGTTTTTACTGGCGGCGACCCGATAAAATGATACAAAAGCAGCACGTGAAGTAAGCTGTAAAGCTGGTGCAGGCAGTTTGTTGATGTGGGGTTGCCCTCATGGTGTCACATTGGACCACTATATGGACCACTCCATATTTACATATAATTGCATACCAACTTGCTCGATTTTGCGGACAAAAGTGCTTTCCCTGAAGATGAAGTAGTGTTTCCACAAAATGGTGACATGAAGCACACCACCAAAATAGTTAACGAATGGCTGTCTTTGGAAAAATTTGGGGCAATAAACTGGCCTGGGCAAAGTCCTGACCTCAATCCAATTAAGAATTTGCGAGCAATAATCAAAAGACGATTGGGGAAATATGAGATGGCACCTGAAAACCTAAACAAGCTACGATGTCGCGTCCAAGCTAAATGGAACAAAAATACCTAGTGAAATTATTGAAAAGCTTGTAGAAAATATGCCTAATCGCATTATAGCCGTCATAAAAAATATAGGAATATGGACCAAATACTGAACAATTGCAGCTTTTAATGCGATTCGCGAAACGTGCAAAACTGAGCAAATATAGGTATCCTTGCAATTACTTGTTTAATTAAAAAAACAAATCTTGTTTTGAAATGTTACATTTTGCATTTTCTTTGATAAATATTAGTAAATAATTCCTGAAAGTTTCGTTTGATTTGGTTAAGTATTAAAATTTTTACAGAATCCGACATGCGACAAAGGCAATCATTTGCTCGGTTATGCTCGCCACTGTAATAGTGTTATTAAGCCTATCTGGACCTATGGGATACAACTATATGGATTCGCTAGTTCATCAAATATTGAAATTCTTCAAAGGGCTCAAGCAAAGATACTAGGGACAATAACAGGAGCACCGTGGCTCATTAGAAATGAGCGTATCCATAGCGTTTTTCTGAGATACGCCCTTTTCGCTTCTGACGGCAGAGTAGCAGTGCCAGAACCGGTACCGGAAGCAGTTGGAAATTGGGAACATAGATCCGTTCGGAATATATTAATCATCGGATGTGAAGTATTTCTATTCGAAAATGAAAATTTTTACTATTATTATAACTAAATACATATATCGCTCGTTTGCTGCAAGGCCGTCACAAAAAAACACAATACCTAAGTGACTTTTTATATGATAATTAAAAAAAGTCTGTCTATATAAACTCTTCTTACAAGATAAGCTCATTAGATACCTTTCTAATTTTTTTCACACAAAGTAAAATATGAAATGGCGGATATCCGAAAGGCTTCCTTCATCATTTTCAGTTCATATAGCAATTCATTTTCATTTCCTAATATTCATAAAACTTCTCTATGAATTTAAATAAATAATATAGAAAATCCTAATAAAACACAAAATGGCAGAGCAGAGGGAGCTTACGTCTCTGTAAAATGAGCATCATAAGCCACAATCACATTTCCCTTGACTCTAAGACCGTTGGTTTTACTCTTCGCAAAATAAGAAGACGTTCCAATTACCGACAGAACCGGTAGTGAAGTTCTTAAGTACATATACATATACACACAATGTATTTCTTTGCCGACTGCTGAATAGTTGGTTGAAGTTGGTTGGAGTTGGTCGGGTTGGTACGGACCTGAATGCAACTGTTGGATGATTTGTTGTTAGCTCGGTGTTCAATTTTAAACTGACATTTTGCGTATTTATATATTTATTAACAGCGAAAAAATTCTCAGAATTTAGGATATAAGATCTGAAATTTTTGTGTCTTTCCGTCATCCGACATGCGGTCATCCCCGTGCCTGACAGATGATCGAGGTTCTACTGTAACTTCTTAGTAGAACCTTCTGAATTGATCGCTTATTTAGGATGTGCCACGCCATTTTGTCGAAATTCACCAACTTTTTGTCCAGACAGACAAACGGATGGAACAGGTGGACAGGCATACAGACAGACATACAGACAGGGCTATATCGACTGAATTGGGAATGCTGATCAAGAATATATAGATTATTCCACATTTGGAACAACCCATTCTGTGCGTAACCAACGGAATAGCAAAGTGAATACACCTTCATTGTAAAGCAGCGGTGCGCACGAAAATCTAGCAAAAGGATATAACAACAACATCAAGCAACAAAAAACTAAATTTTAAAGTTTTTTTTGCTTTCATTTCCAAATTCGCCAACAGCACAAAAAAACCAAATTGCACTATAAACAAAAACAATTGCTACATTCGTCGAAACACAATGCGGCGTCGTCGCTCATGCCTGTGTGTGTTGTTTTTGTTTTCATTAGAACTCAACTCAACGCTGTGCCGATAGCGTTGAAATTCTGCGAACTTTTGGTTGCTTGCTTGTGCGTCGAACAACGGAAAGGGCACCGAGGGCAGAAAGTGCCTGTCCTTGCCCACCGCTATTGTAAAGCATTATTATTAAAATACCATTAGACATCGCAACGAATCAATAATTACTCTGGTTAGCTCATTATGGGGCAAGACAAAAAATAAGCCATTAAAAATCAATTAGATATTGAAAGTGATTAGAAGTTTTTAAAATATATAAAACTTCATTTAAATGTTTATTTCAAAAATAAAGTTCAGCGAGAAATGTGCAAATTTCTAAAATTATGGCAAACCATTTTATGTCTTTTTATAGTGGTACTAGAAAATGACAGAGTTGAGGCAAAAGATGTTCGTAAATAAATTCACAATAATTGAAACAGAGTAACTAATTTTCACTTATATTCTTTCAGGCTTTGTGTTTTCAAACTAAATTTTTAAGTACCCGTTGGACAGATAAACGCCCTCAATTTATGGTGAACATGACATTTTCTTCAAAAGGAGCTCTATCGTCGGTAACGACTGTGAATGCAGTTATTAAAGCTCCAGTAGCTTACATTGCTATTTTACAAACCGATGCTAACGATAAAGTTAACACCCTGTACAATGTTTCCGCAAGATTATGCGACATAAGAAAATTTTTCGTAAAAATTCCCATGTTTAAAGCGATATACCAAACTGTCACAAAATCTGGAAATTATTCGTTTAACTGCCCTATGACGAAGGGTGTCTATAACATGGATAATGTTCACATTAATAGTGGTAATCCTATGTTTGGTATGATGAATCACCGTAAGACACGTTATACCTTTATGGGTGGTATGTATGACGAACTAGCTAACAAAACTATAATTATGCTACACACCTATAACATTACAGTTAAAATAATAAAACAACCATGTGAAAAATAAAATCTTTGTTTTATTTAACAACACCTTGAATAACTTAAAATATATTTAATTTCATGTGCTTCTTCTTTAGATAAAGGGTCTCTATTTCAATTCCAAGCTAGATCTTTCTGGTTTTGTAGAACCAGGCGATCGGGTCTCTGAAATGAAAGCGTAATATGACGTTTCTTTTTGAACCTATAACTTTGAAACGATATTTCTTTTGCTGGAGTATTGTCAACCATTTCCCCGATGTGTCCGAGTCAATGCATTCACAGAATTCTCCTTTTTGAACCACTCCACTTATTCAGCTCATAGATCTTTCTCAGTAGAGTCTTCTTCTTAAGCTGGTTTTAATATTAAATGACCCTGAAGTTCATTCCATAATCTACTCGGCTACATAAAGAACAATAGACAAAATTAATACTTCATACTACAATATTTTTGTCTTTAGAGAGAGGAGTTTCAAGTCCAGCCATATGCTGACTTCTCTTCGGATACCTACGGTGATTTTCAACATTATGTCGAAGGTCCTATATTACATGCTAGCTTTTAGTTACTATTTATTTTAATTTTCTTGTAAAAATTCTACGCTTGATTGAAGAATAATAGAGGTATTCATCTAACTGTTCAAAACTTCAAAATCCACCTGTAGATAAGCACTAAATAATATTTAAAAATTAGGGATGCAACCGATACCGATACGATTACCGATATATCGGTATATTCCAATATATCGATATCGACGATATTCATTTGCCGATACATCGATATATAGAAAAAAAAATGTTACTGGAAGCATTAGGCGACTACTAGAGCAACGAGTTGCAGTACAAGCTTGTTTGCCACGCATAAAATGTAAAGTAGAACTTTGAACTGACGAAGGGATGGAAGAGGTGGTAAACATCTTGAAATATTTTGAAGAGGTTACAAAATCAATAAGCAAAGCCACTGCTGTATTATCCGACGCTATTCCGTTAATTAACAGTCTTCGCAAAGTACTGGAGGACATCAAAGGCAAAGAAAACCAGCCGATACTCCAGCAAGTAGCTGCCGATCTGTTATTGGCTCTTGAAAAAAGATTTAATTTGGAAAGTGAAGAATCTTATTATTTAGCAACGGCACTTGATCCTCGATATAAACATTCCAATTGCAGTCTACTATTTTGACGGCAAAAAAGCGGCTTGTAAATTTAATTAATTTACCACTATATTCCGAAACCTCTTCAGAACAGTTGCGTTCCAATCTAGTACGAGTTCTATGCCAATACAAGACGGGGGTATGGAGTTTTTGTGAAAATATTACTAACGAATCTGAAGCAGAAGAACCATTGTCCTCTTTATGCTCCGATACTTTCAAAGAAGAAATTGAGAGATATTTTCGATTTCCCAATATTGCAACAGATGCAGATCCTCTCAGTTTTCGGTGTAATGAGGTTCTGCACCCAAATTTAAAAAAATTGGCACAAATATATTTCAGTTTTCAAATGAGTTCTGTTGCATCCGAGCGACTGTTTTCAACGGCATGTCTAATCCAAACAGAGTTGCAGAATCGCATTTCCCCGCTTAACTATTTTACTATTACTAACTTTTATACTTAAGGAATAAATAAAATTAAAAAATACATAAAGAATTGAATTCTTCTATTACTTATGGCTGTTGATTTATTTATAATGATTTTACAATTTTGCATCATAGTCAATCCTTCTTTTTGATGTAACATTCGTGTCAGTCTCTGCGACAACTTTTTATAAACACCGGCATCGGTATCGACGATAGATTTTTATGAATATCGGTATCCATATCGTATCGGCCGAAACGCGTACCCTTGCATCCCAAAATAAAAGTCAAATACATCGGACAAAAGAGAAAGATGTGTGCCGCTTTTTAAAGAATGACCGATATTCATTTTGTCATTTCACAATAGTATAGAGGATGGTTCGAATAAGCACTAAGCTTCAGCTTCAGGTGGTCTGACAAACAAAAACTTAAAATTGCTACACTAAGAGTTATTGTCCGGGAGTTAGCGTTGAATTTTACGAAAGCATTTCCTCCCGGCTGATAATCGAAATAAACGTCAGTTGCCAGAATCGTGGTGGGCCTGGTTGTGAGAGGCCGACAAAAAAAATATTTCGCAATAACTCGGAAAGTACGCCACTTAATTTTCTGTTAGGAGCGGTGCCACATCCACTAAAAGATCCTAACGCTTTTAGAAACCTGTCATAGGGTTCAAGCTATTTCCAAACCAAATTTCATTGAAATCAGTCCATTAGTTTAGTCGTGGAAACTTTTTTTCTTTTTAAGTGGGTGGCACCGACTACTATTGAAAAAAAGCATACACTGGGCTTCCTCTCTTCATAGCCTTTCCAAAAAAAAAAAAGTTAAGCGATTATGTTGTGTTATGGCTGTTAAAAAGCGACCTAACCATTTACCACTTGCCTATTTATGTATAGATTTATGAAAATCCTTTGAGGAACTTTGTCAAGACGTATAACGCTATAGTTATTCACTGAAACCAGACCACAGCTCGTTTCTGTAAAAAAATCTGCAAGTTACCGATTTGTGTGACGTAGCTTTGTTTCGATCCTGAATTACCGATTTCGTGATAACTGATGTTTCTGTACGTTCAAATCGTTAAAAATTCGGTCCGTGATGGCAAAAAAAAAACACAAATCGAGAAGAAACGTTGCGAAATTGAATCAAATGACAGGCACCTGTCAATTTGCGTTTGCTTTCTTTTATGTGCTACAATATTTGATATGAGAAAATAATAAATAACTAAATCAAAAAAAGTGATTGTTTTGAAGTTGAACGAAATAAAATGTAAAATGAAATACAAATTAAATCAAATACATCTTGTAATCTACGCAATATGGCAATTTTTATTTTGATATTTTTAATTATTTGAACGAACAATAATAATTTGACACTCAGTGATGTGAAACTAAAAGTAAACAAATATTTGCAACCGGGTATTTTTGCATTGCTTTAACAAATATTTTATTGCTTAAGTTTCTGACTGTTATGTAAATATGTTTCAGTTTTAAAACACATTATCTTGAAAACTAAAACGTTCTCTAACAAACAAAAAGATTATAATCAGTAATAAATTCAAGTTCAGCGAAAGTACCCGGTTTAAGAAATTTATTTTGAGTACTTGCTACTTCATATTTACACAACATTACTGGCATTTATCAGAATCGGTAAAATTCACACTTACTGCAGAGTCAGTGACAGAAGTGACATTTTAAATCGATTCACATTTCTTACAGAAACACTTTTTTAAAATGTTGTATTGAAATTAAATCGGAGAATGTGACAAGTTATCGTCTCGACGACGACGGCGGTACAGATAATGGTAGTATATGGCATTTATTTTGTGAAAAACAAGGCTTGGTTCAATTTTCAGTACATTTTCGGTGCATTTGCACTATATCTAAAAATTTCCAATTTTTTGTAGAGTCGAACGTTCAAACTTAAGCCAATGATTTTTTGATAAAATATTGCACTCAAATGGGTTAAAATAGTAGTTAGCATTTCTCTACAATAACAATTATTGGTACTAGTCAGTGCTAAGAAATTAAATTTGGGCCATTTTTGTACCTTTCGATCTCTTCGTGTTTTTGAAAAATTTAAAGTTACGATTTTGAGACTACCTGCTCCTAATTCTTCGGAGGCTCGTCTACAAAACATAATATGTGTTCAGGTTTTACTGCCACTCAAGTTAAGTTTTTTTAAATTATCTGTTTCAATTTCAAGCCATTCGAAAAATGTACTTATGTACCGCTTTAGGGATGTGTGAACTCAGCTGGAATGATTACATATTGCATGGGAATTGTGCACTTTTGCTTTGACATTGAAAAAACTGCTTTCAATATTTGAAGAACAGGTTAATTCTTTAAGATATTCTTTATCTTAAAATGGTATTAACATTTCTTTTCTTATTTAAAATTACGCTTATTGACAATTTAGGGTGCTCAGAAACGCATTGATTAATTACATACAATTAAATTGTTTATATCCATACATTCCTAATGTTCATATATAATATACTCGTATATACATATATTTATACATAAAAAATGTGAATTGTAAGTATACAATATATATAATATTTATACATATATAGTATAAAAATCAGCATGCAAATGCTAACATGAACGAATATGAAGTGAAGCATTTGTATGACTTCTGGAAATCTTTTGTTCTCTTCTTCATATGGTGGACATTTTATCGCAGTTGTCGGGTTGAACACACTTTGTCTGAATGGGCAAATGAACTTTTACATGCTATCGAAAGGCGACTCATGTCTTTATCAGTAAATATAATATATGCAAAATGTTTTTACATGGTTCAAGAATATATCAATCCAAATGTTCTTATACCTTGGCATGTAACCTTGAAGTATTTGTCTTCTATCTCTTAAGATAATTTTCGTGCTTTGAAGTTTGAATATTTTGTCCACTTTTATTAAAAAAAAATGATCAAAAATTTTAGAGATAATTTTACAGAGATTTTAGTCTATGTACATAAAAAAAATATATACTCATATGTTTCAATATTTCTTAACATTAAATACTTATACAAACAATATTAAATAAACACAGATACATTTGTAGGTATGAATAGTAAATATAAAAAATGTCGATTGATTTTGCGGTTTTCATAGAATTTTCAATAATTTTCAAAGTCCTCCGGGTCATATCATTCCGGTTGGCAACTCAAATAAAAAAAATTCTTGGAAAATTACATTTAATATTTCTGGTATTTTAAGACCGGTATTTTAACTATTTGATCAATCTCGGCCTTATATTATGAAAACGATTGGTCGTACATCAATTACTCAAAAGCATTTTGTGGGAAACCGCACAGTCTACGATTTTTATTTAATTTACATAACATAAACCAATTTTGTCATAGTCGCAAAATTGCATCTAGGAAAAAACTATATATGATGTTTAAAATATGCAGCGTGAGTTCCTAAACATTTCATACATATATATTTCGGATACTTTCAAATCGAACAGTATATATTTGGCGCTCTTTGCTGATGATGCTTTCATTTTTGGTTCCCATTGTTCAGTTATTGACATGATTGTTAATATTGAAATAAGTCATGATTCTTATTAATTCACTTAAGCTACATAAAATATTTTTTACGAAAAAATGAGCTCATCAGAACTTGTCTATATTGCTACTGAATGGTGCTCCAAGCTTAAAAACTTAGGATTGGTTCTTGACGAAACACAAACTGTTAAAAAACACATTGCTGAACATATGAACAAATCAGATCATCTTGTTAAAAACTTTATTTCCAATGATTAATCGAAATTCACATTTCAGCTTGGAATACAGTTTAAATTCCTTTACCGGTGTTCAAGTACGCGTCACCAGTTTGGGTTGACGCTGCATTATACCGCATTAAGTAAATTATGCTAAGCAAAACTTTAATAATTATATTTGGCTAATCTCCTCAGACACTTCTTAACTAAAGATCTACATCGATTTAGAATTAGTATATGTAGTATTTGACCTGCTTTATGAAAAGGGGGCTTAGATGTCATGTTTGTGGAATATTATCTATTCATTAATTTCTCTCTGATCTAAGTTTCAGTAAAATGAAGCCAGAGAGTATAGGTAATATCAAAAATTCTGATTTATATGATCATTGACAAGATTTAAGATCTTGAAACTCCATCCACCAAGGCATATTTTTCTGCGATAGAGAGTAAATTAACAATAAAAACTTTGTAAGTGGAAAATAAGTATTGGTGATTGGCATTTTTAGAATAAGAATCAAGTTATTGCAACATTGAACCAAATAAATTCCTGGAAAAAATATAAAAAGTGCGCTTTACCAAGGTTTCGATCATTTTCAGTGGCAAACTATGATTTCGATGCAAGCAATATTAAATATCAGGAATCTTTTTAAATTTTAAATAAAAGACATAAACTGCCTGGAATCTTTATTTGTTTTTATTGGAAATTATAGCAAGTAACCAACTCTGCTAGCTCGACAGGCTGTCAATCTTTTACCAAAATTTTGAATAAATTTTTCGCATAATGATGATCCAATTACTGATATTTGCTCGATGATGTTGTCTTTGAGGTGTTGAACACTTTATGCATTATCCGCATAAACTTTACTCTTCAAGAAACCCCATAAAATGAAATCCAATGGCGAAGAAATTCAATAGTTTTTGAGATATGATTGATTACGTGGGGTTCCTACCAATTCACATATTCAAAAAGCAGAAAATCTTGAGTTCGTGAATCTGATCGAAATGAGTCATGTGAAAACATTATGTAGGTATTTTTTTTTTTCATTTAGCGTATAAGAATTTCGATACAAGTGTGATTCACGGTCATTTAATTGATTTTCATTCCATTTACAGTTAGGGATTGCACCGTAAATATCAACTCCATGTGCTACTTGCATTTAGGTGAACAATCAATCATTTTTCATATCACCTTCACTTTAGTTAATTCATAAAATGCAAAATAGAAGAAAAAACCTACATATTTAAATAAGACAATATCCATCAAGTGCATTGTATAAATATAGAATTAATCTATTGACCTCTACTACACTCAGAAAAAAATAAAAAATAGGTGGTTACTTCAACTAAAAATGTAATGTTTTCTTGGAAAAATTACTATGTTGTTATTTTAGAAAATATAAAGAAGAAATTCAGTTGATTCAAATGGTTATCCTGTAAAAAATCCCCACTTAATATAAAACTTCCGATTAGATGTCAGAATCACTTCTTTAAAAATAACGAAATCAACAGGGAATAAATTAACCAGCTACGTGTCTAAAAAAAATCCTTTTAATTCATCAACTTCGTTCTGGTGATAATATTATGTTCAAAAGTTTGCCTAGGATAATATGTATCTCGTTTGAAATTTTCTTTAATTACACAAATTTAGTGCATCTATTGGAGATGCCACGCTTATTTCTTTAATCGCAGGCATTCCTTGTCTAATTCTTGTTTGTGACACCAAACATATCCGCATCGAATTCAGTATTATTTACTAAAATGATTGTATCATCATAGCGTTAGATTACTTGCAGAGGAGATGGCACGCCCACTTGTTGAATATTTGCTTGAGTTAGAAGATATTCCCGTACCTAGTTTGGTATCATCAGCTTGAAAGCTTTCATAGCAAAGCATTTCAAAGTTATTGCTAGTATGGGAGCACGATATTGTTGAAATCCTTTGAAAAAAACTCGAGAAGCACTTTAGTCCTTGTATCTAACACCTTAAAATTTTTGTTTTTCTTTTAATTTTTAGAGGTAGAGCCTTTGTTTTAAGACTCTGGAATTGAATAGTCCACAACGTAATTGTATATTCTGATGCTGTAAAAATGTTTTCTAAACAAACAAACAATTTTTTCTTGAAATCACTATTATTCTGGCTTTTTGCTTCTACATGTAGCTATGTCGTTATGCTTTAACGCTTAAGTCAATAGCTCATACTGATATAAATGCAGAATTGTTTTGCTATTTGTTGCTGTAATTTTATATGGAGTCAAGTCTGTGATATGAACCATTTTATGGAAATAGCGTTCAACTTATCGTATTCTCATAGCAGCTTGGCCCACATCAAGTTATACAAGTGTAGCCAGTTCATCCAAACCCACTGATAAGACTTGTTTTCCTTAAGATTTTGTTATTTTTTATTGCTTCTGTTGAATAAGCGCATATTTAAATCAACATTAAATAATCTACCGTATAATATTCATGTTTTTTTGAATTCAATTTATTTATAATTTGTTTCAGTTAGCAGCTGTTAAACTTGATTTACTTGGAACTCTTTTTTCATATGTTTTGACGAATAGCATTATTAAGATGTAGATATTGACACCTAACAATTTGTGCATTTTGGGCTAATTTTGGAATTTTTGAGTACTTAGTACTTGCCACCCTATCATTCGAATGATCTGACAATACTTTTTATTTAAAAGTATAATGTTGCACCATTATATAAGTCATATGAGGAATTCAGTGTTGTGGTGTAAAAAGTTCGTAAAATGTAATTTAAGTGGATATTTAACCATTCGGAATTTCTCGAGTGGGTAGAGCTAGCAACTCCACCCACAATAACTGCCGTGCCTGAACCAACTTACTGACTAGGCGCCGGTTTGACATCGCAAGAATAACCGCGACCTGCATTGGACACTGGGCAATCGGCAAGTATGCTGAAAGATTAGGTATACCATTAAATTCTTCCTACCGTAGCTACTTGAATGCAAGTGAGATTGAATCACTCGATCTTTTCCTTTGTAGCTGTCCAGCCTTACCCAGAATCAGGCTAAGATGCCTTGGAAAACCTTTCTTCAATGACCACAGCAAATTTGCAGAAGTATAAATCGGATCTTTGCTCCACTATCTTAATAAGGCTAACTGGATATAGCTGTCTTAACACCCACTGATTTGCTGGGACACGTTATGTGGTATTAAAATGGCACTTTTAATGTTACTCTTGGCTTTGAGCCTGCTGTGCTAAGTCACTACTCTAACCTAACCTAAGCTCAAGTTTATTGCATTCGGAAGTTTATATTATGATCGTTTTCAGATTTATAATATTTCCAATGTTAGCTTCTAATACGGACTGATGACACCGGGCTACGTATCTCTCTCGAAGACCATCCAGTGCTTCAAAATAACACCCATATAAACTTTTATATTTAGGGTTATATTGCAGTGCATAGATGGAGATTTTGTATTACTTTGTTCTGTAAAATTGTAAATCCTTTCAAGAGAAATAACTTTGCTGAAGGCTCTTTCGCGAAACTTCGTATGGCTTCAATGCAGGAATATATAGAATAGGATGAGATTTATGACCTTTATATTATTAATGACCTTAATATTTATTCAATCTTCTGCTGTATAGCTCTCAAAGGCTTAGCGGAAAAGCAATATTTGTGATTGGATATCGCTTGATAATACAGGTCGACAGCATCTCAGATCCAGAAACCAGACTATATATTTCCGATATCTCAGAAAAAAAAGATATTTGAGCAAACTCAACGCTATTGGAAAGAGAAGACTTGTACTTAAAGAGGCCAACCTTTTATTTGGGTAAAATAAAAAATCCGCAAGGCTACATAACCTACATTACCATGGGCAAAAACGGTGTTTTTTGCACTTTTAGGCTAGGATATCTCGAAAGCCAGAGCTGATGGAGCATTTTTGAAGCCAAAATTGGATTCAGCGCATCAAAAACCTTCGGAAATATATAGTCTGGTTTCTGGGTCTGAATGTTGGTTAAATTTTGTCGGCCTGTGTAATCAGTGCAGGTTGTTCTGTTTGCAGATGGTCATCGATCCGTACGACAGACAGATGTGCCTCTCGTACAGTTGGGTGAGTATGTGAAAAAAAAATCAATCTGATTCATTTGTGCGATTCTCTGCATCTTATCTCGTCAATTTACTTAAACTTTCGTAGGACAACATGGGACTGCTTAAGTATTTAATACTTATTTTATTTATTTATTTTTAATTTAATAAACTTACGAATACATATCTAAAAGTAAAAGTGTTTTAGTGATTTGTTAAAGCTCTTTATAGGTATTTAATGCAGGAATGGTAATTTCGATTAAGTACATTCCGTCCGGTGCATTCAAGTTGGCAATCTTATAAATTTACTATCAGTTAAATACTCGTAATGTAGCCACATTCATACAAGTGCATTTGCAAAGCACTCATCGATACGCTTTATACCAGCAAATAAACTTGAATAAACATTAGTAGGTATTTATTATTATTGTTCTATTTGTTTATTCAATTGCACTCAAAGACAGACTGTAATATGCCCCAGGTATAGGTGTGAAATCTATAAAAAATTTCATTAAAATTAATTAACAAAAAACAAAAAAATTCTTAAGTTTTACACCGTTTGCCACACAATATAAAAATGATTGGAATTGTAAATGATTTTCGTTTTGACTTTAACCAAAAGGTTAAAAAATAGAGGGTGTTTCAAGAAAATATATTGCGTTAAGTTGCAGAACCTCAACAATTTGAACTATATATGACCCAGTGAACTTTTGTTTAAAACCAGTATTGGCCGATTTGAACTGTTACTGTAGTGTGGGTATCGCCTCACTATATTTTTCGAACTAAGAGTGTGCATAGCTACAGAGCTTATTCTCCTTATCCATGTTGTTTAGGTATATTACTGGTACAAAGGGTTGTCGGAAACTGAAGGACAAACATAACTAACCTTCCTCTGCCAATGCTTACATATATGTCATAAAACCAAAGGACTTTCCCTTATACCTAATATTTTGTCTATAAAGATTTTTTCATAACATAATTTGCTGAGCTCAACGTTTAAAATGTCGTCCCGCCTCTCGTCACTAGTCACTAGCATTGTAAATAATATAAATAATATGTATTTATTTGAAGGAGACATAACACTTTGCCGAATTTATGAAATTGTTAAAACATACCAATTTAAAAGTACAACTCCTCGATAGAACTTTACTAAATGCGAAGTTTTTTGATCAAAAGTCGTAACATCAAATTCTCCTGTACAACTTAAAACTTCAAGATTTTATTTTTAATTTCATTTATAGTCCAGTCAAATTAGGGTTTTACCTCGGAATGAGAAATAATAAGCTGTAAACTCGTATATACCTTAATTTTCATGTTTTAAAAGTTGTTTCAAAAGTCTCATAAAATCTCGTGTCCGCGTCGTAAGTTATTCAAGGCCAACGGCCACAAAAATCAGTTTTTTGCGATTATCTCGGTTTCTGTAGCTCCAGTTATGTTAACATATATAACAGCAATTGTAGAATATAAAATTTGCAACAAATTTTGTCTTAAAAAATTTTTCATACGCCCAACCGTTTTTGAGATAGAGGGCAGAGAGCCCGCAGCGCTCAGCCATACTCACTGTAATGCAAGGTCAACCGTGAATCTCAGTGAATAATACCTTGTATAAAGTTATTAAATCATTGAAATATTATTAACAGCAAATAATTTATATTATTTATTAGCTAAAACATTATATTTAATCACATTTTGAATATATCCAATAATAATAATATTATTCATTTCATAACACAGGCAAACAAAATTAAACGAAAGTCCAGAACCAGAGACCAGACCTCTCTGATGCGCTGAACCCAAATCCAAACTTAGAATTGCTTCTATACGTCGCTATGCACACTCTTATATCTGAAATTGGAAACTTGAACTTTATTTCCCCATGCCCGTAATGTTGTTTCGCCTTGCCTTCAAATATCGAGTTTCGCTGTTATTCCTTATGGCCACAGATTTGTCTTTGGTGAAAATAGAATCTCAGACAAACGTGACCAAGCCCATCAGAAAGAGCATAATTTTTTTTAAAAACAACTTGCAAGGAGAGCAAGGTTAATATTTACTGGTGGCTCATCGAGGTTTTAATTCATACGATTTATATGGGAGAGAATGCTTTATTAAACAATTTCGTGTATAAGTATCTCGTGAAAATAGAGAAATATTGGTATAGTTTTAAAGGTGAAACATTCACTAAAATAGATCAAAAAACAAATTTAAAAAAAATAAAATTTGCGACCGCTAGAGGTTACAAATTTGACTGTTTTTGTATGAATTTTATGTTTTATTGCATCTTGACAAAGGGGTAAGTGAAAAACAATTACCAAAACTACAGTTTTTGAACGAAAAAGTATAAATTTATTTTTTTTGTAAAGGTAATAAATTGGCAAAATGTAAGTTTTTTAAATTTTTAAAATAAAATAAAATCTAAAAGTTTTGTGTTGCTTCAAAATTGAGGTTTTTTGATACATTAAATTGTAAAATTGCAATTTTGCGAAGACATTTAAAAAAATTGGTGGTAAAACCCGGTGGAATTTTTTTCAAGTATCATTAGTCGTGACCAGGGCTCAGAATGTTAAGCATTTGCTTAATCTTGCTTATTTTCATATTTCATATTATATTGCATTTTACGGCAATAATGCTTAAATCGGCATATTTGCTCTGTTTTTGCGTTTGGCTACAGTTCTTCGATGCATATCATGGCTGTATCCGTCATACATTAGTTCCGAAAACAGCCTCTAGTGAAATTTGAACTTAACAAAGATTTTGGAAACCGTCAGGGTAACCTAATCGTACAAAAGCAATTCCCGGTCTTCTCATATCATAATAGTTTATGCTTAAATTATAATTATAATATTTTATTAATGTTTGTTAGCAATATTAAAAAATCCAAAAATGGTACATAGTTCATTTCACAAAAATCAATGATTTCCCGGCTTTTTCCGGCTCCCGCCTTTGACATGACATTTCCGACCAGGCCAGGTAAATCTCGTTCACTTGGTAACCCTGACTGATGTATATTCTTTCAACTAAACTTTTAAAATTAGAACAGTTTTATAAATTTTGTAGAACATACACACAGTTTTTGAGGTCTTTATTTTTGAAAATTTTCAAATGTATATGATTGTTCATTATAAACGTATAAGTTCTGAATAATTACCCAACGGGAAATCTGGAAGCAGCTTCCAAGGGGAGCCCGTCAGATGTGCTTCTTCGGAAGCATTTAATTCAAAATTCTATTTAATTTTAAAGAAAACCGCATCCCCTGGGTTTGAACCTAGGCATGCCGTGCTGTTACATGAGCAGTTTAACGACATCAGCCAACCCTCTTATTATATTTAGGTATTTTCCTTCCGATGATTATAAAAATGTATAATTTTAATGAAATTACTTCTTAGCATAAGAACGCATTAAAAAATTCAGTGAAAAATCCCATTTACTCAAAAACAGTTAAAAATTTTCAACATTTCTTAACGTTTTTGAATTTAGCATGCCATTATTCACTAGGAAACGAAATTTCATTCAATAGATACATTTTTCCATACCTGGCACGCCCCCTACGCGTTAAACCCATACTGCACTAAAATAAACAAACAATTTTTTTTAGTATTTATAAGCTGATCAGAATAATATTCAATGTTTGTAAAAAGAAAATCATTAGATCATAAAATATTATTTTCACTGTTATGTGGCAACAATAACAATAGTAGATAGTATGTTTTATCACAATATTTCCATATACATACTACATAATCTTGTTGTTTATATAAAAATTACAAATTTTAAAAGGAGATTAAGAGATAAAATTGAAGAACTTATTAGTTCATAGTATGGTTCAATAAATAAAACATGAACATACATTTCTATAAACTTTATTTTTTATTACAGAGGTCAAGCTTAGGTCAAAACTACGTATTGATGTCAGAGGCAGCCTAATGAAAACAAACACTGAAATACAAATAATTAAAAACAGAAAATGCCGTGCTGTGAGCGATCGATCACAAATAGTTTTAACATATACAGAGAGAGAGAGAGAGAGAGAATCATACCTTATACTCCGTAGCAGGTAGGTCAATGATTTGATTTTGTATTCAGCAATTTAAAAAACAACAGATAGTTGAATTAATCAAATTTTTCATAGAGATATCAGATGCGCTTTCGATTTTATCGTGTATAGACATTTATTCAATAATTTTATTTTATTTTGACAGTGATTCATTGAACCCAATGATAAAAGAGTCTTGTGGCTTCGAATCGTTAAGGGTTACATTATTAATATTCATAATATCACGCATATCACAAGAATAATGGCACTTGGTGTAAATGATTTTCTCTCCCAACTACGGGTCGTATACGCAACATTATTATGCCAGTACATATGTTTTTACTATTTTGATGACAAAAATGACCTACACTAACTAAAGTGACATTTTAAGTTAAGAGTTCTCAACTTTTAGTTTCCAAAAATAAATGCAATTTAAAGAAGAATAGTTTTGGCCCATAATTTAACAATATCACTTGCGCTCTAAACTGCTACTTCAAAGGCAAAATATTTTGAAAGAGAACCCCATTGAATGAGGTAACCGTAATAACAACAAAAACAGCTGTTGTTTTTGTTCGTAAAATGATCTCCAATCACTGCTTTTGGTTTGATTTTTGTTTATTTGCTTATTAACTGAAAAGCTGCGATTTGTTCAAATTTAATCAAATACAGTTCAACCAAATGAATTTTATTTTGCTTTTTAATAAATCCTATGAAATTGAAAGTGATACGAATTGTTTTTTTTTTTACTAACAAACAGAGGTCGGTGCTCCATTTTAATTGTTTGGTTGTTTTTTAGTGTCAAAAGATTTTTTTTATAAACAAATCACTGCGCATTACTTGGCAAGTGACGCGTTATATTGCGTCGTGTTTGAATGCGTCACCCTACGTAGCTACGCGTTGCCTTGCATTGGAAATTTTGCAATGAAAACAGCTTTTGCTTTTGCTTCTGCTTTTGTTTTTATTTTTTTGTTTTTGTGGCTGAAGCACGAGCCGATCGCGTGTACAAATATCTTGTGCAGCGGTTCCTAAGTTGTGGTCTATGGCCCATAGGAAGAACGCTAAATAGATTGCCTTGACATTATGTCAATAACAACAAGCAGTGACTCACACACTACGTCACGGGACTGGTGTTTGGACACGCCTACGAAATCTTTAAAATGATATAATGAGAGTGACGACCTAATTTTGTATAAATGCAAGAAATAGTTTGAACAAGTTCTGGACAAAAAATAAGCCTATTTCAAAAAGACATTTTTGGTGTACAAAGTTCAACTTTGAGCCCACTGTGTCACTAAACTCAAAGCAAATTTAAAACTTTTATAGTTTTTTTTTCATTCCCCAAGTATTCTCTGACGAGCGTCTTGAAAATGTTTTCAATCCCTAGCACTTTCAAATTTTCCTATTTATGGCCACAAAAATCCACTGTGCGTCGCAGTATTTTTGTCTGGTTATGGGAGATGTCCGCTTATGGGGGAGGAACAAAAAAAATTTTATTTGAAATTGCCGTTTATTGAATCTGTTGAGCAAATTTACACATTCTAGAAAATTTACTAATTTGGTTGGAAAAGTCTAGTGCGTGTAGATTGTTTTAACTTCGATTGGTTCAACTTCTAATGTTGGGTTTCAAAATGCGTCTCTACATTCTTGATGCTACAAAATCATCTCTGGCAAAATGCTTCAAACGTGGAACTTGCTTCAATGCCTCATCATATGAAGTTATGGGGTCAGCAATTTTCTCATCAACTTTATTATCATGTTCAGACTCGCTTATCTCTGTAGTTGCGCTTTGATTTTCAAATTGTGTTTCAATATTGTTGACTTCAGTTAATAAACTCTGATCGATTTTCGAAAATTCGTCAAAACCAGCAAAACAGAATGAACGAAAAACACCAACTCTACTCAACACTTCTAGCATAAGCATTATTAGGGAAACCACCACATTTGTTGCTTTCAAAACAAAAACAAAATCGAATTAGAATTTGTAAAAAAGGGAAGTAGTACAAATTTAATAGAATTCTTACATAATTCTGTCCATTTAAAAGAGATATGTATTTTGATTAAAATGACATATGTAGAATATAGTGTCCGCGTCCGGTTATTGGAGCGTCCGGCTATCGGAATTAATTTTGTATGGAAAAGTTAATGAAAAGTGAGTGTCGCCGAAATGTGTCCGGTTATAGAAGCTGTCCGGTTATGGGGGCTGTCCGTAATGGGGAATTTCACTGTACATTATTCAAGAAGCAGCAAGCAACGAAAAAGCAAAACGACAATTCTGTTTATGTTTTTCAATAAATTAAATTTTTTAGAATATTTAACTTTAAACAATAAAAAAAATAGTATGCAATAACCTTTTCTAGCACAAATACGTTGTTTAAAGAAAGCAATTATTAAAATCGGTTCAGTATGTTTTGCGCCAAATCGTTACAAACCATTTATATACATATAAGCAATCTATATATTTATTCCTCAAAGATAAGGCTTAGTTGACGCGATCTAGAATAGCTACAGTAATATAATACAGTAATATATTGATATATCAAATTGAAGTGCTCATCAAGCAGAGTTGGGCAAAATCATCAGATTTGAGATCGGTTAACAAAAACCGGAGACATCAGCGTGGAAAGATTTCCTTTTTTTTTAAATTTTTACAAGCATTGCACTGATTTACTGCAAAAACCTTGCCATAGCGAGGAGAAAAATATCTACATACCTACTACTCTTTCTCTCTCTCTAATTGTTATTGTTTTCCAATTCAGCGTTGTTGTTACTAAAATATAAAAAGCAATAGCAATGAATAAGTGTGTGTGCGCATAATGTAAGTGGAACTTGATATTTGATGAGAAAGAGTAAATGAAAAACAACTTCTTGTTATGTTATTGTTGTATAGAAACTTTTATTTTGAATTCATATTTTTGGAAGATGTGATGAATTTTTTTTGAAAGATCTAAATAATATTTTTGGAAAGGTTCGTCATTTTTATTATTAAAACTAAATCATTGAAATCGAGCGTACATGGGGGATTGTAAAAAACTTTCGCTTTTTGAACTAAATTTGACTTTACTCCTGAAACCAATTTTCTCGCGTCTACTCTTGAGCATTCCACTACATTTCTAAAAAATTCTAACTGCATGTTTTAAGAACCTTCGGATGAATATTTATGGTTAAAATGCTTTTAACGTGGCATGTCCCAAGTGACACAATTCAAAAAAAATTCCAAATAAAATTTCAGAAGGAATACCTATCAGGTTAGGCTTAGTATAAAGCTATAAATTTATGATATAACAACAATATTTTAATATCAAGACATTCGATAATAGGCAACATAAAATTTTCTCATGGATTTATGTAAAAATTGATTTTTCCTATATAATGGCTCACAAAAATTGTAAGACCGTGTTTAAAGGAGGAAGCTCCATATCGTCGCTCTCGGGTAGAAAGGCCCTTCCTAATTTTTTTCTCGAAATTTACTTTTTTGTCGATAAATTAATAGCCCCCCGCTTTATTTTATCGATATTGGTTTCGTTAATTAGGTAAAGGTCTAAGCTAAAAAACGCATATAAAATTTCCTCTCTAATCTTTTAGGAAGATGATTATATAAGGAAAAGTATGGAAGTGGGAAAATCCATGTTTACATTTATGTCCATAATTCTGTAACGGCTGTATCGATTTCGTAAATTATGACGCCATATTATAAATAATCACAGGGGCTATAATTATGGAATTCAAAACTTGCTGTAAATGCTGCCGTTTTTAGTATGTCGAATATGTCAATTTTTGGTGCAAATGTTCAAGTGTCAAAAAATCATAGATGGAAATGACATTTGTGGAATTTCTTGCCACTAACATTTACGTCACAACCTCTTCTAACTGATCCACTAAAAATTTTGGGAATCGCATTTAAAAAAAACTTCTTTATTTGGGGTTTTAAAGTATTTTCTCCTTCTGTGAAATTTCAAAAATATGAGTAAGGGTCTTTCTACCCGACAGCGACGATAAGTATGTGAAATGTTTAACTGACATTGGTAAAAAACAACATGGCTCAAAGAAAAAACTATTTATTTTTGTTAATCGCATATTCTAATCATTTAAAATCGAGAAAATAAAGGGACAAATTACATAATTAGCCTCTACCGTGTATATGAGGGGCTTAAAATAATAGAACTCGGAGCAGGAAAAAGTTGATGAATCTTTTGTTATAGATTTTTTTTTTTTTTGAAGAAAATTTCATGTGTACTAAAAAAAAGAGATAAAGCCCTCACTTTTGTAAAATCATATATGTATGTATGTACTATGCATTTTCAAATTATTTGTATTTACTAGAAAAAAGCAAAATTAGATATCTTATTTCCAATGAAAACGCGATGTGAACGGAAATTGCATTAAGTTTTTTGTGTTTGTAGAAAAATTCCACCGGGACCGGAAAGGCCAGTAAGAGTTCATCAAAAGCTATTTCTAAAATTCAGATCTGTTTAGTGTGTACAGAACACACACCCGATTTTCGGGGGTTATCACTAGTTTTATATAAATAGTATAGATGTACAGATGATGAATCTTACACCTTTTTCACAAACGCTGGAAAAAGATAACTTCATTTGATTACATTACAAGCGATGACGGCTACAGTTTAGTCGGTATGTATGAGAACAGCATTAGATATAGCAATTTCATGCCAAATAAAGATCATTATTTTCGGTTCTTACTTAAGAACGACAGGGCGCTTGTGTGTATCACAAACTGATAAGATTGTGAAACGCTGTCATCGTTATGGCTATCTGCCATGATGACACGTCGCCGTCGTGGCCAGTGTTGATTGTAAACATTTTATGACGTCGGATTGAGGTCAGCTTTGCAGGTTTCTTAAAGTGTTGTTTTGAAACATTTTTTGATTTTTTGATTATTGTTTATACAAATTAAATTAAACTTTTCAATTTATATGTACTTAAAAAATGTCATTTGCGCAAAAAAAGCTTATCTTCCCTAAGTTGAAAATTTAGGCTATGCCGTATTCTTATAGTCGGCACTAGTTGCAATAAAACAAGCAAAAATAAAAAAAATCTTAAAAAAACTATGATTGAAAGCTCAAAAAAGATCGAAGTTAAAATAAATTGATTTTGAGAAAACCATACATATAGTAATCATCTTGTTTATAACATTTTTCATTCGAATGTTTTTACTTTAAATTCTCAAATGTTTTTGTGATTTGATAATTTGTTTATATCCATTTTATTATTTTTTTTTGATTTAGCGGTTGCCTTGCGCATGAGTTTCTTGTTTGTTTATTTGTTGTTTTTGTTTTTATTTTTAATTTTTTTTCTGTTGGTTTGTTGACAAATTATATTTTGTTGACAGTTTATTTTGTTTTGTTTTTATTCTGAATTTTTCCCGCCACAAAAACTTTTTTCCGGAAATTAGAGAAATGCGGAAAATTAAATTTTCCATTGAGTTTAGTCACGTGGCTTCGCTTCGATTTTCGTTTTCGTCAATTTCTCTTATTGCTGCCATTGAACTGAATTTGTGTTTTTTTCTTGTTTTTCTTTGTTATTGCAAATGTTATTTTTACATTTACAATTTTTCGTTTCTGATATACAGATAAACATGTTTATTAAACTTTCTTCGTAATTTATATATTAATTTGAATATAAGTAAAAATATTTAAAGTGTAAACAAAAATTTCGTTTTATCGTAAAACTTTCCATATACAATTTTGTATCTACATACTTACATACCTAAATAAATACATAATAAAATTTATAATTAATAAACAAATGTTGAATAAGAAATTCATGTGAGTCAGTCAAAACAGAAGTTGTCAAAAACAGAAGTTGTTTTTGTCCTATTTAACTATTGGTATTTGTACTTTGCTCCTTCTTTGTTGTGTAAATCGTTCATTAAATTCGTCCGTCCGTCTTGTGGGAAATAAAATTTGTCTTTTGCGAATTTCGTTTTTGATTTTAAAAACATATTTTATCTGAATTCATATTTTGTTAAAAATGTTACTGATGTCTTTAACTATGATAAAATTTATGCAACAAAATACCGAAATCTATCGACCTCCGGAATTGGAATTATCAGGTATGTTCTTGAAATCGATCGAAATTGGATCGAAATCGAATTGACAAATCGATCGAAAATATTTTAGGTGTTCTGGAAATCGATCGGTTTGGCAATTTCGAGTCAAAATCAAATCGAATTGAAGAGTATGTTCAAACACATGTTGCTGTTCCGTTTTGACGCTATCGTAAAATAAATGAAAAGTCAAATTTTTTAAATGAAAATTTTTTGGTTGATGGAAGTAAAGATGCGAAGTAAAAGAAAGATAAAATGAAGAGGCACATGCTGAGGGATCATTCCAATTATTTAGAAATTTCAGAATCAGCATTAGTATTATGTGCATAGTCACGTGTGAAGCCTTTGAGGACGTTCTAAAGAGAATCAAGCCCTTGAAAAAGGAAATTTTGGTTCCATTGACGCAGCAACACTTAGATTCTTTACAGAAGGCAGATAATGTCGAAATTTCTCTTGAGAGAACCACCATATGCAAAGTGCTACCTGTCCTTGAAAAAGTACTGTGTCCAAAGTAAATAAACATAGCAATGACCCAAGAGACATCAACATGATTGTTAGAAGTGTGGATGCTTGTCACCCTTGATAGAGTCACGACTCCTATATTTTTAAAATGAATCGAGCAAGAAAGTATTTCTTGTCGAAATATGAAGGTGGTGAACGTGGTTCTTGGCTGTAGAGCGATTCTGGGTATGGATTAGAACATAACTTTATAACACATTGTATTTAATACAGGAACTTTTTTCCCGTATATTTTCCACCAGAAGCATACTAAAGCGCGTAATATCGTCAAAAGTGGCATCTTATAATATATGCAGACATTATAATTTGGATGATTTCGACGAAGAACACGATTTGTTTGACGACGAACTACCTGATGCAAACAGTAATTTACATGACATTGAACAAAGCTTTATCGAATGTATAAATTGAACATTTAGCAAATGCACATTCAATAAAACATACGTTATTTTACAGTAAATTAAAATTTTTTGTATCATTTCACTTTGTTATAATTGATCGAAATAAAAACGATTTCAAAACGACTAAAACGATTTGCAGAACACTCCTATTTCGATTTGAACTGTCTGTCAAAATTAAATCGATTTGAAAGCGACCGATCGAAATGTGGAACACCAAAAGTCGATTTCAATTTCGATTTCGATCGAAATCGATTTTCAGAACATGCCTGTATATGTATGTATATTATTATACGTAATTATTTAACATTTACGTTAACGTTTCCAAAGAGAGAGAAAGCACACAGTGTTGTAACTTATTTGTTTGATTTTGTTATGAATTATATCAATACGCAACATTTCCGCAGCATTTCTATAAAAATTATAAATATTGAACTACGTACTTTGGAATGCACCATTTCTATTTTCATTGTTTGTGCACAGAATTTAGTATTGCATTACTAGAGCATTAGTTCTGCAACAGCTGTGCCAATGTTTTGATTAACGTTAGCAAAACTGTAATCAAATCTTTATCGAAATCTTATTAGACTTCGCCGCCTTACACTTCAGCTATCAGTATTGCAAAGGGTAACTAATTACGCCAAATGAAAACCATATGTAAGTCTTGATATTGTGTTCTGTATTCTAAAGTGTAAAGGCAGACCTTCAACTGGCGCTGTTTTATGTAATAAAATTGGCGAATGTATGATGACACCCATAGCTGCATAGGCCGTGCATTCGTTTTGTTTCGTTGACTTTCCTGCAAAGCGAAAAAAATTGCTCATTTCATAGGTAAATGTCAAAAGACCGTAACTTGCCACGGTCATTTAAAAAATTCACTTGATTTCGTTTTATTATTGTAAATACTTAGCTCTCTGAGTTTAGCGTTTTGAGGTGAGGAAATCCATCAGTTTTTGTATCTCTCAATAAATATTTTATTTGTATGGGCGATAGACAGACAGATGGGCATGGCTATATTGACTTAGGCTGTGAATCTGTTCAAGAATTTATATATTTTTCATTATCTGCCACGCCCTTTTTGTGAGTTGCAAACGAAATGACAAAGTTAATAAACCATGAGTTTAAGCTACTCAAAAAAATATAATGTAGTAATGTATTGTGTACTTTTACTTTAAAATTAATAGAACATTTGTTCTGAAAATCTGTGCTCGTCAAACAAAATATGAAAAATATTTGTAGATTTTGCGGGAATTTTTTTCCGAATTTTATTTTTGATATTATTGATATAATTATAAAATTTAGAGCATGATAGTTTAAATAATATAGTTTTTACAAAATAGAATAGAATAACACTACTCAACAAGATTTTCCACAACGACTGGCGATAACATTTAGTGAAACTTTCCGTGGAATCCGAATATTTTAATGGTTTTTTTCGATTGACCCCATGTTTCCATATAAATGGTCAAATTAAAAAAAATGCGCTGTTGAGAGCACATAAATGCTTGTAAAAACTTTAATTGTTAGCCAATCAGTTTAAAATTTTTTTATATAGCAGGTGTGCTGAAAAGTTCGTTGGCTTACATATTAAAACATTTTTTTTATAAAATTATATTTTTTTTGCAATTTTTCGTTTTGAAGAAAATGTGTCTGGCTTACAATATGAACAATATCTTCTAAAAAACTAATTATTTTGCGCTAATCGTAATTTTTCATGAAAACCATGAAAAAATTAAGAATTATAAAAAAAATTATGAAAATCCATTATTTATTATATATATAATATATTTAAAATACCAACAATTTGAAAAAAGTCTTTTCAGAAATTTTTTCCATATTTTTAATTTTAGCATACAAAGTTCAAATCACGACAACTTTGAAAAATCTGGCTTTTGAGCGTAAAATGCTATCTGTAAATTTTAAACAAATCAATGACATGATCATTAGACTGACCCAAAAAAATCTAAATTATTATTTTGTCTTGTGATCATTTTCTAACCCAGACACCAGACCATACTTTTCCGAAGGCTTTCTTTTGGCACGCTAAGTTCAAATCCGAGCTCAGAATTGCTACGTGAGCTATGGTTTTTGAGATATCCTAACCTAAAACTACAAAGATCACTGTTTTTTTGCTATTTTGGAGGTTATGTTACACCTCAAATTGATTTTTCATAACGAAACTTTTAAAAGCATCTCATAGTCTCAGTCTTTCTCTTCAAAATTCATCTTTTATTGTTCCGATCCGACATTTGGTTCTCGAGATACATTAATTTCAATCTGTAGTATTTCATAATTATTAGGCAACCTAGCCTAAATGGGCCGTCTTAAACTTTTTATGCAATTGATATATCTCGAGAACCAAAAGATGTTAATAAAATGCTCTAGTTTCGTAAATTATGACTTTTTTATTGGCGTATGTACCATGCTTAAAATTTTTAAATGAAATTCTCTTTAAGATAGAAGTTAAAATTTCTAAAAGAAGATGTTTTGAATTATAAGTTAAGTGCCTGATTTGAACGCCGTGCTACTCGAACCAGATTATGTGTAACAAGTCTTATCGGCTAAGTTTTTCGATGCTTGCGTTTATTTTTTGCTCATCAAATTGAACCCGACAGGAACAGAATCAAGATTGGTTCATATTTAAGAAGCACTCAAGTTGAAAATTCATGCCCTTCTGCTTGAAGCCCCTAGTATTCCTATTGAAATGTTTGATTTAGTAAAGTAATTTAATTTAATCAGTTAACAATAATATTTAATAAAGCATAAAGATTAAAAAACAACAACAAAATTTAATGTTTTTTTTTTATTGTTAAATATATAAAGAACAGCTTAAACATAAATCATTATAAACACGTGAGGAATATAAGAAAATTACAGTCGATCTAAGAAGAAGAATGATATAGTCTACAATTAAAAAAATAATGCTGGCCTGAGAAGTATATGTATTTTCGTTTCTGGTATGATTCATATGGAAACGCTCAGGTCATTCGGGAAATGTTGTATTTTGCGCAATAATTATTCGAATTTTTTAGTAGACCTGTAACTGTTAAAAAAAAATTCCGAAGCATGTCCACTTTAACTATGCATGGTATCAAATGTAACTTTTTGCAAGCATTCATTTCAAAAAAGTATTAAGCAGTGTCAAAAAGTATTGTGTAGTATTGAATAGCATGGACGAAGTTCTGAAAACTACCTGAGAAATTGATAAAAGTCAAAATTAATCGAGTAGTATCGTAATATATTAAAAGAATTGATAAAAATCGAGAATTTTCGAATAATTTCGAAAGTATTGATCAAGTTGGTATATTGTGTGTCGAAAAAGTCGTGATATGGTGAATAATGTGGAAGTATCTTGAAGAAGTGGATATATAACCAATGATTGCTAAAAAAGTCACAAAATGTAACCGTGACGTTTGTTTTCATACCTATCATTATCGATGCTTATACATCAAAAATTAAATTAATTTAGTAGGAAAATTTTTGAGCAACAAAATTGATCATAAAAACTTTTACTATAAAACTAACCAGTAAGCAGATATTCGCATAGAACAATTTTTTGCAGCTTAATTACTAATCGATAAAGACCTTTGACCATAGTATGAAAGTCCACCCAAAAATCAGCTTCTTCGATAGTTATTTTTAATGTTGAATTTTTAATCATTATACACGGTATTCAATTAGAGAACTTTAATGAAAGAAGAGCAACATTTTTTGGAATATGCTAGGTATACGTTCAGATCAAAGGTTAGTAAAATATGAAGTGCTATCATTTAAAACAAAAACAACAGATTTTGACCATTTTCGTACACTTGTACTAATGGATACAAAAGTAAAGTAGTGAGTTTTCTTCTTAAAACTCGTTTCAAAAAGAGAGGGACTTAAATTTTTACTGATTTTTAATAGGACGTTATTCGCAAAATTCCGAAAAAAAAATTTTTTCATTTATGTCCTATATTTAAACACCCTGTATAGTTCTAAATCAATCTACATGTCTGCACAAAGTACAGCCCTTCGTTGAAAGCACAAGAGTTGAGCACAAAATGTGATAAGAGTTTTGTAGCACGAGCCCGCATCAGACAGCTCGGGTCGTATAGTTCAAAGCGTCTTATAACGCGTATTATTATTACCGAAATTATGACTAAGTAATTGATATAAATCGTGCAAAGTAATGCCGTTCAATTTTATGTGCCCGAAAATTTAATTGCTTTTAATCATTGAAAATAGAACAACCAAACGAACAAAATGTTTAATTGAAACTTAAGTGAGGTTTAATTAAAAATAAAGATGATGTATGATGGACATAAGCAACATGATGCAATTTGTTGTTTATTAGCTTAAAATAAAATGAACATTTTAAACAAAAAATATTACAAAACCAAAAGACTCAAAATATGTTCTTATTTTTGCTAGTATATGGATTTTTAAAGTTATAATGTCTTAGGAGAATAACGAGTTTACATACTCATACTATACGCAGTGGGGTACCGAGTACATTCTGCGCCCGGGGCGAAGAGGCAAATGAAAAAAAAGGTTATTAACATTTACATTCCAAAAACTCTAGGAAAATGACACACCAGGGGCCCATGCATATTTACTAAAGAAAAAAGAGATCCACAAAATTAATTCAATACGCTAAAAACATTTTGCGGTACGCTAATGACCATATATGAGAATTGGGGAAATGTTGGAGAGAATTGAAGGCTACTGATTGTGCACATTGGAAGAATTTTGTGGAGGCCCTATGCTCCGTGAGGAAATAAGCGGCACAAGAGACATATTGATACTTGTACTATCAAATTAAACGAAACTAAGTATATTGCTGTTTTAGTGCTATATATATATATATATATATATATGTACATATGCATAAGTTACTATACTTACTTTGTAAGTATCATACTTATTTTCAGCTTCATATACTAACTAAAACTCAATACTTATAAGTATACTTATTTTTAAGAATTATACTTAGTTATACTTACTTTTTGTTAATTTAATTGTTTGAAAAACATATATGTATTGGAAGGGGTTTTAAAAATATATTAGGGTAATTTACGATCATGTTGCATCGTTGCAAATGCGTTTTTGCAAGAGAAGATTTTTGTGAACACACCATATTGCAAATGCATATCAATGCGTTTTGTTTTTGTAAAAGCAGCTAATTTTGCATTTGCAACGATGCAACAAGATCGTGAATTACCCTATTGTAGAGACTCTTAAACTGTGGTCCGAGGACTTCTGTGGGTGCATTTACTTTTGTTCAAACCAGGGATGCCCAGCATCTAACTGTTTCCACTCTTTGACAACATCATCAATTTTTGTAAATTTATATTTGAGCTATTTATTGAGATATTTATTGTGGCTCTAAAAAGTAGCTTCTGGAAGTATTTTCCCTGTCCTGATTCTGGCAACGACTGTTTCTGGGATCCATTCAACACAGATGTTAGTAATGCTAAGTAATTGTCGACATTAGCGCAAGATATGCTTGTTGATATCTCTTCCGATTCGGTTTTGAAACTAAAGTTAAATAAAATTGAACTAGCTAACTTTTAATTCCTCCTAAAATCCGATTACCCTGCATTTGCAAAACTTCATTCCGTTTTGTACGAAGTATTTGTGTGAACAGGCTTTTTCGGTACTATTATATAAGTATGTTCTAAATCAAAAAATAGAAACAAGCTTAACGTAGAACCAGACCTGAGGATGAAACCTTCGAATATAGAGCAGGGTTCGCATAATATCACTCACGAATGCTCATTCCTTACTTTTTCTCACTCATGCGAGTTCTGTTTTGTGATTTCTCGTGAGCTGGAGTTGTTGTTGTGTCTATTTATCAAAGAGTAATTTTCATCAAATGAGGTACGCAATTTGAGTTTTCAATTGAAGTGACACACAAAAACAACTCAAGCTCACGAGAAAGCACAAAATAGAATTCGCATGAGTGAGAAAAAGTAAGGAATGAGCATTCGTGGGTGATATTTTGCGTGCCCTGTAAGACAATTTTTTTTTCTAACAATACATACTTACTTATACTTACTAATACTTACTTTTCAGTGTTCTTAGATAAAAATATACTTATTTTGCATTAACATGAGTTGGTAGCATTATGCATAACGTATGGTGAATGAAATCTGGACAAACGCTAAGTGGTTCAAATAATATATTAAAAAAATTTTTTTAATTTGTTTTGTATTTATTTAAGTACATTTAAGCTCGATTATAATTTATAAAAAATAATTTACTCCATTGATATTCATTTCATATTTTCAGAAGTAGTTTTCTCATAGACTCCTGAATGGCATTTGTATCGATTCTTTTCAGCGTTAATTTATTTGTATTAACTAAACAATCAACATTTTTAGTCAATCACCCTTGCTAGAAATACTTCGCTTCAAATTAGCCAAAAAACTTCAATTGATCGTAGTCGTGGCACGTTTGGTTGGCTAAAATCTAAAGTTACAATTTCAATGCCTCGCAATTTCAGATCATCCAATGAATCTCTTGCGTAATTTGATGAAGCCAAATCCGTCCAGAAAATTACTTTATAGCTTTATTTGAAAAATCTTCCGAAAATTTTGAAATAATTTTATGAAGCTGCAACTCGTTTATATAAATTTTTGCGATTACATGTGAATATTATACAATAATTTTGACGCCTGACAATCGACAAAGCATTCCATTACTTTTCACTATTAGAACTTTTGTTGTCAGTTACGTTCGACTTTAAAATTATTTTTTTTAATAAGTGTCCAGATTTTATTCACCATACGTTATATTTTCATATTGGCTTTGTTGAAATGATGTCATGTAGGAGTTCAACCTTGAAAAAAATATAAAAGTAGATAATCTAGCAAAGTTCTAGAAGTTTTAGTTAAAATGTGTCAGAATTAATCTTAACTAACATTTGACAGCTCAATCTGAAAAGTGCTATGTATATGTAATCTATAACAATTCTTAAAGAGTTTGCGGCCGTTGGAATCATGAGAAACAAGAATCTTAAACAAACCAAAGGCTATCATATACAAAATTACAAAAAAGTTGATTAAAGGATCCCTTCATTTCACTTAGGAATAATTATAGTTAAAATTACAATTCATTTCGTTAATTTAGATAACTTACTCATAGGTGCTTCCACCTTACCATATCTTGATATGTTAAAGCAGTCATTAAAAAACTTTACAACAATTCCTTCTACATAGCACGCCATAAACAGTTCATATTGAAAATACATAAAGATAAGAATTCAATAGCAGACGTCATTTAAAATGAAATACATCAAGCAATTAAAATATGACTTAATTGGCAACAGTAAAATTGTGAATCGATTAAGAAACTATAAAATTAGAAATACACGTAGAGCACTTGGTGACTTGGTGATAAGAAGATAAGGTAATTTTTTGTAGCCTTGTACTATTACATAACTATTAATTAAAAGGCTATTTATGGTGAAGTGAAAACAGTTCGGAAACTCGTTTGAATTCGATTCAACCGAAACATTGATACGTTACGGTTTGGAAGCAATTTGATTAAACCATTTTTCCTAGACCAAAGTGGTAACATAAAGCGTTTATTGCATTTTTCTGTTAGCAGCAAAATACATGCCAAAATTGTACTCAGAAATAAACGATTTTATAGACTTCAAACTTAAATTCTAAGAGTACCTACCTAGAAAAAGTTAAGGAACTGGAAGTGGGCTAACTTCACCAAAGGATCGGGTATTTGTAATAGAGTCAAACCAAGTCATTAATTAAATATGTAATAATAAAATAATTTATCTCTTTATTGACGAGTTTCACTTTTCTGCTACAACCTCTCCACTTGTATGCAGCTCTTTAGGTCTGCCAGAGTAACCAAGTTACAAAACATTGAATTGCTTAAGACCATTAAAAGATTGTGGAACTTGTGAAAATTGATAAGTAAACTGCGCTTGCTCCGACTAAGGGAAATGATATGTTTTGAAATATTCAAACTAAATCGAGCAAGAACTGAAGTAATAGTGGGCGGGACTAAGCGAATGGGTATGGCCAAACATACATCATGGTCTGTAGTGCATTTTGTGGGCATGGCGTAGGCCCGCTTATAAAAATTAATGGCAAAATGGACAAGTTTCAATATTTGTACACATATGCACTCCATTCCACGTCAATTAAGTGGACATTCCTCCAACGTAGAAAAGAACTGGTTTTGTGCAGAAAACATCGACGTTTTGGATAGGCCAGCCCATAGACCTGACTTAAATCCAATAGAGAAAATGTAGAATGAAGTCTGGGTAGAAATCGTAAAGAAAAATTATACAAATATGGACGATTTTTGGTCCAAAACAAAATGCGAAAAAACGTGGAGAGTATGGGTCGCACGTGTTAAGATGTGATAAAAAAAAGAGGCTATAGCAAAAGATATCAAAGATTTAAATTTTTGTGCATACCAAAAAGGCAACAAATGCAATTTTAACACGATATTTTCTCTTTTTTCTACAATAGATTGTGTCTTTTCCGAATTATGTGTCTCTCTCATTTCATCGGGTTTTTTCATTTTTTTTTGTTAATAAGTAGATTATAAGATTTGAAAATTGGATTAGTACTTTTTAATGCTAATTTTTTTTTCCAAATACAAAAATCTAGCAAAAAAAGTGGTTGAAAGTATCGCACAATTCGCAAGTGTAGATAAATGTTGAAGAGTATGGAAAAGTAAAAATATTTTTAATAGAATTGGAAACTATTGAAGAGTCAATTACTTAGCATCGATTATTGACGAAGTATTCGAAAAATGTCGAACGGTATTAAGAGTTGCCGATAATACTCGAAAAGTAAATATGGTAATATCGAAAACTATAGACAAATTCAAGAAGCGAAGCTGTCGAAAATGTCGAATAATAATCAAAATTATGAAACAAGTAAAAAAGTATCACAAAAGACTATATATGTATGTATGTCGAGAACAGTGGCGTCAATTCGGTAGGGCTGGGGAGGGCATTGGCCCCCCCAAGGAATTGATACTAGGTATTATTCAATACAAAAATTCAATAAAACCATCTAATATTGGTGGAATTATAATTCTTGCCCCCCCCCAAGGTTTTGGTGAAGTGACGCTCCTGGTCGAGAAGTCGAATAATATCAAGAACGTCGATTAAAAGTATTGTTGAAAGTTCTAGAATAATATAGAAACGTAAGACGGAGAAGTTGAATGCATCCAAAAGTACGGAATAGTAGAAAAAGATGGGCCACTTAAAGTCAAATATTATCTAAAAGAACCTATTGAGAAAATCCATAAAAGTCCAATCAAGGTCGAAGGTACTGAAAAATCTTGAAAACGCGTCGAAAAACTTAACATTTTCCTATTGCATCAAAAAAGTCGATAATTCTTAAAAAGTCTCCAAAAATATAAGTATTAAAAAGGCGATACAGATAGAAAAATATCGAGATAAAGCTATATAAATAACACAGGTCATCGCGCATCTATGATGTTTCCTTAAAATTTAAACTATGGTCTCCAACAACTCAACAATCTTTTAAAATGAAATGAAAAAAATTCTAAAAGTTCATGTCACCTTGAAACGGCTATATCTTTGTGAGGAAACATCATAGATGACCATTTAAATGTTCACTTTAATTAGCAAGATAGTACTAAGTGATGTGTTTATTAGAAATAAGTGGAACACATTTTTTAATTCTATTCTTTACATCCTAAGTTTTCATTTTAGGGGTATCTATCTTTCACTTCTCTACTTAACAAAACGTACCCACATTGAATTTTGCAAAATTTACTTAAATAGCTCTTTGTGTAGCCTTTTGAAGCTTATGTTTGTATCGGAGGTGCTATGTCCTTTTTCTGAAATTCCCTATCCCATTCATGTATAGTGTTTTGAAGTTTTCGTTTACATGGAAAGTGCCATGCCCTCTAGTCGAAATTTGACAATTTTTTGATCAGAGCTTGCCAAAGTTATTATTGGTATTTGTGAGAGATTTGGTTACACTACATCGAATAACTCTCTTAATATAGCGTTTTGAACGTCTTACTTGTACGATTTCGCCCATTTTCAATCTCAAGAAAATCTCCAAAAAAAGTTTTATTTTTACTCAGATAAATTTTTTGTGTATAAGACAAGAGGTTGTCAAAACCATAGGCGCGAGATTGGAAACTCACTTTTCATTTATGTATGCAATTCAATAATTGATCGATTTTTAATTGAAAAGGAATTGTAAAATTGAGGTCAACTAAATCATAGATTGGCAAAATTTTCGAAACCCCAGCTACGTACAACAAAAACAACAATTTCAACCAGGCCCGTGAGCAGAAATCATCCAGGGGGGAGGGGTTTTAACTCGGATATTCCTCAGACCGCCCTAGGCTAATAGGCTAACTATGAATATGCGCCCCCTAACGAAAAGAAAAATCTTGACGAGCAAAAAAATAAAAAGGCCCTCACCTTCAAAAAAAAAAATCTTTCAAAAGTTCGTAAAAAAGTATTTTTGACTACAAAGCATACAAAAAATACGAAAATTGTTTTATTGTTATACATACATATATTATACATATATATATGCTTATGTGTGTATAGTATATATGTATGTACATATCGGTCATTCTTTTAATAATTGCACACTTAATTTTTTTATTACCTTTTTGAGCATTTTTTGAAACGAAATATCTCAAAAACTATAGGAGATAGGATAAAAATCATTAGATCTTGCAACTTTATAAAAAAAATTAAAAATGATTTAACTAAACTTGTTGAGACATAAATTTTTTTATTTAACAAAATATTTCTCGAAACAACTTTAATACAACGTCTTTTTTTTATGATATTTTTATATGTTATTCCTCAATCAAATCTAAGAATGCATGTACTTTCATATCGAAATTCCCGACATAACTTCGGAAAATATCATACAATTGGAACTCACATTTTTCAAAGTTATGGCGGGAATTTCGATATGAAAGTACATGCATTCTAAGGTTTGATTGAGGAATAACATATAACAAGAAAAAAAAAACAGAAAATGTTATATCAAAGATATTTTAGAAACATTTTTGTGAGTTAAAAAATTAATGGCAAAAAAGGTTTCAGAAAGGATTAGTTGGGAAAAATTTTGAAGCAAGATAACCTTACCAACACTTTGAATTTCTTATTCTTCTCCCAAAATAAGGGTTTTTTATTGAAAAAACAGGATATTCAAACGAAAACTTTCGCTTGGATCTGGTTTGTGAAATGCCGGAAGTTGTGGATAAATTTTCTAAAAATTACTACGAGTATAAGCTTCAAACCTTTTAACTGATCTCAACAAAATGGGTATCATTTGAAAAGTATATACAGAAGTAATTTTTTAAGTGTATCATTTATTATACTTTTTATACCATTTTCTATTTTTTATTTTCATAAAATTTTTAATTTTTGGGAAGAGGCAAGTCTTTTTGCTTTTTCATTTAAGTAAGAACATATTGTCAATAAAAGTCTAAAAAAATTTCCAATGGGGGGGGGGTTTGAACCCCCGAAATCCCCCCCTTGCGCACGGGCCTGATTTCAACAACAGAAAAAAACCCAGAATAAATTCGATCTTAAAGCAAAAAAAACTCTGCAATGAACCAAAAGCAAATTCCAAGAATCAAACAAGAACAGCATGTGTGTAGAAATAAAATTACACTGATCAACGAGACTGATCTCAAACGAGAGAAGCTGTCCTCAATGTGCGCATTGTTGTTTCCTTATTCGTTCGCTTCGAATTTTTTGTTTTTTTCTGAATGATACAACAATAACACAAGTCCCGTGCACAGCACGTATAAAAAAGCGACAACAATAAAAATGTGCGTAACAGTGGTGAGTGCATGTGTTTGTTGTAAAGTGCTAAAATTGACTCCTTTTTTGCTATTTTGCCCATCGCTGAACTAAATAGTTGTGCGATTATCAACCAGTTAATTATTCGAAACAAATTGATAACTTGTCTTTGGATGCGCGCAGTTTTATTTTTATTTTTATTTTCCTTATCGCGGAATAAATGCAAAAATCATTAATTTCTTTGTATCTACATATAAAAAAAACGACCATATTGGTGCATTTTTTGCAAAGTTATGAGGTTTTTAAAAAAAAGTCATATCTCTAAAATGGATGAGCAAGAGAATTTGAAAAAATTCATGAATGCTTTTCCTATCAATCTCAAAAACATAAAATTTGAAAAAAATCAGAGTGGATGACTGAAAGAAGTTGCCGATTTAGTATGTTATCATAAACCATCACAAAATTATTCAAGACAGTGCTCAATTTTTTATTTGGTGAGCGACTATTCGACGAGCAATGCAGACTGACTAAAAGTTTTGTGGATTATAGCAATTTTATGAAAAGCTATATCCGCAACTTCCAATCGTCGTTTATATATTTTTTGTGAAAGAAATATATAAAGTTGGTAGTGTCGCTAAATTAAAGTAACTTTGAATTTTGTGCCTTCTGTCAAAATCAGGCAAATCTTATTCAATGTTTTTGTTTGTAAAATTCCTTTAAAAACAACTTTTAATTAGAACTAAACTCTGGTGTACAATTTGTCTTTTTTCATTATAATAAATAGTATTTCTAACTCAAAATGTGGGGAATTTTTGCATATTTTAGTAACTTTACATTGAACCGAGTTCCATTTTTCTCCATTTATCAGGACATTTGTGAATGAGTTGCTAGTAATCTACGATTTTTAGACAAAAGTATTTGATAAAAATTGGTGCCAATTGAGCAGTAGGTCATTTTGAGATTAAGTCTGGTCTCTTATATCAAAAACGAAAAAATATAATCGCCAGTAAAAATGTTCAAATATCTTTAAAAGCAAATGAAAAAAAAAAAAAAACGTAAGTCTAGCGTTTCTCAACTAAATCATCATAAATATTTTTAAAATTATCATAATTTATACATATGTATGTACATATATTTACATACATGCTATATGTCTACGAATGTATTAAATATACTTATGTTCTGTTTTTATAAAAGATCAACTGTAATTCATTCACTAATTCAACTTGTTATCAGGGCGGAATTCCCGAAAGAATATATGGGTAATCATAACTGAACAAATAAACTGAAATTATTTCACATTAAACATTTTTAATCTAATCAAATAAAAATTAAGTTTTATTTTAAGTTTGGTGTAGGTGTATTTACATATGTAGGTGCCATTGCCAAAGTCATTGTTGGCATTTAAATTGTCATAAAAAGTTCACTTGGCGAGAGCGTGCACAGGCCGAAGTTTAATCGTGGCAAGTGTTAACTTTATGGCAAAACTCTTTTATGCTTGGCCAAACTGAACGTAGACAGGAAATTGGTACTTTATGTGGTAAAACATTCGGGTAGTTTGGCTAAATCATTTACCAAAATTACGATCAATTTGATTGATCACCAACATTGCCGCTATAAATCGGTGAAAAACGTTAAATTGGAGGGAAACTTATCAGCTGACTAACGCACGCGCAATTCTAGGGCATTATGTAACCGTATTAAAAATAGAAACAAAAACAAAAACAAAGGATAGGTATTGACTTAATTAAATGACTGAAAAATTTGCATTCACACAGTCAACAAGTTGCGATCACACACTGTCTGCCTGCTAGCAAGTTATGATAATTTGATATTTAGTATCAGTAGAAATTAAAAGCAGAAAGATTTTTGTTATAAAGACTCAATTTATACAAACAAACAAAAAAAAAAAAAAAACGACAGCAAAAATTCTTTCATTTGTATCTTTATATATATATATTTGTGTTTTCTTGACTTTGTTAAATCCGCTTCATTGGCGCCTAAGAAAACTTAAGACTTAAAAACTTAATAAAAACGATTTAATTGTTCTTATCAGTTTGTTTTTACAAATCATTTCTAATGCATTTTGTTGTATCTGGTACAAATTATCAGAAATGGTTCTCTAGGTTCTAGGTGATTTTGGTTTTGTACTATATTGTTCTTAATTTGGGGTAGTTTTTTGAAAAATCATACTAAAAAAAAGGATATTTCCTAAAAGAAAAAAAATGTGTTATATGACAAAATCCGCAGATGGGCATCCCAAAAACAATTTGAAGCAGAGAATTAAACACATGCACTCCTCGTCTTTACACCACACATTTCATTTAATTTTTCTGAAACACTCTTTTTGGGTCAACCAAAATTCATAGATATGATTTAAATTATCATTTTTACCTACATGTGACACATTGACGTTAAAAAAATATAGTTTTTTGATCACGGTATCAAAGCTTTCCCTGCATTTTCTAGATATAAAGGGTAGTGTTCACTCTGCTTTAGCTCAAATTTTATTATAAGTTTTATCTTACCCTCTAGATAAAGTTTTCGAGATTGTAAGGTCCAGAAATATCTTCCTTGTCGATATCGCCACGAGAAGATTCTATCGCGTTTAAATTATATAAGACTCATAGCTTCGTTTATTAAACTTTTATTTTAGGTGCATATTTAGAGTGGCCCTCATGCAAACATATTTTTAAAATATCATTTTCGCGAAAACTGGTCAATCGATTCACATAAAATTTACACCACGTGTCTTTTATATTAAGAGTCATAGCTTAAGCTAGGGATGCTCAACTGTGGTGCCCAAAAGTCGACAGCGCGCTGACGTTTACAGCAAAAATTTCGCGCTAGTATGTGTATAAATGTGTGTAGGAATTCAAAGGAAAGCAAAACATGCCCAGTAGAAATTCGTGCTGATGAAAATAAATAAATATATATTTGTGCATAAAAAATGCGAAAGCATCGCATGGCTACACAAACAAATCTTTAAGCTAAAAATTCATCAATAAAAACAAAATGTACTTTTCCGAGAATTAACACTATTTTTCTATGAATATGAGTAGTTTTTACAACAATGATGCACACAAGAGCAGTTTTTTTAAATAATAATAAAAATAAAATAAAACTGGCATTGCGCAATTCATTTCCGGACATTTGTTTTGTTTTCGCACGTTTGATTCCGACTGGGTCTCTTACATATTTATTTGACAAACGAACCAGTGCATAGAGATCAGCAACTGCACAGCGGGACGAATTATTTCACGTTTCATTGCTCAAGACCGCGAGAGGCCAAATGTTCAATCCTAGATTAGGTTATAAAACTTTTATTTAGGGTGGCCCTCATACAAACTTATTTTTAAAATATCATTTTCTCGAAGACCGCTTCATCGATTCTCATAAAATTTACACCACGTGGCTTTTATATTAAGAGGCACTGCTTAGGCTGTAAAAAATTTATTTATGGTGCATACTTAGGGTGGCCCTCATATTTTTTGAATAAAATTTTCACGAATTGGACTGATTTTGATGAAATTTGGTATGGAAATTGATTGAATTCTGAGTAAAGACATTTGGTTTGAGTGGGTTGTGCCAAGCCCCTAAAAGGAAAAAAGGTTTCATTGCTAAATTAATGAACCAATTTCAATAAAATTTGGCACAGAAATAGATTGAACATTAAGAAGAGATGTTTTATAGTGGACGATACCATGCTCTCAATGGGAAAATATGTTTTCACAGCTAAACTAATCGACTGATTTTGATGAATTTTGGTATGGATATTGATCCTTGAGAAAAGTATTTGTTTTTTAGTCTGTGGCGTTACGCCCTAAACAGGCAAATATATTTACTTAGCTAACTTCTCGACTGATTTTGATGAAAGTTGACAACTCTAAGGATGGGATAAAGAGTTCTTTGCTAAGTTTGAAGATATGAAAGTTTAAAGTCAGGGTCACTTTGTAGTAGAATGCATATTTAAACATATTCATAAAAGTACATACTAAATAAATAAATATATTGTGTATTTTGCTTGTAACACTCGACATGATTTATTTATACAACTGCTACGTTTATTTTTATGTGACAGTCACCTTGTTCGTTTTATCGTTAAGTTGTTAAAGTTTATGAGCTTTAGATTATATTTTATCGAAAATAATTACAACAATATTTTTGTAACTAGCTCTCATAATTTCAATATATTATATAGAGTAACGCTCTAAGCCAACTCGTTAGGATTTTAAACTTAAAGCAACCTTAAAGACTCTGCAATTCCGTACCTTAAGCTTAATGATTTGTTCCATTTGCAAATATAATGGCGCATAAATTTATGTAAGTGTTTATTATATAACATATGGTCATGTAATAAATTTCTCATTGCTTTATGCGATACATACAGCTTTCATTCAACCCCAACATTATACAACAGCTTCCAGTTAACACCCTTAACACTCAGTGATGATTTAAGTGAGCTACTCATTGTCGGCCTTTGGGAAATCGATATGTCTTTTTATTTGTTTAAGGGACTAAACTACCATAGAAAATGATTATAATACAAATGACATAAATTAAACATATTAATATAATCAATATCGCTCATCCAAGGAAATATTCGCATTTAAGTTCAATTTCAAAATTCGCTCAAGTGTCTTCTTTTATTGTCCATTGAATGCGGTAGAAGCCATATGTTTTAAGCTACATATATTTAAAGAGAAAGTTCTACTTAGAATACAAAAGTCCAGGTCGAAATTGGAGAAAAATTATGACAAATTTTTTGGTAGTTAATATTAACTACCTTAAAGGATTAATCCTTCCTCTAAATTGGTAGAAATCATCTTAGTACAGAGAAGTAACCCCTTAACGAAAACGAGTTAATCAATAGAAACTGACCCTTATTATCACTATAGTACATACATTTTGTGCTATTATATATACACATACATATGTACGAGTATATATTATGCTCTTCTAGCATTATAAGTAGTACAAGTTTGATCAAAATATAAATAGATTTTGCTCATACGAGTAGATTGTCTAAATGATTTTGGTTTTGAAAGCCAATATTTACATATGTATGGAGGATATGTGAGTAGCTCCCATACGACATATTGGCGTAGTGCATCTATGCCCTACATTTTGAAACTGTTTCTCAGGCTCTTCCCATGTGTAACTATATACATACTCAGAGAGAATATTTTATTTGTATTAGTACAGGTAATTCAGACCTAAAAGTTGCAATATTTCATATATCGCAGTAATATACATTTAATGGTACGCACATACATATTTATATCAATGAACAATTCAATCGCTATACTATGTGATAATCAACAAAACTATTAAGTTAATGCTACAAAAATGTTCCAAGTCCCGGCTTTTTCACAAATTTTTGATTTCCTAACAGACCCACAGCTTTGACATGAAATTCCGGACTTGGTCGGGTCAATCCCGATCGCTTGGCAACCCTGGATGAACTAAATTCTCACTAATATATGGAATAAATTTTCTTGATTTAAGATATTATTTTTAAAAAGAAAAGCTACTTATTGTATATAAATGCAAGGCGGGATTAGGCCAGGCAACTCTATATATTTCATTAGAGATCATCATTTGAACACATTTCAAGCTGCAATCTTAAGCCATACACCACTAAAGAATATTTATTTAAATTAAAAATGTGCATACAAAAAAACATAAATATCTCTTCGGAATCGAAGCAGGGAAGTACGCATTAAAATAATGGCGCTCTGCTGCTAAGCCACAGTCTGCTTAACGGAAATGCTGTCTTTTATTTTTCTTTTGCCTCCACATTTGTTTTCATTGAAATTCAGAGCATCCCAAATGTAAAGAGGAAGAATATCATTTGTTTCATTTGTGTGAAGGAAAACACGCACTTACATATGTATGTGTGTATGCATGAAGACAAAAAAGAGTAGGTGTATTGATTTGATTCATTCATTTTTAGTTTTATCTTTGGTTCAGGAATTAATGCAACGTAGCATAACTAAATAGGAAAAGTAGCAAACCTAAGGATGGAAAGATGGGAAATGTACAGAGGCGTACCGTGCATATCGGGCGCCCCTACCGAAAAAACTATTCGTTTTTTTTAACAAAAATTGAATTTTCCTCACCAAAAAAAAAAGAGATATATTTCAAGACCATTTTGCCGCTCCCTCAAGCCTTGCGCCTGGGGCGGCTGCACCCTGGGCCCCTCCTAGGTCCTCTACAGGAAATGTATAAAATGACATGCTCTATCGGTTAAAGTAAAATAAATATTTTTAATTGTTAAGTGAAAATATTTATTTAAACAAATATATTGTACATTTGATTTTTCATGAAATAATTTCATGATACTTACATATGAGATGTCCAGTTGCAAAACCGGGCAAGTCCAAAAAAAATAAATTTTGAGATATTCTCTTATATCAAAATCTGGACCCTGCTTTATCGCTATACTACGTTTTTAAATTGAAAAAAAAATTTTTGACAGATATGTAAAATTTTTTAAATTTATTTTGATGCATAGATTTCAAAACCGGCCAAGTCAAGTCAAAGAACTTGCTTTCAAAACCGGCCAAGTCCATGAACTATCCAAATTTTTTGAAAATCCTGTTCAATTGAGCGAAAATTTAATCACAATTGGAATTCTTTCGAAATTCAGTTGCGAACCAATATATGGGTATTTCCAAAAAAAGGTCCACCGTCCGTATTATTTCAATTGAATTTTATTCAAAACTAGTCAAGTCCAACGCCTTGAAATCAAAACCGGCCAAGTCCACTTTTTTTTCAAACAAAATTTGTTGAATAATATGTCAAAACCGGCCAAGTCCATGTTCCATGGATCAAAATCCGCCAAGTCCAAAATTGTTTCCTCAAAAAGATGGGCAAATGAAACTCGAGAAGTCTGATCTGACGTGTTTTGAGTAAGAAATTTTATAAGCTTTTATATGGGAAATACGTTTTAATTTTTCAATGAACATAGATGAAGATAAACGTTTTTAGTTGTTTTTCCAAAAGTATGAAAAAGGAACTTGGCCGGTTTTGCAACTGGACGCCTCATATGTGTTTATATATACCGGCCAAGTCAAGTCAAAGAACTTGCTTTCAAAACCGGCCAAGTCCATGAACTATCCAAATTTTTTGAAAATCCTGTTCAATTGAGCGAAAATTTTATCACAATTGGAATTCTTTCGAAATTCAGTTGCGAACCAATATATGGGTATTTCCAAAAAAAGGTCCACCGTCCGTATTATTTCAATTGAATTTTATTCAAAACTAGTCAAGTCCAACGCCTTGAAATCAAAACCGGCCAAGTCCACTTTTTTTTCAAACAAAATTTGTTGAATAATATGTCAAAACCGGCCAAGTCCATGTTCCATGGATCAAAATCCGCCAAGTCCAAAATTGTTTCCTCAAAAAGATGGGCAAATGAAACTCGAGAAGTCTGATCTGACGTGTTTTGAGTAAGAAATTTTATAAGCTTTTATATGGGAAATACGTTTTAATTTTTCAATGAACATAGATGAAGATAAACGTTTTTAGTTGTTTTTCCAAAAGTATGAAAAAGGCACTTGGCCGGTTTTGCAACTGGACGCCTCATATGTGTTTATATATACGAGGATGCTAAAGGAGGAGTTGGTACCACTCCTCAAATGGCCAAAAATCGCCTCCAAAACGGGGAATCGCATATTCCGCGTCTTCCGTAGGTAAAATATCTGTCATCCCCCGATTACGAGGATGCTAAGTAAGATTTAGGTGCTTAAAATTATTTTGAAGTTGATCCCAAACGGCCAAAAATCACAGCTCCACAGGGTAAAAATTGGTATTTTGCCGTTTGGGGGTTGGGTTCAAGTCGAAAAGAACTTTAAACACCGCCATCGTTTTCCGGTCACCCACCAGTTATGTTACGCAAAAACCACGTCACCAGCATTAGCGTACCTAAGGGCGGCAAAATGGTCCTCGGATTATGAAATTTTATTTCGTAAGTACCAAATTTTTTTTGCTGGCTTTTTTTTTAATAAATAAAAATTTTTGATAAAAAAACAAAAATATTGGTAAATAGGAGGCGGCAAATTACCTCTTCGCTCCGGGCGTCAAATATGCACGGTACGCCGCTGTTCACCATTCAAAAGTTAAGAAGATTCACATTGATTCTTTTCAGTTGCACTCTTTTATTTTTATTTATCTTACAATTAATTTAGGTCAAAGAAATTGCGATAACGCGGTTATTGCTATCTGGTGGGTAATTCATATTTTTTCAGCTTTTATTTGGAGTTTTTTTTTCATTTACAATTTATTTTTGTCGGCAAGTTAGCTGTATGAATCTTACTCCAAAATACCTATATAGAGTGAATACGTGCAAAAAGATATTTGTCTTTCTCAGGGCTTATACGAGAGAGATACTTGAAGTTGAAAACGTTATGTATCGTTAGTTGCTATTGACAATGAGAGCGAAAGTTCAAAATTAACAATGTACTCGGAAGCGAACGAAAGGCAGGGAGAGAGAGAGAGAGAAAATTCTGTGACCGAGTTTTTTAGTATGACCTTGAAATTAAGGACACAATGTCAAATTTTGTTGCATTCAATGGCCTTGTACTCGTAACTATTATATTTGTGAGCAAGACATTTGTGCATAAGTATGATTTCGTTTTTTGCATGCAGTCGGCTTAAAATAGGACCCAGACAAAGTGTTAATTTTCTAATGAAAAGGTTCTAAATTTTATGGAATAGTTGAACAAACATCTGAAAATAAATGTGTTAGCAAGGCAACGACACATCTTGCAATGATTTGCTTAGAAATATTTAAATATTAAAGCAAATGATAAGTTCAAGGGTACACTAAGAAAAAGGTGATGATTCTACCTAAGGGGATTTAGAGCTTATATTAATGTGGGAATTTAAATGGGTCCCGTTCGACCGTCGAACACATTTAAAGTAAGAAAAAGTCAACATAAAACGGATTTTTATTTTGACAATAGGCTTAACTTATAGCTCCTAATTAGCTCTATAATTGGTGCTAAGATTGATTTTGGACAATTTCTCGTTTTCAAGATAATTGCAAAAACCCAAGGCGCTCGCACGGGACAAAAACATAATTCTTCGTGGAAATGCCCATATTAATAAATGTATACGTTTGCGACAAAACATTATTTGTTTTGTTAAATACATAACTATTAACAACAGTATGATTGGCATAAATAAATATTTGTAGCAACCAATATACGATTGGGTAATTATTAGCAAATGTAAAATTGATTTATAATTGTTCAAATAAATTATGGTTATTATTACCAAATTAACTATACCCGTGGCTTCGCCCGTGCACGTACTTCTGTCCAATTTTACCTAAATTTTTTGCTTAGTACAATATGCATCAATCATCAATAACTGCCATACGTGCAAAATATAGCGTTTTTAGTGATTTTATGGATCCGCTCGCTGTCCCTTCTCGCGTACATTTTGCAAGCTATTTACTTGGTGCAAACAATATAGATAAATGTTTGAGTTAAATAGTAGGTGTCACTCCTTTTTTTCCAATTTATTTTTCTATTTATTAACAATGAGTACAATAAATCTAGATATAATTTAGAGCTTTCAAGATATTGTATATTGAAATCAATAAATGAGTAAAAGTCATTAACATTCAATTGTGTTAATGGAAAAATTTCATAATTTAAATTATTAATACTAAAAGTAGAAATATTGAGAAGTTAATAATTTCGGTTGGGTACATATATTGCGAGTTCAACAATTCGATTAGGAAGGAATGTAACAACTGAATAAGTGTTGCTGACAAATGAAACATTGAGCCATTGTGCGACGAGATTTTAGTCACGGAAAGTGAATCAATCTAATTCCATTTTCATGAATGGGCAACAGTAGATCTGGGCTTCAGTTGAGTTCTCTTAAGCAAAGAAACTAAAAATGTTGAATATACGGATTCACGCTATTGAAGCGCACACCGGAATGATCTTAAGAATTGAGGTGTAGAGCGTTGAATATAGTCTTTTCTGTATCCTTAAAAAATGACCTTTCATTAATCTTTTTAATATGGTGATTGTTATGGTGAAAAGCACTCCTAGGTTGACAAATAAATCGACTACTTCCAGAAGGTTAAGATCTGAACACGAACTTAAATTCTTAAGATCAGCTTGAATATGAGAATGTGGAACAGCAGACAAACAAACTCATATCATCGGCGTTAGGTCGTACATTGCAGTGATGCATTACTTTTGGTAAATAGATATTAAATAAAAGGAAGAGGATCGGGTCAAGATGGATGACTTGAGAAACGTTAGGAAAAGCCACGTGCTCATCAAACTTTGATTTATTGAAGAGTAGCGTCTGCTCTCTGGCTTAGTTTCCCAGTCATTGAGCAAAAAATCCTATCTCAGCCATTTTAAGCGGTTATGTGTTTGTATTGTATCACAATTCGTGTTGCGATTTGCTTTATTTACTACATCCAATTAGCAGACAGACAGGTCAACAGACCATTGACTCAACTGGTGAAGTTCTAAACATTTTTGAAACTCAAGTGAGAACGCAAAAATGAGAGAAACAAAAATCTTCAAAAATGATAAGAAATAGTTGACAATGAAATGAGTGCACATATCGGGAATAAATGAGAAAAGTCGCTATAATTTAAGAGCTCTTAGATCGACCTAAATAATATGGATATCAATTTATTGGAAAGTTAATAATTATGCTATAAAATTAACTGCGGAATGTTACAAGTCCGTCGAATAGTTTACGAATTAAAACAGAAATAAATGAAAATAAAGCAATTGTAAGTAATGTAATGTTTCTATACCTTACATTTTGACACTCAAATTTAAGAAGCTGAAATATACAAATGTGTAGTACGGAAAAATTCCAAAGAAAATAGAGGAGACTTAAATTTCATTAATTATTGAAATATTGTAGTACATAGGTAATGATTTGGAAGCGGTTCCATCGGCAATAATTCATTGCTACGCCTCTGCTTAGATCTGTAAACTACTTTCCCATTGACATTTCAAAAAATAACAAAATATTAACCCATATAAGTTCAGAAGATGACTTTTCTTTCTAAGGTAAGTAATTTACGGATATCGATATTCCTTTCATAACTTTTAAAAAATAACGATTAAAAATTAAATGTAACAAATGCAAATATACTTTAATAGAGCCAAAGACCAAATTACATTTGGCTCTAAAAGCTGAGTTGTGCTGAAACCTTTGAATCAATTTTTTTCGTCAATATAAAAAATTAAATATTCAGTGCACATATAAAAACATTTCAAATTATAATAATAAAACAAGTAATTACAATGTCATTAAGCGGGTTCGTTTTATCTAAATTACAATTGGCATTGACTGCAAGTGCCAAAACAAAAACAAAATTTTCCACAACATTACGAAAAAACAAATTAAATTTAATTTTTTTTTTTTTTGGTTTTCAGTGTCAGCAAAATATTTATTATTTCTATAAATTTGTAATAAAAATTAAAAAAAAAAGTTGTCTCATTTCATATTACGAGTAATTTGCTTACAATATATACTTATAGTAAGCTAACCATTGCACAGTGGTCCCAAATGGAGCGTTTTGATTCATAAATTGAAATGGGCGCAAATCTGGTCGGCACTGAAAGATTTTTATTTATTAAATTAGTGCTAACCGAAATGCCAACAAACCGTGCTGGAATTTCGAAAAAAAAATATTCGTTTTTAATATTTAAAGTTCAAGGCTAACAAAAAAATTGTTCGGTTCATAAATGGGTACAGAGCGCAAACTTTATCGGAAATGAACAAATTTCTTTAAAATGAAGGCTTACCAAAATTTCAACAAATCATCGGAGCCCGAATTTAAAAAAAAACTTTCTTTTCAAGTTAAAGGCCGAAAAATGTTTTTCAACTGATATAAAAATTTATTTATTTATTATTAAAATGCGAGCTCCGAGGAATTGTTGGTATTTTGGTAAGCTCTAATTAAAAAAAATTGTTAATTTTTGACAAGATTTGCTCTATCTAGCAATTTTTGTACCAAAAAATTCGATTTGGGATCAGTGTGCGTTGCCGCGAATATATCTATGGCCAAGAAGAAAAACTGCTTAAGTCGACTTAAAAGAAATGAAGATTAGACAAATTTCCTATTAGTTCTGCTGAAATATTTCTTTCGGATATATTGGGTTTTATTTAGATTTTAGTAGTGCCCAACAAAAAAAAAAAGCGAACTTCAGCAAAAATTTATGGAATATTAAGTCGAGTTTTCTATTTTGTTGCAGATGTGATATTGTCCGGGAGGTAGAGTTGCATTTACTTGATACTCGAAATAAGCGTCAGTCAACAGAATCGTGGTGAGTCTGGTTGTAAGAGGTCAACAAAAACAATTTTACGCAATAACTCGAAAAGTAAGCCACAAGTAGAAAAATATGTTAAGACCAATGGTATAGAGGAGATGAAAACACATCGATTTCATGCCTGACAAATTTCCGTAAGATGAGATTTGACCCACTTTTCATAGTCTTAAGATTACTAATGATCACCATTACCATTTTCGAAAAAATACGGTTTTTATTGAAAGTTTTGAAATTTATATTAACATTACTCGTTCAAATTTGAAAACCGCATTTTCGCCCAAAAAAACTATTTTTGTTCAACATTACAGTACTTATTGGAAACTTTAAAACGTCGAAAAGTGGGTCAAATATTATTGTTTGGGGACTTAGAATTGGAAAAGTGGGTGTGGTGTGGTGTGTCAATGTAACTCAAAAACGACACCTACGATTTTCATAAAAATTTTAGAGATAATACCACTGAATGTAGTCATCATAACAAGCTAAGCTACTCTACTGGCACAGCCCAAAATATTTATAAACGATATATGTATGTACTTAATAAAAGAACTACTATCGCATTCGTTATAAAATTTACCATGGTAGAATCAAGCTGTAACGTATTATTTCAACTTTTTTCAAATTTTCTCTTTTCCTCTTGACCTTTTTAGTCTCTTTCAACTTGATTGCATTTACTAAGATTTTTCAACATTTCAACACGACTTTTTCATATAATATCGATTTTTTAGCCTTTTTCAACTGTTTCTACATTTCAGTCCGTTTAAACATTTTTTAACTTTTTTCGGCTTACTCGTATCAACCTTTTTGAATAATTTTTAACATATTTCCGACTTTATCAACATTTTCAACTTTTTCAATACTCACCATATTTTTTCAACTTTTTCAATTTCAGCCATTTTCAGCTGTTTCAATCTCTCTCAACCAAGTTAATTTTAAAATTTCAAAAAGTTTTCAGCTTTTACAAAATTTTTTCAACCTCTCTAAAATTTTTAAATATTTTCCATACTTTTTCATATTTTTTTGATTTTTTTAACCTGAAAACGAAAAACCGAGCTACGGTTGGTCTCTTGGTACTTGTATCTAAAATAAAGTGCAGAGAAGCAAATTAGAAATGGGAAGCCGTTAAATAATATAAAATCAGTGCTTCATCTCATGATAAAAAAACCTACACTGAGAAAACAATTTAATTATATATATGTACCAAAATTTGGTAATAATTAACAAATAGTATATTTGATATAGGCGAATTAAATATTTGATGTATGTTAAAATGTCGCATATTACAGTGAATTGAATAATATTATTGGGTCAATTATATATTTGGTAATAATTACCAAATCATTCGTTTGTTAATAATCACTAAATCATGTATGTATTTGACTAAAAAAAAATTTTTTCGCAAACATTAATTAATATCGATTTGTATTAGATTTATTAAACGTATATCGACAAAATTTATTTAAAGAATGAAAAAATTTTAAAGAAACATATTTCAAACAACAATATAAAATTCATAGGTAACTAATCGCACATTGATTTTCACTTCAACACTCCTCCTCGACATTTTGCCCATCTAAGAGTGGTTTTAGTCCAAGCAAAGTACGAAACTTTGAAAATTTTTTGGCAGCTAAAGGCTTCGTAAACATATCTGCTATCATATGTTCTGTCGGACAGTATTCAAGTTCTATAAGCCTTTTGTTGTACAAGTCTCTGATAAAATGGAAGCGAGTATCAATGTGCTTAGATCGCCTCCCATTTCTTCCAACTTTTATGAGTTTAATAGCTCCTTGATTATCTTCCCTGATGATTAAGGAAGGATCTTCCAAGCAATTTAGTTCTTCCAAAAGTCGTTTTAGTGGTAATAATTCTTTGCATGCTTCCGATAGTGATATATATTCTGCTTCAGTAGACGATAATGAAACTGAAGTCTGCTTTCTACAGTACCAATTTATTGCTGAACCTTTAACAAACGTGACGAAACCACTGTTTGACTTGCAGTCTGATCGATCTCCTGCCCAATCAGCATCTACATACGTTATGCACTTCCAGTCACTTGAGATGCCCCCAAGTTCTAATTGCAAATCTGCAGTACCTTTCAAATATCTTAATACCCTTTTCGCTTCTAACCAATCTCGCTGACTAGGTTTACTAATTTTTCGGCTTAAAATGGAAGTTGCAGCTGCAATGTCTGGTCTCGTGTGAACAGAAATATAGAGCAATGCTCCAATTAAACTACGGTAATTATCGTTTGATGATAATTCAGAAGTTTTGTCTTCTTGTGTCAAATAACTAGAGTCCAGTGGCGTTTTTGATAATTTTGCATCATACATTCCGAATTTAATAAGAGACTACTTATATATGTAGTTTGAGATAGCCCAAAACATCCGTTATCCAGTTTTTGTATTTTAATTCCAAGAAAACTACTGACAAGACCCAACGATGTTATGGCAAATTGTTGACCTAACATTTCCTCAATTTTTAACGCCCTTTCTTTACTTGCAGTTACGATCAATATATCATCCACATATATCAATAAGTATTCATCTTTATCTCCATCTTTACTATAATACAGACATTCATCCTCTTCTGACTGTTGAAATCCAATACCTTTTACACCACAAAGTTTGATATTCCATGCTCGCGCAGCTTGCTTAAGTCCATAAATACTCCTCCTTAAGCGACAAACTTTATCAGGTGCTAATGGATCTTCAAAACCTGGTGGCTGTTTCATGTATATTTTTTTCTTCTATCGTACCATTTAAAAATGCCGTCTTCACATCTATATGCCAAACAAATTTATTTTTAGCAGCAGCTATTGTCAGTATTAAGCGAATTGTTGTGGCCTGTACTACTGGTGCAAAGACTTCGTCGTAATCTACACCATATTTTTGAGAGTATCCTTGTGCCACAAGTCGTGCCTTGTATCTAGTCACCTGTCCGTTAGCGTCTTTTTTAACTTTAAAAATCCATTTACTTCCCACCAAATTCTTTCCTTTGGGCAGAATAACTAAATCCCAAGTTCCATTTTGTTGCATTGAATTTATTTCTTCAGTCATTGCTGCAACCCATTATACCATCATAAATACCTAAATTGCATACCAAGCAGAATATGTTGTGAATTGCAAAGTTTTCATGTTAATGGGAAGTGAAATCAAATAAAAATAGGATTAACAAATTATGTTCGACCCAAACAAATTTATTCAATCCAATCAAACTAATATGACGTTCGGTCCAGTAAGCAACCATTTAAATTTCAATCAAGGACATGGTTATAACTACCAAAATTTGTTGATAGTTAACAAATATTTTAAAAATCTATCAACCAAATACACTTATTTAAAGGAAGCATACTCTTTTCTCAGTGTACATATAAAATTACTGAAAATATTTGCTTAAAGTTTTCATAAAATCGGTTTACTAAAATATAAACCGTAAGGCAAAAACTTTCAGAAACATGATCTATTTTATAGATTATGTTATTAAAAACATTTGATAAAAGTTTCAATAAAACCATTTCATTAGCTTTTGAGATATTGTTGTCCAAAAATTAGAAACGAGGTTCGCCTAACCCAGAATCGCAGAAGCTGCTTCTCATATAAGGCAAGAGATTAAAATTGCATCAGATTTGTTGAGACTCGCCGAATTTATTTGTTTTAATTATAAAACATTTTATATATTTCTATATAATTTTTTGCACATTTGCGATTTAAAATTTAAGGCACTAAATATAAATCGTGCATAGCGTTTTATAAATTAGCAAAAAATTTGCCAAAGTAATTAAACTTTCAGACGTCAACTTGAAATATCACAATTAACACATAGTCTTTAACTGAAAAATTAATTTTATATATATATTTGTATACCTACATAATAAAATATAAAAGTAAAATTTAAAATAAGGTATATTCAAATAAAAACTTAGAAGCCGTTTCAAATTGGACGTTTTATAATTTGTAATAATCTCTGATCAAATGGGACTTTGGTTTGATTTATTCAAACCTTCGTCATAACAGTGATGTCACTCGATTCGCAAACGCACTATGGAGTGTTTTGAATAAATTTATGATAAAATCAAATATCTTACAATGGAAAAATTAAAAATTTCAACTGGAAAAGTCTTAATTCCAATGTTACCAAGCACTGAATGTTTTCTTTTTAATATTTTGCTTACCAATAGACTTGCAGAAAAAGTTAAGTGAAGCATTTTGTTTATTTATTGTTTCATGAGTTTTTCTTTTAAAAAAGAGAAATAATTTTTTTTTATATTAATATGTTTTTTTTTCCAATAATGAAATAGTAAAAAAAAATTTAAGTAATTTTCGAGTAAGCAAATAAACAAAAATAAGTCAACTTATCGGTAGCACGAAAACCTGGGACATTCTATTGGATAGTATCCATATAGAAACAGTAGTTTGAAAGTGGCAGTAACTTTAAAAATAAAGATCAGAGTTAGGCCTATTGGAAAATGTATATTTTTTGTCGCATTGACGAGTTTGGTTTACCCTTTTTTTTTTGTACCTAATACTTTCTAAAAAATCAAAAGACTCCCCAAATATTATATATCTATCAAAATAAAATGCTTAGTAATTATTACTTATATACGGTTAGAAATCTTGGAATATATTTTAATACAAGCGAATTATTTCAAAGATTTTTAAAACAATTTTGATAACTTTTAATACTTTGAATAGATTAAAAAATTTTGTAATAAATTTTGTATTAAATTTTAATACAGTTCAAACATTACATAGATATTTTATACCATTTGAAATCAATTTGATGCTATCGTAGTATTACATTTGATTTTTAAACCATGCTGTATTATTATATTAATACTTTCATTATTAAATTAAACAAAAATCATGTCGTATCCACTGGGATTCGAACCAGGTTCCTTTTTCATACAAAAGTTGCATGCGCAGTGTAATGACGTCAGCCAACGTAGTATTTTTTTTTGGTTGGCTAAAAGAATATTATTTGAATTATAATTCAATTAACAACTAAGTTGAAAGAAAATTCAATATGTATTTCATTTTGACGGAAAAGTAATTAAGTTTTAGTCGGTCATAGAAATGATGACAGTAGCTCAGTTGGTTAAGATGAGCATATCGCGCATTTATTTCAAGACTGGCACAACTCAAAAAACATAAAGTGGGAGAAAAACGCATGTAAAGTTTTCAATAAGTTACTTTTTATATGAAAATTCAAAAAAGTATGTTTACACAAACCCTTCTCACAAGGTGAGTTTATAAGATACTTTTCCGATTTTTTTGACAGAAAATAAAACATAAAATGATGGATATTTCTGCATCATTAACTCAAAAATCACGTTTTTTGAGTTATGTCAGTCTTGAAATATATGAGCGATATTTAAACAGTGGCATGATGCAGGAGAGGACATATATGTAGGTTCAATTCTGATCGGTGACAGGTAAAAAATTTAAGTTTTTCTTTAAAATATTAAAACCGCAACACAAATAAATTAACAATAAATTACAACAACAGCACCATTATAGAAGAAGAATAAATCTTAATAAAAACGAGTATTAAATTTTAATATAAAATAGTATTAAAAATTAATTTTAATATTTATTAAATTTGAATACAATTTTGGTGTGGTCATATATGTAAGTATTAAAATTTATTCTAAAAATTCTAACCGTGTAGATTTATTTCTTAGCCACAGCAATATAAGTATGTATGTATGTATGTATGTTTGTAAGTATTTTGCAAACGTTATAGCCATTCAGAAAATTGTTTACAATAATTTGATTTTCTGTAGAAAGTCTATATGTAAATTACTAGGGAGTTTTAAAAATAAATTCAATTCAATTTTAATTTTTTTTATAAGAAAAGAAGAAGAAGAAGAAAACTAATCACATTTTCGAATTACTCGATTGATAATAGCCCGAAAACCATACTCACTTTGTTGGAAAACATGATAACAACATTTTTCGTGTGACTGAAAATGCACCCAAAGGGGTTTTATTTTTAAATTTGCGGATCCACAGGTCTATATGATAGAAACGGGTTTGAAGAAAATTCTCCCAAAATTTCAGCTTCCTAGATCAAACCTGCGAACGGCGCAAATAGTTTGTTTCCCATTTGACCTATATTTACTGCTACAGTAACAATGGCCATAAATTTTGACATCGAGCACATAAATTGAACTACTTTAATACCAATTTAATAAACACGTGATCAAACAAAAGAATCTTTTAATAATTATAATTAAAACGACTAAATGACTAATAATTAGCAATACAAATTGAATAGTGTACAATTGAATTAATACAGATCCTCTAATTAAAGACAAAACTATCGTATTTGATGCGGTTAATAGCGGTTAAGATGTGCCACTGATGTAACCATTGATGGTATCTTTTGTTTCTGAATGAAAATCAAAGTTACAAGCTAATGTTTGTTTTTTATATTGAGTAGTTAACAGAAACAGTGGCGTACCGTGTCCATACGGTGCACGGCGATATTCCGCACCCTCCCTAAAACATACTCAACACTTTTAATTCATAAAACACAAAAAAATGTCATTACATTTCGCATTTCAAAACTCGAGCAAAATAAAATAATTGGACCATTATAAAACCACATTGTAGTTCAGTATTTGTATTGTTACCACAACCATCCAGCCAACTGATTGATTACATTCTCCTTAATTTGCAACTTTTGACGAAGCCGCTGTTTTCGTGGCCTTGACATGACTCTGATTTTAAATTATTTTAATTTTTATTTTAAATCAGAACGATTTCAAGACCATTGATGTATGAACTTTGAGAGTAACACACGTTTAAAAAAATTAAAATTTTCTAATAATCCTCTGACCGAACCTCTCATTGTTTTACTCTGAAAAATTAGTGAAGTAATGTCATTCGTCAATATTTTGAGATATCATTGCTTAGAGCTTCAAGAAGGAGTTCAGAATAAGCTGTTTAGGCTTACCTTCCGGGTTATTAAGAGAAACTTTTTTCGTCGGCCTCTCACAACCAGACCCACCACGATTCTGGTGGCTGACGCTTATTTCCTTTATCATAAACAATCAATTGCAAAAAAAATAAAGCGGGAGGAAATGGCATTGAAAAATGCAACGCTGCCTCCCGGACTAATAAGTTATTATTTTAGCTACGAGTTTTTGGACAAATGAACATATGAAAATGGGTATAAATTTTCATATTTTCATGTGTCCAGAGCCCACAATTTCAAAGCTCAATATTTCAAAAGCTGAGCGAGATACAGAAATACATGAGAGAATTATTTTGCTCTTATATCTCTTTTTTATTTATAATGCAATTATATAGTAACATACAAATAATGTTTTTCCAAACTGCTAATATATTACTGAGATTAATTGGTTTATCCTTCCCAAATTAAACTTATAATTTTCCAGATAAAATTAACAGTGTAACAAATAAACTCTTCATATGCATTACGAGGTGCGATTTTATATACATATTTTTAAACTTGAAAATCTTACAAGAGAAATACCTGACGTTACTCATCGCTTTCAATCTGATACTTAAATGCTTTGGTTAAGTGTGTAAGACTCAGGGCAAAAAATTTCTTGGTGGGAGGAATGACACTTTATGTAGGCGTTGAAATATATCTATAATGGTATCGCCTACTTTGTTTTTGTTGTACATGTAGGACTTCAAAGCTTTTACTAAACCTCTTACTAAAAGTGGGTGCTGTTTGTTATTGGGAGAGAAAATGAGAAGTGTTCGATTAGACAATTAGCATTTAAAAGGAGTAAGTGAATTGGTAGTTACCACATTTGTCGAAATCAATTTAAAAAAGAATATAGGATTGCAAAAAAAGGGAAAAATCGGAACGCTTGTTGAGACCGAATTTCATCTTATTATTATATCCAAAATCATCGTTCCGTAAACTTAAATAAAAATCGTTGCAGCTATTTCCCACGGAAGAAAAAACCATATGGTTATGTAATATGCAGAGTACCTACCATGTCAGGATTTTGAGACATTTGAGCTATACACGAGTGTGCTAAAAATGCCAATTTTTGTATTTACTTTCCTTAGTGACTTTAGCATGGACTACCTGAAAATTATGACATTCTAGAAAAGTAATGCGTCCAGATTTGAGCTAAGCATTGAAATTACTGTAGGAAATCAAAACTTACAGATCAAATAACTCAAAACGCATTTTGTTATTGCGTTGTTATGCCTTTACTGGTCGGTGGCATCTGCACACCGAAAAAAAAGACCGTACTAAATTTGAAGAACTGCCTTCCTCCGATTTAGTGTAAAAATTTTCCATAATCTAAGTTATTTTTCCTCATATTGATGAAAATATCGTCTCATTTAGTAATTGAGTCCTTTGAAATGAGTTCATGTTTCATTAAAGCAAGTCAACGCTCTTCCTCAAATATAGAGTTTGCGGTTTTAGTAAAACTTTCCTTTGAAATAGTAAATTTTTCTTTGGGAAGAATTTTTGAGGACAACTTCTTCCTCATTTGAGTAAAAACTTATTCAATCTAATGGAATGTTTTGTTTAAGGAAATCGTACTCAGTTTTAGTTAGTTTCTTTAAAAAATTATTATAATGTAGGAAAATTTTCCTTAATTAATGAGTGGCAACACTCGCTGCTTTACTCGCTGAAATTAATATCTATTCTTCTCGTAAGTATTCTGTTTTTGCCTATATATTTATAGTTCTCCACTTGTTTTTTAAATAAAAAAATAAAAAAATTAAAAAAAAAAAATTATGTCGTCGCCGGGATTTGAACCGAAGCTTTCCTGATCAGACAATGGTTGTTACATGCGCAGTTTAACGACATCATTTTAGTATGTATTAAAAATGCTGTCGGTGGCTGAGTTGGGTAAGATGAGCATCTTTGAACAGTGGCATGGCGCAGAACACAGGTTTAATTCTCTGATCGGGTGACAGGTAAAAAAAAATTTAAGTTCTTATTTGAAGTTTTAAAAACGTATTACAATTAAAATAAGAATGACTGACAATAAGTAACCAACAAATAAGGAAATAGAAAATTAATTAACAAATTTTTGTTGAAATCAACGAATTTATTTTAAGCAAATTTCTTTCATTTAAGGATACCTTCATCCTTAGAAAAAGTAAAATTTTCCTCAGTTTTATAACCTTGTCCTCACATTGAGTAAACTTTTCCTTATTTCAAAGCAGCAACATTTACTTGTACTAAGGAATCCAACTTACTTATTTTGAGGAACCCATGGCTTTGGCTCGTATTGAAGGATATTTTTTCCTTACATTTAGGCATTTTTCCTTAAACGGAGTAAGTTTTTTTTTCGGTGCATCAATTAGTTGCTGATATATACAAGTTGTTATTTTATTCGTATATGGGAGGCGTGGTGCCGCCCATTTTTTCTTTGAAACTTACTTTTGCCTGTATCCAGAGGTGTACCGTACATTTTTGGTACCAAACAAAAATTTTTCATAAGCAAAAAAAAAAGTCCTCACTTTTCACATTCAAAAAATCTAGATATATTTTACTAATACTGTTACAATTTCCACCTATACATAAGAAAAAATGCTCCTCATTTTTGACTTTTAAAAACCCTAGCAAATTGTGATATATTCTATCTAGGCTCTTCGAGCTCTATCATTTGCCACACATTTCAAGCTGTTATCTTCATTAATGAAAATTGACACAAAAATCCGGTGGCAACCCATGTTTGGGACAGGATTCAATAATACAACCATATATATTATATTTAGGCCACGTCGTGATACGTGCCCTTCCAAGAAAAAGTAGAAAATTTTAATACCGACATTGATCCGATCAGCACAACTGGAGATAATAGACTTTGATAGATATGAGAAGATTTGAGAAAAACCAGCCAATTATCGATAATTCATATGTGATATTTCTGAAAAAAAATTTTATTTTCAGCAAAATCCAAATATACGTGTTAAGTTTTATGCATGTAAATTCTTGAAAAAAATTCGGGTGATTCTAAAAAGTCAAGTTTAAATTGGTGTGCGATTTGTAAAATAACGACCGATTTGTTGAATTCCTACTTCTGAACAAAGTCTGTTTGTTTTAAAGGAATATTTATATGCTTTAAGTTCTTTAAATAGGCAATTAAAACCTAATAGACTAAAGTAGGTACAAGATATTGTGAAATAAGCAATTTCTGCGCTTTTATTTTGTGAGCACTTTGAGATCCATTTTACGATTTGCCTTTCTTCTGCTCCGCACTTACAATGCCGCCGAGTCCGTGAACCTACCGAGTCAGCATCTGGTTTCTTCCATTCAATTATTTTCGGCTTTCGGACTGAATAATTAGCGTACATTGATTAATGTATGTAGGACATGCATCTCCATGTTTCCCCATGTACATAAATACAAATAAGTAAAATCCAAATAAGTTTTAACATATTTTATTTTAATTATCTTTGACTTATTGTCTCATACGTAAATTTCAAACAATTTTCTAAAAACATTTACTGTTTAATTAAGTTAATTTTAACAACATTCTTTAGTGATATTTTTTTATTTTCAAACATATAGAGCAAATTCAATAATTGTCTCAAATATGTAAATCATTTTATTTTACTCAAAATGCAGTATATGCAAAATTGATTTCATCATCCATTAAAAATATTGTCAAAAATATATGTAAGTATCTTTCTGGAAAATGCAATGTAGTCATCGCTAAAATTTACTTACATTCAAAATTTACTGATAAGATGATAGATATTATTATTATTTTTATTTTCTAGCAAACGAATGCACTTCTATCTTTGTCTTTATTTGTTTTTGTATTTATTTTTGTAAAATATGATAACTTCATTTCACTATACGTGTGATATTTATCGTTAAATATGTACGTTTCCTTATTTCAAAAAAAAAGTCTTTGTCATTAGCAACAGAATAACGAAATGATAAAAACAAAAGAGAATAAAAAAAAACAAACAAAATTTATGGCGTAAAACAAGTTTATGATAAGGAAATAAATAAATAAAAAAAACAATGTAAATAATTTGTATAAAAGTTGTGCTTTTAATTTTTTATTTCTTTTGACATTTTCATGTATTTTCTTTATATACGATATATTTTCTCTTCACATTATATTTTTTATAAAAAAATTATGGCAGATTAAACTTAAATGCTAAAAACAGAATAATTACATTTTTTTTTACTTAAAGTAGTATGTAGTTTGTTAGTAAATTTTATATTAAAAGAACTATAATTTATGATTTTTGATTTCAGCTATTTACAAGTTTGTGGTTTTTTTTTCAATAATGTTTTACTATAAGTAATAATCTTTAAAAATTATAATATTAAACTTTTGTTCTTTTTCTTAATTTTTCTTTCACTTATACATCCATGCAAATACTCTTCTACCCCACTATAATGCTTTGTTCTGAACAACCCCCTCTACCACTCTTTATTCGTCCAATAAGCAGGTTCTCACCAACGCATTGCACACTGCATAAGGATCACAATTTGAACTAGGACGGCGATCTTCAAGGTAGCCCTTGCCAGCATCGGCTACGCCACGTGGAATGCGTACACTCACAGCACGATTTGCCACTCCCCATGAAAACTCAGTAATGCTCGAGGTTTCCAAGCGACCTACCAAACGACGAATATTGTCCTTGCCTTCCTTTGGATCGTATGCTTTAATGTGACGGTCCTGCTTTGTGCTCAGTTTTTTGATCGCGTCTTCAATGGCCTTAATACCGCCATCAGCGCGCATAGCCTTAGTGGAGAAGTTAGTATGGGCGCCAGCGCCGTTCCAGTTACCCTCCATTGGCTTGGGATCGAAAGTGACCACAACACCATACTCCTCGGCGATACGGTGCAGAATGTAACGTGAGACCCAAAGATCATCGCTGGCCTTGAGGCCTATGCTTGGTCCAATTTGATATTCCCATTGAGCGGGCATTACCTCAGCGTTGGTACCGGCAAAGTCGATGCCTGAATAGAGACAGGCAATAGCGTGCGCTTCAACGAGATCACGTGCATACACACGATTGGCACCCACACCGCAATAGTAGGGACCCTGGGGTGCGGGGAAGCCAGCGGCTGGCCATCCGAATGGGCGACCATCGACATCGAGCAATGTGTATTCTTGTTCTATGCCAAACCAGGGCTCAAAAGAGTTTACCTTATCCATGGCCTCTTGACAGGCGGCGCGTTTGTTTGAAGGTGTAGGTTTGCCATCGGCTGTGAAAGTATCACACATGACAATGATGTCGTTCTTTCCGGGCTTGAAGGGATCACGGTAGATGGCACGAGGTATAAGTGAGGTGTCGGAATTTTCACCGGCAGCCTGATATGTGGAACTGCCATCGTATTGCCATTTCGGCAGATCCTTAACACTGGTTGGTATCTTGTCGAGAACACGATCCTTCAGTCTAATATGCTCACCAGTGCCATCAATCCAGAGGTATGTGGCCTGTATGCGATCTGCGGGTAGCTCTAAGGTCTTATAACGATCCAGTATGGTTTTGTCCAAAGCAGTGTTGGGTGAATCTTTCAAGAATTGCGAAGATTGTTGCACTGAAGAGGTGCTCAGGGCACGAAGCTGCTTGACCACAGTGGCGCTAGCGGTGAGCTCTTTGCTCAGGAAAAGTCCAGCACAACGAAGAGCCATAATGATGCTGATTATTTTGGTTTTGCTTTGATTTAAAAATTAATGGAGAATATTTTGAAGTCGAAAATTAAATGATTGAAGGATATTGTGGTTTCAAACAGGAGTGGTCTGGAAAAGATTTTGATTTTCGTTGGTAAAGCGTAGTTTTTACTTTTTTTTGTAAATTCGAATTTTTTTAATTCATTTCACTTTTTTAAAATTCTTTTTTAATTCAAGTTTGCATTCGTATTACAACTTCTATGTGTGTTTGTATGTATGCACTACAAGGTTGTACGTTTGAAAAAATGTTCTTTTTCTTTTATTTCTTTTATAATTTCGCGGCGGAACACGAGAAATTTACACCCATCCTCTACGAAGTCAGGACAGTTTGTGAACTCAATTGTCTGTCGACGTGCGCTTTTCTCGTATTTGAAGCCAATGCGAGTTTTCTTTATCGCGTGCGAATTCAGCACAAGAATGCAGAGAACAACAGCCGCGCTGTGGGGACAACGTGAGAAAAAATAGTAAGAGTAGCGTCAGTGTATACAAAATAAAAACAACAGCAGAAAACACAAACAACATTTTCCTATGCACTAAATGAAAAGCCAAAATAACAACAAAGCGACAGCAGAAAAAACAGCTGAGCAGCTGATTATAACTCACTTGTGCTGTTGACTGTTGACGATGGGGCTCTCCCCAACGGCGCAGTATAAGCGGTGAGCGCAAAAATGCGCGTTTGCTATGAATTTTTTGCTGTTAGCTCCCTCTTAACACTTTTGTTTTTATACATTCGCTCAGTACAAAGTTCGTTTTTGTTTGTGGCATTCGGGGTTTGTTTTGATTTTATGGAGCATGCGTTTAGTAATTTTTCTCTCTCGCTCTTTATCTCTCAGTTCCGCTGCTATTAACATTTTGCAGTTATTTAACGGATGGAGCTTTCTTTCAAAAATTACATAGACAAATCGATAGGTCACTTGTCCAGTAAAAGCGTTTTTGTTTTATTTACAAAATTTAATTGAAGTATCGCTCGAAATAAATTTGAAATAATTTTTCAGCATTCAAAAATAATAAAAAACAATTAGAATAAGTAAGTGGACATTTTACTTTTTCTCTTATTTCAGTTTTGAGAATAAAGCATCATCCTTTAATTTTAAAACTTTATACATATAAGACCAATTTGCTTAGTTTTATTTTAAATTTCGTTGAGTGTCTAAATGGTCTTACAGAAATTTTGGAAAAGGTCATTGAAATTTAAAATTATTTTATTTTTTTTTTTTTGATATTTGATGACCTTTTTGTTATTAATTTTTTAGTTTTTTATGAGCTGCAGGTCGGTTTTTTTAAATTAAAAAAATTGTTTATTAAATTTCTAATTTATTTTATTTAGTTTCCATCGATATTTCGACTTCCTTTGGAAGTCATCTTCAGGATGTAACTAAAACATAAACATATTTTTAAATATAAACATAACTTTTCACAAACATTAAAAAACTTACAGTATTTAAATAAATTAAAAAACACTAAAACAAAACATTGACGTCACTATGTAAATATTGCAAAAACACACAACAATTAACATCGAGCGGGAAAAAAATATTGCACAATGTTAATTGTTGTGTGTTTTTGCAATATTTACATAGTGACGTCAATGTTTTGTTTTAGTGTTTTTTAATTTATTTAAATACTGTAAGTTTTTTAATGTTTGTGAAAAGTTATGTTTATATTTAAAAATATGTTTATGTTTTAGTTACATCCTGAAGATGACTTCCAAAGGAAGTCGAAATATCGATGGAAAATAAATAAAATAAATTAGAAATTTAATAAACAATTTTTTTAATTAAAAAAAAACCGACCTGCAGCTCATAAAAAACTAAAAAATTATTTTATTTTACTATTACAAGAGTTTACACAAAAAATATCTGATTTCTCATAGACTTATTTCTTAAAAATCGTTTTCGAGATATCCCTAAAATCACGTTTTCTGCCCCTTTTCCAATTATTTGGCCAAATTTGTCTCATATCGACCAAGATAAGTTGCACGCTGTTCAAAAGGTAATTTATCTTCTTTCTGACGATTTACTGTTAATGAGAATCGGATAAGATTTGATGGAGTTACAAGCGATTAAAGTTCAAGAAAGTGATTTTTTTAACTTTTTTAAAAGTCACAAAACTTCAATTGCTCCACTTAAGTCCATAAATCTTTCTCTTTAATATTTTTAAGATTCAGGTTGAAATCCTGAAATACAAATATTTTTAGTAAATATTTGCTTAAATCGGAAAAAAAATGTAAAAGTTATTTAAAAATCAACGAAAAATGTAATTTACATATTTTCAGACATTCCCGTTAAATTGTACCCTAAAAATGATAAATTTATTTATTTATTTATTTATTCCACTATTATTATAAACATTTCATTTGAACAAATACCCTAAAATATATTTTCCTTTAAATAATATTATAAAGTTTAGCCATAAATTTATAAAATCAAGTTAAGTAATAATAATAATGAAAAATCTACATCCTATAATATAAGATTAGAAGCGGATGAGATTCACATTGTATTTCAACATTATGATATTATTATGTGGGGTCATAACAATAATAAATTCGGATGATTAAAACATTTAATATTCCTACTAAATAAAAGTAACAATGATAGAAAAATTTAAAAATACTTTATAAGAAAATAATAATAAAAATTGAAAACAGAAAAAAAATAAGCAAACTTGATGATGAGAATTTCAATCCAGTTAATAAAACACCTTAAACAGCTCTTAATTCGAAAATATGTTATCTAAGAAAAAGTATTATTGAGTTTAGGCTTGGACTTTTGAGAACAGTGTAAATTTGTCCCTTTTTTAGTTATTTAATTATAACTCAAAAACTATACATTTTTTTATACACATTCTCAGGTTTTTTGTAGGGAATAAAATTTGCTATCGAAATGGCACTTTATAAAGTCAAAAACCATATGATTACAACAAAATAAGTTTCAAAAACTATTTTAAAAAACCGAAAAATTTAAATTTTTTGAAGATCATATACATTGTATACTTACAGTAGCTATATCAAAGTTTTGAACAAATACGTTAAATTTTTGGGTGTAAAAATTAAAACTGGCATGGTACAAAGGTAAAAATTGGTAAAAACATATAAAAATAGGCAAATATTAACGACTGTATCTCAGATAATTTACATCAAAAATTTCTTTTAGAGATCACCATTTGGACGAAAATACGTCAGCTTTCTTATTTTGTGCAACAAAAAACCCCTAATTCCACTCAGAAAAAAGTTATACCCAAAATTAAAAAAAATTAAAAAAATTCATATATTTCGGTATTTTTAATATTTTTTCAAGCTTATTTTGTTGAAGAAATAAGTTTTTTGACTTTATAACGTGCCATTTCGATAAGAAATTTTATTCGCAGCAAAAAACCTGATAATGTTTATCAACCAGATATGTATAGTTTTTGAGTTATAATTAAATAAATGAGAAAGGACAAATTTGCACCGTTCTCGAAAGTCTAACCTTAAATTTAATAGTACTTTTGGATTTATCATTTTTAGGGTACAATTGAACATACTACATATAAGACATTCCTTTTTCAATTACATAATCAATGGACTATAACACGGGAATGCATGAAAATATGGAAATCACCTTTTTTCATTGATTTTTGAATAACTTTTAGGTTTTCTACCTTCCTTAATAGGTTTTCACCCAGAATCTTTAAAATATAAAAAAGAAAGATTTATGGATCTACGCGGAGCACAATTGAAATTTTGTGACTTTTCATAAGACCAAAAAATATTTTTTATTTTACTTTGATCGCTTGTTACTCCATCAAATTTTATCCGATTCCATTAACAGCAAACCGTGAGAAGGAAGACAAAATTACCTTCGATCGAAGTGCAACTGTTTTAGGTCGAAAAGAAATTGATAGAAATATGAATTTTCATATAAATGAAAAATTTGCAGAAATGCAAATTGGTTGACTACGCCCTAAAATACATAAAAAACTTTTTTGAGAAACCAGTTTTTTTTATGTAAACTGGTGTAGTAGAGAAATACTAATACTGTCAATAAAGTGATTCACAATGATATGTATATTTAAAACGGTTTTAAAACCAAAAAAATAATAACATTAATATAGTATGTACATAATAGCAAAACAATGAGGGGGGAAACGGGTATGAATATAGAACCAGCCCTGAGATAACACGCATTTTAGGAAAAATACTTTCAAGGACAGACGTGTTCACAAGAGCATCACAGTTTGCCTTAAAAATGTTAAGTTACATTTGTTGTGTCCAAAAGCTTTTGTAAGCTTCTCTGCTTTACATTTTTGCTGCAATGAGAGCCACTTGTTACAAGGCCTTAATTGTATTGTGGGAGCAGGAATTCAATGCGATTGCAAATACCGCTGAAATAAAACAAGTCAACATTCTCACTTTCTCTAGGAACTTCCATTTTCGCCTTTTAATTCACAATCAGTTTTGGATGTTTGTTGCAACCTCAGGAGCTGTACGTTCGCACATAATGCGACCCTTTCTCCTCGCGCAGTGAGTAGGCTTACGTTCGGATTCTTGATGCCTGTTGACTTGTTTGGGTTCATTTAACCCTGTTTCATTTTTATTCGAACGTGTTGTATTGCTATTCCATTGAGATTATGAGAATCAAATCAAATGTTGTCAGATCATGGGATTTTTAGATATTTTAGGGATTTAATAATTTCAGAAAATCAAACTTCTAAATATCTCTTCTTCCTGTTATTAAAATAACGTATGAATTCTGATTTGATATGTTTGCTTCCGAAGTTTGCTACGAAGTTGTTGAAATTCTGATTTGAAATGTTTGCTTCCGATTTTCTACGAGAAAAAAAAAATCAAATTTCGAATCGGATTTCATATTTCAAAGAAACAGTAAAATTCTTATAAAAATCACTATGTTTAATATTTTACTGTAAATTTGTTAAATTCGAAACATTACGTGTTTTCACTTTCTGCAAGTACAATTAGGTTGAATAATTTCAGAATCTCATTTATTTTTCATTATCCTCTGAGATTTGTTTTAGATTAAGTTAATTAATAATTATTAAAAAATGTCAAATGCCTTATTTTTTTAAGGCTTTGAGGATATTATATTTTTTCTCTTTATGGATATATATAGGTTTCATATATGTAAAGGGTGTATATCTAGTATAGAATTAGTTTTATTTTGTGGCCACAGTAATTTTATTTGAAATACATATCGCTCACTTACTACAAGACTGGCATACTCAAAAAACCTAAAGTGGAAGAAAAACGGATCTCAATTTCCAATAAGTTACTTTTTATATTAAATCTAGCTGACCCAGCCTTTTAGTTGCAATATAGATAAATTTCCTAGATACCGAATGCAGCGCCGATTTGTAAATCTAAACCATCCTGGGCGCCACCAAACGCACCCAACGGGAAACGGAAGTGCGTTCAAAGCGCTTCGGATGTGCATCAAGGAAAGCAGAAGCTGCTCCCAATGCGCTTCTCACTGCTTATCTTTTTTAACACACAATGTCAATGCGGGGATGCACATCTTTGGAAGCATATTGGATGCTGAATAGAAGCACATCTTCGGAAGCATATGAAATGCGCTTCCTTGGATGCTAAGTAGAAACATATCTTAGGAGGCATATGAAATGCTCTTCCTTGGATGTTGAAAAGCACATTTACCTTAAATTGAAAAAAAAACTCTCTTAAATTTTTGTGTCCGGTCGGTCTCGAACCTAGGCCTCCTGCGTTATGCCAGTGTTCTGAGGTGCGCACATCTTAACCAACTGTGCTACTCTTGCAAGTAATATTATTGTGACAAAAATTATATCCATGTTCAAACCCCAGTGGATGCGCAGTAAAAGTTTTTTTTAAATTAAATAGAATTTTGAATTAAATGGTTCCGGATAAGCACATCGGACGCGCGCTCCTTAGAAGCTGCTTCCAGATTTCCCGTTGGGCATACACGTACACATACATATAAAGATAATGAAAATTATGTCAACATAAACTCTTCTCTCAAGGCAAGTTTATAAGATACCTTTGTGATTTTTTCACACAAAATAAAATATGAAATGGCTGATAGTTATGCAGAAATATTAACTCAAAAATCATGTTTCTGAGCTGGGCTAGTCTTGAAGTAAGTGAGCGATATGTTAATGCCAATACCATTGTATCGTAAGCTTTGAATTTTAAAAACTTGGCAGCCTGCTGCGTTAAGTCCCGGTATCATTGACTTGTAGACATATATTTTGCTAAATTACTTAAAAAATGTATGTTCAAGGTATTATTCACAGTTTACAGAAAGGGGTATCCCTATTTTTGACAATATTGAAAGGGACATTATCTTTTGAAAAAATAATTTTCTAAGAAGAGCTAAAAGTCAATTAAAGTCATTTCGGCACATATTACTGTCTATTAGTTTAAGTAATTTAACGTAGTTTCGGATTCCATTTTTCGACCTACTATATATTAACGGGGTAATTGAAAAATCGTTATTTCCTCAACGTCATAACTTTGCAACGAATTGAGGAAGAAAAATTCTGAAAACACTATGTGTTTCTAAAACTTCGTTTTTTTAGAATTTCCAAATTTGAAAACACCAGATGAAAAATGGAAGACAATGTCCCTTTTTACCTGGGCAGTCGCATATAGCGCTTAATAATGTAAAAGAAAAAAGTACCTGGATATTGTGACATTAAGTAAATGTTAATCTCTGGCGAATGGGAAAAAGCTTCTGCAATAATTACCTTAGAAAGAAATGGAATGACGTTTAGAATGATAAAACTCAATTAATATGGATGGCAGGTCAAATAGAACAAAGGATAAAAAACTGAGAGAGTTCTGAATTATTACAATATTTTTACAAATTTGCTATACTTAGTTCAGTAAAACTGACCTAAAGCCCGCTTATTTTTATACTTAGTTCAATAGAATAAAAGTTTCGTGATCAGATCGAACGCGTGCCACTAGCTAGCTGTGAGAAGCTTTCGAACTTATCATAAACGTATAGATAATAAAAGATTCCCCTGTTAAACGGGCGCACGTTGTTGTTCATATTAACATAAAATAATAGAATTTATTTGCTAAAGTTCAATCTCTTGAAATTGAAAGTCTGGCAACATCGAATAATGCATTTGTCGTATAATGGTGCGCAGGGACGGTAGGACATGTTACAAAGCCACACAGCTGATTTTTCGAGACAAAGAAGAAACGCCGTTACACTCGTAAGACGTCTGCATTCGTCGCAATGCGATAGCTTCCACTGATAACTCGTTCTTCGAGGTTGTTCGATGCGATTTTGTGTCTTAAGGCGATGATTTTTTTTTTCTTTTCAATTTTCACACTTGAATGAGTTATTTGAAAGCAAAGTGGTAAAAAATTTAAAAAAAAAAAGCTTGTGGTTGTTATGGTAAGTTGCTTTGGTGGATTTTTTTTTCTTAACTTGGCTTACTGCACCGAAAGTAAGTGAAGGCATTCAGCTGATTGCAACAAGTATTGGCTTGTTATATAAGTGGGATTTTGCTTTTGTATTATTTTATTGTTGTTCTTTGAGTTTTTATGTTTTTTCTTCTTTTTATTGCATTTCATGTTTTGCTCAATACTTTTTCACTCTCTGTTGTCGTAAGACACGCGCTGACTTGGCAACAACTACCAGATTCTTGCACATTTCCAAACACGGCAACTATGCGGGGGCTATGGCCCACATGTGATTCAGAATGCAAATTTTACTGTAGGTCAAAATGTTTTTAGCACATGTTTATAGCACATGAAAAGATTTATTTTTAATATTCTGTACTCAGGTTGGTTTCTTCTGAATGCATTTTTCTTTTTTAGTTCAAGTAGACAACTATCGTCCAGATCCCAAATATATACAAGTTTTTATCTTCTTAAAGTACTTTAATCCACTTTTTACAGCTAAGTTTTAACTGCATCAGTTGGACAGAGTAACAAGGTATTCTTGATGAATGGACCGTACAGGTTGAAGATTGTCAGCATAGAAGGTTTTTAGATCTATATTCTGAGAATTCAATCAATCAGGCCCTGTAGATCATGCCTAGCCCGAATGGGTAGCTGGTCAGTGGTGGGGGAGGGAGGGGGAGTGAATGCACAGAATAATAATAATAATAATAATAGAGTTAAGCTACTACAGTTATTAGCTTTATTAGCAATTTAGCTTGAAGCTTTAAAACCAAGTAAAAAGCTTATATAATAAAGAAAATGAAAAAATTATACATACAATTAATTTGTTATAGGGTCAGTTCGCCTGTTCGCGTCCATCGCCCAATTCGCGTCCATTTTACGGATCTCCCTTTTAAAATCCTCGAAAATAAGTAAACTAACACACCAATCAAACGAAAAGGCACGCACATATGGACAAAAGGTCCTTGTGCCAAACCAATCCCGTTTAAAAAAAATATTTAGTATCGGCTGTTCATCAAGGGGTGCGTACGCGCGGGATGTTTAGATAAAAAATAGTGTGCAGTGGCGTGTTCGATGGTAAGTTTTTTATTGTTTTATGTGAATTTTAGGATACATAGCTGTTTCTAGACTTTTATATTGAAAAAAGGAATAATATTAATTATGAATTCGCTTATATTTTTTATATTTAACCAATAAAATAAGGTGGACGCGAATTACTACATCGAATTTACAAAACTTCCACAAAGCGTCCGCAATGGACGCAAACTATACCTACAGGGGATAATAATAAACCAAATTGCGTCCACTATTTTCGTTAACCCCTTTAATAGGGTGACGGGGTATCCAGGTACCCTCTCTACGCTTTGTATAGAGTAGCATGAAATTTAGGGTTTTGTTTCATTAAAAAGATAAATATTGCTTTAAATGTATGCAGAAATTCCTCCACAGTTTTATATAGAACAAAGAAATAATTACATTTGAAAAAAAAGACAGATAAAGTTATGAAAATTCATTGAAAACTTTGCATACAGATAGAGCATATGGGAAGATGGGTTTGATTGTTCATTACAAACTGGATTGAAGCAACTTGTACAGGATTTCCTAGTTTTTCCCATAATTGCAATGCGGCCACTTTCATCTCGATTATGGTCGTGGGAATTCTCATTGTTCAATTGGATTACTCGTCCAAGTACGTCCTGTAGTCCTGATCGAGTGGAAGGCTTCGAATATATGATTGGATTTTCAGCACGTCGTCTTATGTTTGCCTTACAAAGCTCAAAACCTAGATCTTTCAAAAATTATGAATCTTCTGAATCATATGAGTCCTCATCAGCTTCTATATATCCTATCAGCTCAGCATCTGAAGCTTCCGATGCTACTTCGTCAATACATTCATATCCATCTTCGTCTTCAGACGGAATAAATCCTTCGTTATTGCTTTCAATTTCACACAATATTTCTTCAATTTCAGCTGCATTGAATCTATTAAAACGTACTCTGTTCTAATTTGAAGCCATATTTTCCCAGAAACTTTTGGAATGATAGAAAACACTTTACTTTACAAAAATAAGAATAAAACTCACAAGTTCAAAGTCAACATCAAAGTGCAAAGCGTTACTGTGGGAAGTTATTCTCGAGTGACTTTGTGTTATGCATCATAAAATGATGTAAAATGTTATGAAAAGGGGAATCCCCGAATGTATGTTAATGTTTACGAGACATGTGAAAATAAAAGTTTAGCTCAATGTCGTTATTTTGTACAGTACGAACGAAAAAGTTTGAAATTTTCATACAATTTGTATGGGGGTACACAGGTAACTTATTATTAATCAAGGTTGATCTTTAGCAATAATAATATACCTTGTGATTTCAGGGTAAAATTAACAGAACTGATTACTGTTTATTCTTAAAGGTGTAATCATTATTTCTTACCTAATTTTAAGAATTATTTTTATTTTTTTAAAGTGATGTTTTTAATGATAATAATGTTGATATTTAATATTTATATTCTTAAATAAAGAAATTGTTAAAATACAATCTTTCTTTACAAATTCTTAAAAATATCACCCCTATATTCCTTTTCTAAGCTGGTGGACGCTAAATGGTCCACGGGTGGACGCAATTTGGAATTTGTGGACGCGAAGTGGGTAAAACGACTAATTCTGAAGTTTTTCTATTTAAAAAAAAAACACAAGATGTTTCGAACAAAACTGAAAATTAATCTTAAAATAGACTATATAATGAAATTTTTCATAGAAATTAGTGCTGGGATATTTTTACTATCGCTGTCAAACTTGCCAACTGCACTAAATGGACGCGAACAGGCGAAATGACCCTATATGTATTTATAATTTTTTCTTAGCTTTATCGCACTTTCTCAACATACCCACCCAGATCATATGTATATAAACATATAATTGCATGAATGCAATTACATGAATTTATTAATATAGTACAAGGCATAAACGTTAGAAAAAATTTACCCATCATGCGGTGGGGCTCGGACAACACAAACATAAAGACCAACAACCATTAAGCTACAAAATTAACTATAGTTATTTTTCAATCTAAGCTTGAGTTGACCTATTGACAAGCTAATATCATATACATCGCAATTATTAATAAGAGTAGTCATGCGATTAAAAGGAGCTCAAGCCATATAATTAGTTCTACTAAGAGGTTGGTAAAATAATTGATTAGAGTTACGATTACTCCTACGATTACTGTTAAAATGACCCAGTTACAAGCTGATGCAAATAAAGTGTACCCGCAATATTTCTACGGGTACTCAAAGACAGGCATACGTAATAACTTTAAACGATCCTCATAAGGAGGAAGGTTTAAGAGGTCATTCCAATTTAAGCCCTTGAGAGCAAACCGAACAAAATTTTTTTGGACTCGTTCTACTCTATCTATATGTATATTATAATATGGAGACCATACTTGGCTAGCATACTCTAAGTGAGGACGCACAATTGTATTATATAAAGTTACTGTCTTCTTACAGATTATATTAATATGTTCATTAAACGTCAACTTAGCATCGACATGTATACGAAGGTCTTTGACTTTATCGACACGACAGATTTTCATATCATTAATTGTATAATCAAACTGCACATTACTTTTATTTCTAGAGAAGATCATAGTTTGGCATTTATCAGGATTTAAATGTAAGCTATTTTTAGAACACCAAACTTCAAATGATTTCTTGTCAGACTGAAGGGCATAGGTGTCATTATCCACCTTCGCAGTCCTGTAAATTTTCATATCATCAGCATATATAAGCAGATGAGAGTTTTTGATTACATGAGTAACATCATTGATAGCCAAAATAAACAGGAGCGGCCCAGGTGACTTCCTTGCGGAACACCTGCAAAACGCTGTAAAAGGAGATGATAACACCCCTCGAAATCTTATTCGGTAAGAACGATCAAATAAATAAGATTCAAACAGTCTGACAAAATTTAAAGGAAATCTTAGTTTCTTCAATTTAAACAAAATCAAATTATGTGGTAATTTGTCAAATGCTTTACTAAAGTCTGTGTAGATACAGTCTACTTGCAACCCAGAATCAATTGAACTTAAAGCAAAAGACGTTAAATCAAGAAGGTTAGAAACTGTAGATCTGCCATTAACAAAACCATGCTGACGAGTTGTTATGACTTCATTACAGCACACCTTAACTTGGTCATAAATAATTCGCTCAAAAAGCTTCAGTATTGATGATAACTTGGCTATAGGCCTGTAATTAAAAATATCATTTTTAATCCTTTTTTAAAAATAGCACTTATAAAAGATTCCTTCCAAAATTTAGGAAGATAGCCGTCATTAATAGATTTATTAAACAGGAAACTGAGTGGCTGACTCAGGATAAGACTACAATTCATTAAAACTGTGGCTGGAATGCCATCAGGTCCAGAACCAAAGTCATCATCAAGGGATGCTATATATTTTACTATAAGTTCAGGGGTAAATGATATTGCACCAAATGGAACCTGAGGATCAGTATTCATATACTCAAAGTAGACTTCAGGGTATATGAAGAAGCGAGAAGGTCTGAAAGATAATGTTTATGGATGTTGAAATTGATTCAGGCGTTCCTAACTAATAGCGATATCTCCGATATTAGATTTTACCCCTAAGTTTCAATTTCCTATTCGCTTTTAGCTTTAAAATCCACAGAGCTCATGCACTGAAATAAAGTAACTATCTTTTGAAGAAATAACTGTTCTCGTTTGATATACATAGCTCTATATACCATATATATGTATATGACTACTTAAAGAGAAGAGAAAAATGTGTATATTTTCCAAAACATCTTTAAATCTGAAGAAGTTTGTGCTCATTAATTTCTAAAGTTTGTCATAAATCAAAAATTCTTTGATTTTCCGGCTTTTGGCTTAAGAATGCTGAAATTATGGCATTTTAGAAGCCGCTTAGGACTTATAATAATAGAAATGTGATACAATGATTCTAAAAAGAATAATATTTTTTTTATTTTCCAGCTCACAAACTTAACTAGGAGGGTTAGTAGTAGCAGGAGCTTCAAACCATCACTGTAGATCAGAGTGTCGAGGTCATTTTAGCGAGGACATTTAGTTGCTTAACCAAGAAAATCCAACTTAAGTCTGGTTAAACTTATGCCACGACATAGGTGAATCTGTTATGACAAAGCTTATCCTAATAAATAAGACTGTAAGACCTCAAAGACAATTGGATTGTTAACTATTTAGATCTTGGTCCGAGACCTCTGTGCATGCAGCGACCCTAATGGGTGTCCAGTTTGCCTGTCTCTAAGGAGGCCACCATGATCTCTGGGGGAATTTTTTTTTATGGAAGTGCACAGTATAAATACTTCATTTAACATATCAAATTTAATCCGATCAACCCAATCAGCATTACATGTGTTTTGAAAAGGACGTATTCTGACTGGAAATAGATATCGCAACACTTATCAATATTAACATACAAAAACCTTAAGGTTATCGGAGTAGTCGTATAAGAATGCAATTTTAATTCATATGACTCATATATATATATTACGTATATATACGTAAATACATATTTGTTGTTTAAAAAGATATTCAGTTCAATGACCTGATCGCTTCAGAATATTAAATAATTTATAGCGTTCCTTTCGTACCTTTCTTATCAAATATATTTTAATTACTTGGCAAGACAGGGTCATGGAACTGCCTTTTTGTTTTTAATTTGTAGAATGCTACGACAGGCATTGGATATTAATTTAAAATCATTAATTTGGAGAAAGAGAACTCGAAAAAGTGCTATCATGTGCAGCAGCGATATCAATCAGCTGCAAATGACCACTGCAGTACGAGATACTGCATAATTAGGTTGCTTCCAGCTACACCAATGCATTGAGATTGTTTTATTGAAATTAAGGGGCTATATATCTTGCGACACGGGCAAATTATGGAATATTCATGATTTAGCCATATTATAAAAAATGTATTGAATTTAAGAAGTTATTTACAGTAACGATTAATATACATACATATGTTTCGGTATACATACTTGTGATAGATTTTTATCAAAAAAGTTGTGTCGCCCCAAAAAAATGTAGTTAGTAGATATACTACGTTACCCTTGTTCTTGAACGAAGTGTTTTGAAGAAAAAAGTACTTTTTGTAAATGGCGACGGTTTTTCAAAAAAAAAAAAAACAATCAAGTAATTTTTGACGGTACTTTTCAAAAAACATGACTTCGGGACAATCGCGTCCATAGTTTCAGGTCTAGGTTATTTCCGTATAAAATTAATTCATTGCTTTCAAAATACGCAATGAACATTATATCGATTTTTGAGTCGGCGCTTGGTATATAACCCCTTAAGTCAAACGATCTTTCTTTCTTTACTTTGTTAAATTAATTGGTCAGTCTTTCAACAAATTTGAATGCACACACACACATACGTGCATACACAAAATATTAAAAAGTAGCACGAACATGTTACTTTTGAAAATGTTTTGAGTTCTTTAAAATAAAGAATACGTGATAGATGTATCCACTGTTTGAGATCATTGACCACCACAAAATGACATTTCCAAAAATTTATATTTTATCGTTGTCAATTTCTTTTGTTCTACTTTCTTATTAAGTGACTTGAAAACGCACATTTGTTTCGATTAGGATATGAGCCGGCGGCTGCTATCTACAAGAGTGTTAATATGGAACATGGAGATATCAATTATGTAGTTTTAAATAGAATTGCATTCATATGAAATTTTTTGAGTATCCGTACTCTTTTTTTCAAAATGATGTACTTATTTTTGTATTAAGTACAATGCATTTTAAAAAAGAAGTTTGTTTTAAGGGGATAAACAACTTAAAGTAGAAAAATTTTTAGTTTTTTGTTTCTCATGACGAAAAGTCTGGAATTTTCATAGGATGTCTCTTTTAAGCTATAAATACAATGTGATTTTTAGTTGCACAATCCATTTTGTTTTGGATGTATGAATATTTTTAATGGTAGAAAAATTATGGAAAATCTATGCCGGAGAGAATTTGCAGATACGTAGAGCTATGTAGTACTAACGCTTTACATATAACGCTAACGCTTAACCTTGTTAAGCTTTTTCGACTTATTTCACATTTATCCACTTCGTCGTTTTTTTCAAAGTTTTTCCTCCTTCTCCACCTTTTTCAACTTTTCCAACATTTTTTCCAATTTTTTCGACTTTACCAACTTGTTTTGAACTCTTCAACACTTTTCGATTTATTCAACGACCAAATCCATTTCAAACCATGCAGTCGGAGTGACTTCAAATTGCGGAATTGGTTGGCGATTAAATATGTTGTTTTTCAAAGGAATTCAGGGAATATATCATCTCCCAATTTGATTGAAAATTATAATAACTGAAATGAATGAAAACAATACTCACAATATCTACTTTAATCACAAAATTAATAATTTAATTGTAATAAAGAGGTGACCCTATTGTTTTGTCTACGTGCTACTGTTGCTTTTCGTAATATTGAGGGTATAAATAATTTACCGTTAGTTTTCAAAGTTTCCAACCAAACATTTTCGGAGCTAGTAATACCTATAAATAATTCCCCTAAAGTTTTCGTTTGGTATCGTACAAGGGTTGCCAAAAAATTTATTGTATATTTCTAAGTTATTGCTGACCCTACTGTTTTGTCCACGACTGTATATGAATATTAGAGCGGTTCAAAAAAAAAAACTTTTTGATTTTTTCACGTGGATTACAATAGCCCTATATGTCTGGACAAAATAACCCATAAGGATTTTCATCAATTTTGAAAACCCATTTTCGAAAATATTGATTAAAAAATGGTGTAAGCTAAAGAGGTTATCAAATTTTGCTACAAAGTGGGTATGCTTTTCGAACTACTATTGATCGAGGAATTCGAATCCATGATCAGTTTTTCTTTTTCTTCTTTTTTCTTATAAAAAAATTGCCCGGACAAAAATTAAAAAATGCCGATATTCTACTTTCAAGTTGCAAAATCTTGATACATAATATTTTACCGCCGATCTAGTGGTACATTATTTTTAAATTACCTTTATTTGCTTAAGAGAAAACCGTAAACCGCATATAAATATCTTCTTTCAAAACCAAGATATCTGCATTTTTCTAAATTAATAGACCTGAAATTTTTCGATTCGGCGTTGACATATAATATATACATACATATTAAGCTGATTCAATTTTTTTTTTGTTCTAAACAGGTATTATCGATCCAGGAACTTGAATCCGTGATTAGTTTTTCTTCTTCTTCTTTTTTTCTTATAAAAAGTTTTATTTGCTTAAAAGAATGCCGTGAACCGAATATCATTGTCTTATTTCAAAACCAAGATATCTACAATATTATATTTAATTTTGAAAGTAATAAAAAAATGTATATTATGCGAGCAGCACGCACTTTTTAATTTAATTTTACTTAAATTTTTATTAATAAAATGATTTCATTAACACAATTTGATTCGATTAAGATTTGAACCTGTTTCGATTCCAGAATATCTTTGAATGCGACCTCGCTCATTACCGAGCTCGGCTACAAAATATTATAATGTGTTATTAGACAAAATTGAACAGATAAAATTGAGTCTGAAAATTGATGAAAGCAAAAATACTGATGCGGTCGGTGACTACGAAATAAATAATACAATACCATAAATAAATCACATAAAATGAATAGTTTATCCGAATCACTTTGTAGTAGACGTAGTATTGACACATCAATGGTCGAAGATTTCATAGGGTTTTAAGAATTTATTTTTCTTCTTACATTACTCCAAATTTTTGTTTGTTCTCTATTTCAACATCGTGAATTGTTTTATGTTTACGAAACATATGACATTGCGGATCACTCACAATTGTCGTGAACACTTCATTTTATCCCTTTTATATCGTGTTATCATTCAATAGTTGACTTTGTTGTTGGGCTTTCAATGGAAAATTACCAGACTACAGAGACCGTTGATTTGAATTTATGTTCTTTATGTTGTTAATCAATTCCATGCCAATGTACGAGTTGATTTCAGATATCTTTTAAAGTGGCATATAAATCGATTAGAACATGGTAGCGTCTTGAGTGCTGACTGATGTTTAATTGCAATTAGCCTTCAATTTTATTATTATTTACGAATATTTTTCCAAATAATATTGAATTACAATTCAATGTGGAATTCACATTTGACAAATGTTTTTCAAAAATCTACTATTTATATCATAAACTTTATCTCGAAGGACATACGCACATTTGAAATAAAATACATATTATAGTAGGTACTAATTTCCATTCTAAGTTATTAATTTATTGGCATTTCAGTTTTGTTAATAAGAGAATTTGCCCCTCAATGAAGTACATTTTTTGGAAACATGGTCAATTTAATTTATTTTAAGTTATGTTTCTAATCATATAAGACAAAAAAAAAAACTCAGACAACAGAGTTTGGCAAGAGACTAAATTATATAACAGGTTTTGCAGCAAAACACAGATTCTGAAATATAATTCAATGTTTAAAACTATATTTTATTTATTACAAAAATGTAAAAATAAAAAACTGTCGAAGAAGTAACAGAAAATTTAAATCACTGGCATTTTTTGTACCTCAAAATGTTAAAAATAAGCCACGCCTACTTTGACAATCCCACCCATTTTTGGTTCAATACATTAAATTCGTTCTCGACCGGCAAATTTTGCTACATAAGCTTGTATGATTTGCGATATAGTCATAAGACTTAAGGCGGTGATACATATACCCAATTTTGATCCAGAAATAGCTTTATATAAATAAGATTATTCCACCACATTTTAGAATAGTTGCTCATATAGTTTGCTAGATATGCCATTTAAGGTATTATACTTACATGTTAAAGGGGAGGTGACACGCCCACCTCTGCCTTTTTTTGGTTTTGATACAGACATACCTAATGTAAAGTAAGCAACCTACATTAAATTTCATACCAATTGCTGCAATAATTCACTTTACATAAAGCTTCCAATTTGTTTTTAATATGGGAGGTGCCACGCCCACTGAAGCATTCCCATCGAACTCCATTTATTTTTGTAGCTTATAATAGCCGACCAACTCGACGACCCGATACCAAATTTTAATGGGATTACTCCCTTAGTGCAAAATTCCTCATTTTTTGCTTGTAGGGCAGGTGTCACGCCCACAGGTAACTTTTAGCACGTATATCTGCCATAGTAAATTTCATAGTGATAACGTTATTAGCTTATAAATATTGTGGGCTGTACCGCGCCCTTCAACAAGTTTTCCCAGCAATGTGACATAACATGTATTGATAATTTTTGCCGGTTCAAAAAGTAATGCTGAAATGTTCAATAAGTTTTTTCTCGAGAAGTAGAACATGCCCAAGGGAATTTAACGTATTTAAAGTGAAAAAACCTCATGTATCTTTCCGGAATATAAAAAAAAACATAAGTATTCTTCTTAAAAAAAAGTATAATTCATATTTGATTTTAAAAAGACTAGGTTAAGTTTGACATTTTCAAAAAATATGTACAACCATTCAAAAGGCCATTAAAAAATCTATCGAAAGCGCTTGAACTTACCATAGATTTTTACAGTAAGTTCAGTAAACAAATTATCTATACGAAATAGAGGGTGTCAACTAAAAATCTCGAGTTAACTTCCCCCTATTTCAGCCAGTATTTGAAGAATCAAAAAAATATTTTGGGATACACACTAACGAGCATTATCTGTAACATGGGCGTGACACCTGCCCTATAAGCAAAAAATGAGAAATTTTGCACTAAGGGAGTAATCCCAATAAAATTTATAATAAGGTGTTTTTTTTCTGCTTTGATGTTGTGTTGGTACGTTTATTATCTCTCTCTAGAATTAATTTAGGCTGCCTGCTTAGAACAAAAACCGTCCTTACAACAAAATGAAGGAAAAAAAAGTCAAATGTTACAGTTTTGCACCCTTTGCACATTTAATGTTTTACCCCTAAGAAACAAACGATTTAAGTATTAATTCCAATATCCTTTTACTTTTCTGAGGTCCTTAAAGCAAATTTTGTATACTGGTTGTGTATTTTCGAACAAAATCAGGCAGATTTTTTTCCAAACTACCTGGGTTCGCTCCCACAGGTCATGAACTTCCTTCGGTGGTCTAGGATATTCCCCAAGTTGTGATTTGGCGCGGTACCACAACTTTCTATTGGATTCATGTCCGGAGGCTATGCAGACCACTTCAGAGAACAAAATTTCTGGCTTTTAAACCAAGCTCTTGGACAACATGTGCGGTGTGTTTTGAGTCGTTGTCTTCCTAAAAATTATTTTTTAGACACACCTGGAAGATTTTATTGAAGGATCAAAGGATACTGGAGCGGGTGTGTACTCGGATAATATGGGTATGGAGATGTCTTTTAGACTACCCAACTATTGCAGCGTTTTTTAAGCTGAAATCTCTGCCATAGACGAAACCGAACAGGTGATACGGAACAGGGACCTAACTCCCACCATCATTACCATATGTGTGGACAGTCAGGCAGCGATCAAAGCACTGAAAGCCAAAATAGTGAAGTCTAGGTGTGTAGACCACTGCAGGGAATCACTACGTTCAATCCGACAGCATGCTATAGAGCTCTGCTGGGTGCCTGGTCATAAGGGTATTTCCGGAAATGAGAAAGCTGACGAATGTGCCAGAATAGGATCAGAACAACCAGATAATCAACAAGTGGTAGACCTGTTTTCTTAGCTAAACTAATCGACTGATTTTGAAGAAATTTGGTATGACGATATGTACAATTGAACTCTAAGAAAGGGATAGAGATAGGGATAGGGCAACGTAATACCATGATTTCTGTTTTTGGAAGCGATAACAAAAAAAAACCATAAATTGAAATAAATTATTAAGAAAAGATGGTGAGTTTAGGTATTTTTTCTCAAATATGTAGGTTACTCTATGGAAAAAATTACGCAAATTGATTTTTTCGGAATGCGTTATATGCCGACATTTTTTATTGGGCTTAATAAAAAAATACAGCCTTTTGATCCGGAAACACTTTTGATCAGCCACCCTGCAGAAGCAGTGTTAATTCATGCACTCATTTGAGACTGATTGAAATCTAATTTAATTTTAATCGCTACCTAATCATTGTAGAAATTTGGACCCTGCCTTGAAGCTTTCAATATATTTTGACTTTTATGTGATATGAAAATAAATAAATCACTTTAATCATTTTTAAATTGTGACAGATTTTCAATTTTAAATTGTGACAGATTTTCGATTATGAAGAACTAAAAAGATTAGCGCATATTTCTATAACTTATGGTAAAACTATATTTAACAAATAAGATTGGTTTTATAGATTGCTTTAAATTTTTTTTTTCAATTAACTTTAAATACAACAAATGAACAAGAAAAAAAAGAACCCTTTTAAAGTGTTTTAAGTACTTAACGATTTCATATTTACGACGAGCACCTTTTTTTACCTCATAAAGTTTAATATACATACATACATATGTATATTGTATAAGTAAAACATGTGTTTCGTGATGTTTTTGTTTATACACCCCTTATCAGCGTATCGTAAATTATGAGCAGAAAACAAGGCAATAACAATTAAGCGAGTTAGTGTATCGCCTCATTATTAGGTCAGAAATTTATTCGGTATAAAAGTGTACATAGTAATACGTAATAACAATAATAATAATAAAAATGTTCAATTTTTATAATTTATTATGTTGATATCTTTTCTATCAATTGGTAGGTATTCAGCGGTATGTTCAAGGCCTTAGGAAACTGCTGGAAAATGCTTGATTAATCGGATATTGCAGTAATCGTATAACCTTGCACTGATATATTGCCTTTTACTTTATACAAAAATAATAGGAAAGTTTTGTTTAGCAAAATTAGATATTTCCAAAGAACAAAGAAAAATTTGCTGCCTAGTTACTCACTTACTAATTTTAATATTTTTATCAATAAGGTGGAAATGTTTGAGTACTGTAATGAAAAGCACTAATAAATAATTTCACTGATAAAATTTAACACTATTAACACAGCAACAGCGAACAATCACAGATTGGCAAAAACAGGGTCGATTACACAGTGCAATAAAATTTTTCTTGTTGAAAAAAAGAGACTAAATTTAATTTATTTTATATATACATACACTAGACGTCAATTGAAAGTATAAATTTCAAGTTTATGTTTTTTTTTTTAAATTTTTGGGACATGTTCTTAAGTTGAAATAAAAATATGTTTATATTTCTTAATTAAAACCTAAACCAAAAGGGACCTATCTCCGTGTTTGACGGTAGTTTGCATAAGGTTTGATTTTAAGTGATCTTATACCAAACGATAGGTCTGGAAGAGGACTATTTGGTCTTATGAGTCAAAATTTGAATTAAAAACTGCATAAAAACGTAAAAGAGTCTGGTGTAGAACATCAGATCGCCCAGTGGTTTAAATTCAACTAACTTTTTAGTATTTAATATTTAAAAACTGATATAATCAGGCCCAGATTTACCTTACAGACACACTAGGCCAGTGCCTAAGGTGGCAAATATTGGGAACTTTCAAAAGGTCCTCATTTTTCATATTAAATTTTTTTTTCACTGTGAAGAAGGGCGGCAATTTGTGAACGGCCTAAGGTCGGCAAATTTCTAAATCAGGGCCTGGATATAAGAAAGAGCAATTTTTTGTCATCGCTGCAAAAATTGAAATCATGTTATCATGTTGCTATATCCCTACCATTATCTCTTTCTTCTCCTTAGGGTGCAATCTTTCTCTATACCAAATTTCATCTAAATCGGTCCATTAGATTAGCTGGGAAAACATGTTTTCATACTGGGGGCGTAGCATCATCCACTTTAAAACAAATAGCTTTCCTCAGAATTCAATCTATATCTGTATCAAATTCCATCAACATCGGTCCATTAGTTTAGCATTGAAAACGCTTTTTCCTGTTAGAGATGCTGCCAAGCCTACTAAAAAAAAATTCTAGTTTTAGAAATCTTTTTTAGGGTTCAATCTACACACATATATCCTAACAAAATGTGATCAAAATCGGTTCGTAACGTAGTATTTTTCTATAAGAGGCGTGGCACCGCCTACAAAAACAATTATTTTTACTCAAGTGTCACCATAAAGAAATTACATCAAAATCGATCAGGCGGCTCAGCCGAGACAGCGTTTTTTCCCATTAAGAGCGATGCCACGCCCCCTATAAGAAATTAAAATTTACTTACCTTTATTAGAGTTCAGTCTATTTATAAACCAAATTCTATTAAAATCGATTGATCAGTTTTCATCGATACGTTATGTGTTTTTTGTTACCATTTGATACTTTTCGACTTTCATCAACATGTTTTTCATACTTATTCAGGCCTGTTCTGATTTCGATTTAGTTCGGAAGAGGAATTAAAGTCCGAAGTTGAACGTCAAGTCCAAGTCCAATTGTTGGAATTTGCTTGAGCTGTTATAATTCCCATAATATGAAGAATTTCCCAGTTTTATATGATTCTGAAATAAACTTCGAATTTCAATTCCGTTTGTGAAATAAATCCGAAACGGAATCAGAACAGACCTGTTCGAGTTATATCGACATTCGATACATGTTTTTTGATACAGTTCAATGCTACTCGACTTTTTCGATAATCTTCGATGGTTCTCAAACTTCATCGAAAAATTCCCTAGATCTATGGGCGGTTATCGACGCAATTACAGGTTACATAACACATGGCCAACATGTTGCTAATCTAGCAACTGCTTCCTGTCTTGAGAAAGAGTACGGTACGGAGTATCCATAAAGTATCCGATAGAAAAGAAAGTATTTTCTAAAAAAGTCTTTTCTATCGGATAGTATGAACATGAAATTATATGCAAAAGCCAACCAGGCGATTCCTTCCTAACAAATAAAGATAGAAATGAAAGTCTTTTTTTTTTTTGTGTATGAACACACATTGAGTGTTGGATTGTGTTTACGGGAGTAGCTGATAACTAGCTCGACTGTTTTTACTTATAATTTTAATTATAAATTAAAAATATGGCAAATTAATTGCATGTATTATTTTTTAATTTCCTATACACATATATTGTTAAGCTTTTACTTGGTTTAAAGCTTTAAGCTAAATTGCTAAGTAGGCTAATAGATGTAGTAGCTAAACTCTATCATACCTAACTTTTACTTTTGCTTAAGTTCAAACTTATCATCAGGTATGCGAAAATAAAATTCGAGAAAACTAAAAATTTTGCCAATCAGTGTTGTTTCGTTCATTAGAGATTACAACTGAGTTTATTAATAAATATTTCTACAGCAAAAGCTATGAAAATAAGCATTAGTTTTTTATTTTACACTGATAATGCAATATGGGCTGGTAACATATTTTCAAATTGCACTACGGACAACAATTCGAATCACTAAGGAAAATTTGCGAAAACAGCATGGTAATAATTTTAATGTAAATTAAATGGTGCCCTTATCGGTCAGATAATAAAGTCATCAATAAGTGCTGTAAGCATTCTTATATGCATTAAAAATTAAATGACACCAAAACAATCTGAGAGTTTAATTAAAAACGAAAACAACTTGAAGTGATAAGAATTTTAAAAACAGACAATTTTACTTATTTTTTACAAGTTATTACGTACATCTATTATGCACTCGGGGCGATTTTTTGTTGTTTTTGTTTAAACAAATGTGTACTATATAATATGTAGATACTCGTATGATGTAAAAAGTAACGCTGTTTAGGTTATACAAATTATAATATGTACTTGCCAAAGAATGCGGTATGTAAGCCTGGCTTTTTGCTCCAAGAAATGATACATTTCCTAATGAATATTTTATTTGTCGGACTTTAACTCGAATGGACACGGAAATTATTTAATAAATTTTTCTCCACAGGCGAACAAAACCATGGCACAGCTCCTAAAATGCAAAGATTTATTACAATGAAGATTTTGCGTATAACTTTTGCATTTGAAAGAAAACACTTTTTTATTTTTTGACAGATTTTGAGTAGAAAAGTCTGAATCTGACACGCGTTGTGCTTGTTACCTTGTTAAGTTCCTTTAGTTTTCTTAATCTAGGTTTCCATCTATCAAACTTTGTTGAAACATTACGTATCGTCGAGGACCATGAAAATTTATAATTTTTTCATATGGATTTTTTTTTTAAAATCAATTTTCTTATATTTTTTATAAGTAAGAGAACTAGTCAGCCAAGAGGTAGACACAATAAAATGATTCATTACTCAATTTATTGCTAACATGTTTGTGATATTGCAATTTTTAAATGCAGCAATACTTAAGCGGCAGAGGTTATTTCCCTCGTTTCTTATGATATAATCTTTATAATAATCGTAGTCTGCCTGACGATTAAATCACTCAAGTTTTCACATATCAAAAAATTTAAAAACAATTTTAATTACAAAAATTTTATTTGTTTTTTGTCGACTAAGTATTATTAATAAATTGAACATAATTTTTTTTATTCTGTTTCGAACCGATTGGGGAGGTCGCATTTGATTTTCGCAAAAATTCCAAATAAGAACCAGCCTAATGTACATCAGTGATGGCATTTGGGTTTTGTGAAAATGTACTGAATCGAAACTTAAAATGTACTTTTTGAGGCCAAATGTACTTTTTTGCCTTGAGCATACAATTTTACTTAAATGTACTAATTAACAAATAAAAAAAGGCCCTCACTTTTTGCATCTCAAAAACCCTAGGAAAATGAGATATATTTGACATTAAATTACAAAGTCTACACTAAAACCAAAAAAAAAGTTATTATTATAAATCTTCACATGGCAATTATTTTCATTTACTTAAACCAAAAACAGGTAACTATTATAAATTGTTTAAGTGTACTGAAAATGTTCTGAAAATTCACCAAATGTACTAAAAATGCGGCAAGTGTACCGAATGTACTGAAAACTTGTCAAATGTACTGACGAAGATTTTTCAGGACGCAAATGTACCGAAAAAAGTACAACTGTACTGAAAATGCCATCACTGATGTACATGTGTACACGGTTAGAAATCTTGGATTAAATTTTAATACAAGCGAAATATTACAAGGATTTTTAATACAATTTTGATTAAATTTAATACTTTTCAATAGATTAAAAAATTTTGTAATAAATTTTGTTTTAAATTTTAATGTATAAGTATTATATTTGAATTTTAAACCATGCTGTATTATATTTTAATACTTCAATAGTGAACTTTCATTTTATGTTGTTGTCAATATAAATAAACATTTAGCCAGCCAATAAATAACACTAAGGTGGCTGATGTCGTTAAGCTGCGCGTCCGTCAATTAAATTCTCAAGGAACCCGGTTCGAATCCCATTCGAAATGAATTTTTTTTTTTTTTTAAATCGTAATAAAAACGAGTATTAAATTTTAATACAAAAAAGTATTAAAAATGAATTTTAATATTTAGGCAGTATTAAATTTTAATACAATTCTGGTGTAGTCATATATGTAAGCCCAAAAGTATTAAAATATAATCCAAAATTTCTAACCGTGTATGTATGTACACTAAATTTCAATTTACAATATTTTGGAGAAACCATTAAAGGTTTCATGAAAAAAAAATTAGTTTTCGTGTCTGGATATAGTGAACACATTGATAAAGTGAACAAAAAAATTTTTACTTTTACGCGAAAAAGCGGTCCAAAAGTTTATTTTTGAATGCAAGAAGCAAACATTTATTCAGGAATTCTTTCAATTAACATACTTATGTATACATATCTCTATTTTCCTACAATTTTATTCTAATTAACTCATTTAATTTTCATGTGTATTTTGAGCAAATAAAACGAGTTTTTGAACAAAAAATGTCGACCTTGATATATTGAACAACCTGGATACTGTGAACAGGCCTAGCAAAAATTAGTTCACTATATCCAGACACGACTGTAGTATACCCTCAAATATCTCAAAAAACCGTGATTTTAAGACTTTCTGGTTAGAATATCTCAAAAACCGAAACCATTAGAGAAATTCTGACCTTAGATTGAAATTCAGCGCGTCAATAACACAGGCCGACAAATTTTTAAATCAGAGACCAGGCCTAACGACATAATTTAAAAAGAGTTTTGAAGAGTAAGAGTAGTTTTACAAAAAAAAAAATTATCGCGATGTAAAATAACCTCAAATATAACCTAAAACCGTGGTTTTTGCACTTTTAGGTTAAGTTTTTCATATCTCGAAAACTTCGGATTCAGTGCATCAAAGACCATCGGGTATGCTAGGTCTGGTCTCTGGTTCTGGACTTTCGTTTAATTTTGTCGGCCTGTGTTATCATCGGAAAAGTATAATCTGGTTTTAGAACCAGGGGTTTGACCAAATTTAGTCAACCAGTGTTATATGTACATGAAAAAACAACATAATATATCGTTTGTATTACTGTGAATTATTGGGAATTGAATTCACAATGAACGAACCGGTCCACCCAGTATATTGCCAAATTTTTAATCTAATTCATGATGCTGCCACCAGTGAATGGCAAATAGCTAGGTTTATTTATTTGAAAGAAAGGTTTGTGCATTGACTATAGTTGTTTTTAAACTGTAAGTGATCATAGGGTGGAACGATTTTCGAAGAGCCAGCGTGTTTGAAATTGTTTGACAAATGTGAGAATACATTATTTACATAGCACCCTATGTTGGCTTGTTTCTGCAATAGCATGAGAAAAGTTACAGTAACAGAATCACTGTGGTGTGTTATCATACTACGGAAAAAGTATCAATTTAGTATGTACATATTGTGTAAATTCTTTTTGTGTTCGATACTAACATTTAATACCAAAAAATAAATATTTTGTCTCTATTTTTTTCATAAATTTTAATTTTCATAAATTTACTTTTAAATGCAACAAAAAAGTCTTTCCAATCGCGAATTATAATATGGTTTTTGATAAATAAGACAAAAAGTATGCATTAAAAATCGAGAGATGTCATGTCATTGATTTGTTGGTAAAGTTATCAACTAAAAAAAATTTAAGTCTTACAAATTTTTTTGACTGCAACTTCTTGATTTTTTCGATAACACACCATAAATGTGGTTGTAAAGGTCCTTTGTTCGTCTTTAAAACTAAAAAAAATAATTGAAATAGCGGAGTTATGAGTTTGCTATATGCACATACATATCTATCCAAAATCGGTTTTTAGCGTTTAAAAATTAAATTTTTAGGCTGTTTTGAAAATTACTTATATGCCAATGCCAATTTCTATTTGAAAAAAAAAAGTAAAATCCTAACGCGCCAAAAAAGATTCCGCAACCGAATATCGATTCAGCAGCATGAGGGCTATAAGAATTGATAATTTTTAATCAGACTGTTGAAAAGTTTTGGTTACCAGATCGCAAATTCGAAATGACGTTTTCGACATTTAAGCGTTAAATATCTGAAAATTCAGAGTCAATTCGAAGAACCATTGCAATTGTGTACCTCTCACATAAATTAACGAAAGTTTAATTTTAAAAGGCAGCACTTTTCTCATCCTTCGAGAAACACATTGGAAAAGTGCACTCGAAAATGGACTTAAAAAACCCATGTAATTTTTGTTTTAAAATGACTTTCCTAAGTCCACGTAATAATATCACTTAAATTGGAAAATATGATCGATGTACATACATTTTTTAAAAGTATTTTTAAGAATTTTTTACATCTTCTGTGCAACCTTTACTCAAAAAATACTTCACCGAGTTTCTTGAAAGCTAACAAAGAGGGCAAATTGTCTTTATACTCTTTATACTTCATACGTCAAATGGCTCTTATAAGCCACTTTTTTTGCTACTACGGAAAAGGTCCGTTTTTTATTATTTTATTTTATGAAAGACATTACCTTTAATCCCTCTTAAAATATTTGTGATACTTTCAGAAAATTTTTCCTGCGACCATTTCTCAGGCGAATATAAAGCCCATTAGTATTTGGGCATAATTTTCACGGTGGTTATGACATGTCACTAGATTTCAGTTTAGGAGTCATGTCGAAATACCAGTTTTGGGCACCTTTGAAGTGAGGTAGACAAAAATTTTGATCCATTGGATCGGAAACTTTGTTTTCCACAGTGGATTCGATTTTAATAACATGAAAAGTCTTTTTGGACTGAACTATTAACTCACAACATATTCCCAAATATATGTTAGGAATATCGTTAAAATACCTTTGTTATTGTTTTAATTGCGTTTGCGGTACCTAATAATAAATAAAAACAAGAGATTCCTAACTCGCAATACATGCGTATGTTGTTTATTTTATTTATTTATATTGTTATTTAATAAACAATCACACATAATGTAATAAACATTTGCTTAAGTTTAAAATATTTTAAAATGAACTCAAATTTTTCATAATAATTTTACATTTAACTACGCTGTTTTCCTGTCTTTGCCCTGTCCTTACATCCACCATTGTTCTTCTCATGCATTCCGATAGTTTTTACTAATAAACGCTTAAAATATATTAACCTACTTAATTTAACCTTGGGCAATGCCATTAGAAACGGAAACCTAACTGAAATAAAACATTTTAGTCAAAATAAAATCGTATTCTTAACAAAAATTTTCAAATAAAATCAGTCATAGTTCGAATGTAACGCATCATAACGTTTTACGAGACCCCCCTCCACCAAATTACGTTACGTAATTCTTGAACGCCCCTTAGCTACATTTTTTTTTTTAAATTTCATGTTTTATTAGAATTAGAGATTCTTTCCTTAATACATTTTTTAATGCTATACTTTAAATTCTAAATTTTCCATTATAATTCATACGACACGTTGGCGATACCGATATCACCTCCTCGCTCCCATGAAAGAATTTTGGATTCAAAAAGGCAATCTTCCCCGCCAGCTTTTTAGGATCTACAATTTGAGCTCAGTAACGACCCGATCCGTTGAAAATTTATATTTTCACAAGCGAATAATACACGGTGTTCGATTTGAAATACTTGGTGGTAACTGTACCACCGGCCGTCCATATATGATTAAATTTTTTCCCCCACCACTAGGGTTAATATAATTTATAAATAAAAATCATGGCCCATAGTTATAAATAAATTAAAAGCATATTTGAACACCTTAGAGCGTGTTTTAAATTAAACACTGTGTTGAGTCTGCTATAATCGGCTTAGAACCTGCTTTTACTCTAAAATTGTTTTGTAAATTTAAAAGCAGGTGAATATGGTTTTAAATATTTAAGCGGCATTTCGAATGAATACTTTTTAATAAATTATTTTTTGATTACAAAAAAAAACATAGAGCATGTTAAACAATTTTTTTTATTGATATAAAAGAAAAATAAAAAATTGGACTATTGAGTATCGAACTCACTATGAAATATGAGCTCAGACTGACCACAATGTCTGTTATTTCACAGGTATATTTATAATTCTTACTATTCCCTGTGTTTGTAGGCTGTTTTATGTCACTTTACACAAGGTATTTTTTTTTTAAATTTTCTCATAATTAACTGTAAGTTTATTTTTTTTTTCAAGGGGTTACTCTGTATTATAGTTAAAACCTTATTTTATACGAATGTAATTATTAAATAAATGAAATATGCTTTAAATGTAAAATTCGGTTTTAAATAGAGCGCATTTTATTTTGTGACTTAAACTATTTAAAAATAAAGGCTTCTCGATTAAAGAAAATTGTGAAATATCGGTCACAGATGGCTTACAAATCCAAAGGAGCCGACATAAAGAAAGCTGGCTCCTGAGCAAAAAAACGACAACGACAAAAATCCGCTGCAGCAAAGAATGCTCCAAAATCGGGCGCCAAGAAAACTACCGCTACTAACGGGCTCAGAATAATACGTCCAAAGGGATCTAAGCAACTTGAACAAGTTGAGCCAGGCTAAGCAAGTATGTACCAAAGTCGAATAGAAAATCGACGGGAAATCGACGCCACAGTAAGTAACAGCTGTCATGATTTTTGTTTTCATTTGAGGCTAAAAACAGAATTGGGACGTGCGTTTTATCTTATGTGTCAAATCGCACCAAAAAATAGAATCTGTTCTATTTCCCTGCGATAAATGTTGCTAGTGTCAATTTTTTACTCACTATAAACGTATAGGAAAAATCTGAATGATATTGCATGTCCCAATTCTGTTTAGCTCTTTACAATCGCAAAATTATACCACTTTGGTATAATTTTGTTCTCAAATCGACGAAGCTAAGAACTTCGTCTTCCATCACTGATATCTATGTATGTGTGTAAGTTTTTGACCGGTAATGCCATCCTACCTGACGCGGACCGCAGCGTTGCTGTTTCTGATAAGAATTTCCCTGCGATGAATAAATACTAATTGAGGAGTGGGCGAACAGAACGATACATATCCATGGTAGGGCGTTTTGAGTTTTGTAAGAAAATTCATTCACAAAGACTTCAAAAGTCAAACTTATTCCTATTTAAATAATAATTGTTTTTAACAGTTCAACTCAAAAATTACTTCCTCGTAACTGTTAATACAAAATGTAACTTTTCAGGCATACAGACGTAAGTTCTGGCCTAGCCACGCTGGCAACACTGGTTTTCTTGTGTTAATTGACAGTTTTAAATCTCCAAAATTCGTGCTTAAGCCGTTATCTAATTTTTTTCGTTAACGTTCAGCCGTATGTATCTTTTTTTTTGAAGAAAATGTACAACACAAAACAGCTTAATCAATTTTGAAAAAGATTGTACTTTGTGAATTAATCTTGTCAACCGACAATATATATGATATTGCGGTCTTTTAAACGAACAATTCCAGTCATGAGGATTTTTTTTTTAAATAATTTAATTTTGTCAACAAAAAACAAAAAAATAATATTTGCTAAGCTGCATTATGATTTCTTTCACACCAACATCACCTATTTGATCAAATTCTCCGTCATTTGGGTATCTTAATTATGAATGACAATTTTTAGAATTGACTACATACATAACAAAATACTTGGCATATTTCAAAATGTCTTAAGTAAATATATTAGACTGTCCGTTATTTCAAATTCCTTTCCGAGATTCTCGTGATATTTTAAAGTTTTCGCTAAAAATAAATAAAGTTTTTGTTCAGAACAAAATTTATTTAAAAAAGTTGCTTTAAAATTATTGTTAACTTTTTTATGAGCTTTCAAGATATACTATATACGTGCAAGGACTTTTCCACAGGGTACTTTTTTTTCTTCAAAGCTTAAAAAATAATAACTTGATAAAAAGACTCAAACCATTTTTTCTGTAAGTTAAGTGCTCGGTGGCGTACTATACACTACAAAAATATTAATTCTTATTGTTTGAATTTTGTTTTAACAAAACCCATGATATCTTTTCAATTAAAAATCCTTTCGAAATAATGGACAATCTAATACGTTGTGTATGAATGTACATACATATATCACAGTTACTGATCCATTTATCAACAATTTCTGCAAAAAGAACGCAAAATAGAATTTGACTACCGTTTTCCGATGAAAACAAATGTTCTTCTGTTTTATCACATTAAAACGTAAAATATTAAAGAGAAAATAAAAAAAGAGTTGTTATTAAACAATGAGTAAAACCTCATTCAAACAGCGGAGGAAATCCCCTTTCATAAACAAAGTCTTAAATTCAATTCAACCATTTAAGTTAAAATAAACAAAAAGTTTCAAGTAAAATTGTGATTATAAAAACAGCAAAAATTTTATCGTTATTTATGTAAATAGATCACGTTTTTCTACGTATACAAACGTGAAGTCCCAATAGTGTAGTGAACTTTTTTTTGCCAACATTGCCAAATGCGTACATTCGTACTTTTATAAAGAGCAAAATGTTATTATGAAATCAAAAAACCGTCCATGGCGACACCTGGATCTAAAAGTGTACTGTTTCGGTTTTTTTTTTGGCGAATTACTCAAAAGTAAGTGTTGTACCGAAATTAATTTTAAAGAGCATCAAAAATACTTGGGATTTGTTTTTCAAGTTCTATCACTTTAAAAACTATGCGTAAAACGCCGTTATTACAAATGACAGAAGTTTATAAGTTTAACGCGATTTGAGTTGCTTATGAAATCTATCGTTGTGATCATAGGATTATTTCTGATTAAAATACTTTTAAAAGGTATAAGTCATCAGGATATCACAGGCTGCATCTTAGTGAAGTTCCAGCCAATTTGGCCAAAAACTATAAATTGTGCGGGGTAATTTTGGCTGAATTGAATGATTTGAAAGCCAAATTTTATAAAAATTAAAGGCCTCAACCCATAGAGTCCGTTGCGTCAAAGTGTACAACTGACAGAACGGAAATGAAGAAAGAAGCCGGTGCAACGAAATCGTCTGCAACGCATTCAAAGTCAAACAAAAAATCAACAAACATCTTTTTGAATAATAAATTTCGTAATATATTTTGTATACTCTGCATTTTTATATTTCTTACACATGAAGATAATTTTTCTTATCTCTTCTTTTTTTCTACTGCAAACAAATTCATAGTTATCAAAGTATTCTACGTACATCAAAAGTTGAAGAAAAGGCCCAACTTCATTCGTTGCGTTGACGGAGAAGTATTGATTTGACCGCACTTAATACAAATGTATGTACATTAGGGTGTTTAGTTTCAAAGTTTTGGAGATGGATTTTATTTTATTTTTTTGTCTATATTTTAGCTTGAGGAATAAAAATAGTTGGGTCAATATTTGAGCTTCCTATCACAAACCTGTAAACGGCACGGACAGAGTTTATGTCCGATTTCGTTGAAATTTTACGAAAAAAGCGACTTGCTAAAACGTAGAAAAAGTTTGCCTTAGGTGCGAAGATATAGGGTTTTAGGTATTTTATTTGTATGGGAGATGCCACCCACTGTTGTCAAACTACATCCACATTTTTCATCTAGCTGAAAATGCGGACAAAATACTCCCAAAGGGGATTTTTTTTTTTTTTTTTTAAATTTGTAAGCATTTTAGCCTATGTTTTAGCATTGGATTCGAAGGGAATACTCCCAAAATTTTAGCTTTCTAGATCATACTTGTGTACTTGTGGACAAACGAAAAAGCAGAAAAACCAAAGACAGTTTTTTTTTGCGTTTCCATATGAATTCTAATTGGAAACAAACTGATTGCGCCGTTCATCCATCTCCAAAACTTTGAAAATAAACACCCTAATGTACATATATCATCTTATCTGTCAGTTGTAAATTTTGACGTAACAGACTTGATGGACTCTATGGATTGAGGCCTTAAGTCAGCTGAGAAGGAATAAGTTGTGTTTTATCTTGAATTACAATTTAATTCAACATAAAGAAAGTCTGAAAGGACCCTTAAAATCATGATAAACAAAAAAACCCTTGTATCATAAACCTTAGAACCGTGTTTGGGGTACTGGATTCCCCAAACAATTTTCAAAAGAGTATTAAAAGCCATACTTTGTCGGCACCTTTATGTTTTCTATTCATTTTTTGATGTATTGCAACTTTAGTTATGTAATAAACATGATTTCCAACTATATTTTTTTATAAGCTGAGTGAGAGAAGACTTAATGTGAGACAACCTTTCTACGTGTTTGGAGAGCTAGATTCCCCATCATCTGTCTCAGTACAATTTGCATGAAGCCAATACTGATAGGGTTATTTTTGTTTTTATTTTTATTTTATTCTCTTTATTTGATGCATTTTTTAAAAATGTTCAATTTATACATATTTTAACGTATAAATTTAGGCCGTGAAAAAGGAAATATTTGAATTTTGGACCTTTTGAAACCGTATTTTTTGACATCGGTTTTCACTTTCAATTCTATTGTGTGGTGTGAAATAGAGTGAATAAAACAACGATAAGTTCTAAAGTTAAGTTTCTTTTAGGTAAATAGTCCATCATCATGATGCGAGCAATGTAAAGGAGCACGGAGCAAGAAGAAAGGCACTAGTGCTTCTCGATACGAGAACGAGACGATAATTCGTAAATCGTATAATGCTCGTAGTGAAGCCAAGCTTATCGAGTCCTACTCGTTCTAATACGAGAAACTTTTCATCTGTATCGTTCTCGGCCGATTTCTCTCGGTTACATTTACATTTAGCTGGACCAGCGCCTTTATACGCGCCCCGCCCGTTGTACCACCCCGCTTACATTGTCTGCAGTTCTTATTGCAGACAATTGGGTCCATGCACCAAATTTTACAACTTGGTATAAGTAAAAAGAATGGCAATAGCTTAGCTATATAGCTTAGGCTATAAAACTTTTATTTGGGGTGCATATTTAGGATGGCTCTCATACTAAATTATTTTTAAAATAACATTTTCACAAATACCACGCAATCGATTCACATGAAACTTACACTACGTGCCTTTTATATCAAGAAGCATAGCTTAAGTAATAACATTTTTATATAGAATGCTTAAAAAATAAAGATCTTGTTGCCATCTGTATTCTTTCCTTAGGGTTCAATCTATCTCCAAACCAAAAATATTTTTGTATGAGGACCACTCTAAATATGCACCCTAAATAAAAATTGTATAGCCTAAGGTATGTTCTTCATATAAAAGACTTGTGGTATAAATTTAAAGTGAATCGACCACGTGGTCTTTGTGAAAATGTTATTTTAAAAATATTTTTGTATGAGACCCCCTTAAATATGCACCCCAAATAAAAGTTTTATAGCCTAAGCTATGCCACTTGATATAAAAACTACGTGGTGTAAATTCGGTGTTAATCGATTACGTGGTCTTTGTGGAAATGCTATTTTATATTATACTTACAATTAAACTTACAATTTCGGGTGTTATTAGCGATTTAAATATTGAAATCGGGTTTCGCATAATTCTTGGAATCGGACCTTCACGACCTATAGTTGCGCAGTTATGCGCACGAAGTCTACCTGTTGCCGGCGGAGCACTTGACCAAAGCTTGCCGTCCTTTGAACGATATTTTGTAATCGAGCTCACTGAACGTGGCTCATCGTCAATATCGACGACTTCAAGCGCTTCGGTGGCAGCTGCAGCGACTGCATAAAAATCTTCTAAATCGTCATCATCGTCATATGGATCCTCGGTTTCTATAACGATGTCTCTCTCAGCATCGGAAGCCGCATCTTCAAACGGCGGCACATAATCAGGATCCGTGTCGTCGTCGCCTTCGAATGGATCGATTTCCTCGGCCTCACCATCAGCACCGGCCAACCATTCGGCTAAATTTTCATCCATTTGCCTCCTCTCTTCCTCCAATAAATTTTCATACCTTTTGGTGCGATTTAGCAAGTCCATCATATCATCATCGTTACTAAATGCTGATGCCATTTACCGTTTGTTTTTGTGGAAAAAACCCAAATAAATTCACTTCAACAAAAACTAACAGATGTTTACACTATAAACGCTGTTGCTACACTAACTTCTGCACAGACCTTCTCAGTCCGTATGATCCATTTCGTCTGTAAAGACGAATAAAACCGAACACAAACAGATAAGCAGTCTAATTTTGTGCTCATTAGGTTCTCCGTAGCTACTTCTAGGAAGTCATGGACGCATTCCTCTCTAACACGGAAAAAAAAAAAAAGTTATACACACATTTATATGCAAAAGGTCTGCACAGACCTGGTTGAACCTCCTAGGGTTAAAAATATTTTTGTATAAGGGCCACCCTAAATATGCACTTTAGATAAAATTTTTATAATCTATGTCATTCTCGGGGAGGATTAGAGAAATTAGAGATCATTGAAATCGGTCCAGCGGTTCTTGAGTTAGACAGAGTGTAACTAACCCGATTTTTCTTCATTTATATATAGATAAATCCATCAATATCCTAAAAACTAGAGCCAATTCAGTACTTTCATGAATATATTCGTAAACTGGGTACCTGAAACTATAGAAATCCGCAGAGACATCCAGGGCAACAAAAAAAAAAGTTAATTTTGTTGACCTGTGTAATTTACATTAACGTATCAAATTTCAAGTCATACCGTTTAAAGTGCTTTTGTTGTATAAAGGTGCCAAGCCCCGTTGGCTAATCCCATCCGTATCACGTGAGGTGTTTAGCATAGACAATATACACCATAGCTCCAAATTTTAAAACGTCTTCTACTTTGGGTGCCGTTATAATTCGATAATTTTGTGATTATCATACGAATCGTTGCTTTGTTTGTTGGTCATCTGCATATACATACGTTTGGCCGGTTCAATATTTTCTTCCAGTTCATGTTGTCACACTCAGATGAGGCTTTTGTAGTGCATCATCTCTTCTTGGTCTCAAAAAAAGAATGTAAAATTTATGCAATTACCATATGGGGTATAAAGTACCCCAAAACATGTTATTGGGATAATTTAATCATAAACGGTTCTAAGGTTAAGTAACCGGTTTTTTGAAAAAACTTTAGAGTCCTGTAGCAGTTTTCAATCCTTTTGGGCAAACCATGTAAGAAATCGCTAATATTTTTGCGCTCTCAAATGTTGCGTTCAGATAATATCGATATAAAGATTACTTTTCGAGTAATTTGCCAAAACCCGACTTTTCGATCGCTCCCAAAGGTGGGCATGGCAAAACTCAGTTATTGCAACAACGGGATTTTTTTTTTAATACCAAATTAAATCTATTTTTTCATAAAAGTACAGCCGTACCAGCTTGTGCGATTAAATTTTCTCTTTCTACTGCACTACAAGAAGTGCAAACAACTCACAATATATTTTCATTGAAAAGTTTTTAAATGTTATATACATATCTCGTATTGTACATAGGTAATAAAATTTATTCTTGAGAAATCATGTCACAGGAAAGTTAAGTAAAGTGCATTGGTTTTTTATTTTTATTTTATTGGATAACTTATTAAATTTGTCAACGGAAGGCACATCGATTCGCAATTCGTGGTATATTAGGTTTGTGCACATGTTTATGCATTTGGCACTCATTCAAAGAATTTATTCAACAGGTTTTTCCCATGCGCATAGGCATAGGAGTTTCCCTCATAGAATGTTTGTGTGTTTTTTTTATTTTACCTCTGTAAACATACGGAATTTGTTAATCATTTTGATTCGTGTTTTTTTTTTGTATAACCGGGAAATTTAAATTAAACCATAAAGAACAGCTGTTGTTTATTTTGGAGCGCACAAATGGATTCCACACGAGAAATAACGGTCCTGCGCAGTATCTGGTAAGGAAAATAGAGAGAACGAAGATGAGTTAGGGAGCGGTATTGCCAGAAAACAATTTCGTATCAAGTGATGTTCTCTGCTAAAAGTCGTATTGATGGATTTAAGAATTTGATACGACATAATAATTGTGATGCGTACATATAACCCCTTTCAATGCAAAGCCCCTCTTCAGCTCAACAACATTAATCACCTATTCATTCAGATAAACAGTAAGTAGATGGTTCTGAGTTTATTGTAAGAGCACCAGATTGATATGGCTGTTTTACAGGTATGTAAAGACTTCCAGTGGTTTCTGGCTACAGATATAAAAATTCGAGAAAATCTTCTTCCTGACTAAACCGAGAGGAGTGAAAACGCATTCCGGTGCGGTTTCATTAAGAGAGGAAACGCGCCTAGCTAGTTCATTTGTCCTTTCATTTCTCTCAATTTTCCTTTGACCTGGAATCCATATGAGAGTAATGTCAAATCGATGTCCTAGCCTGACAAGTTCTTTTTTGTAGTGCTCTACTAGCTTCGATTTTATTTGTGCCGAGCTCAAAGCTTTGATTGCGGCTTGGCTATCGGAGAGAAAACGCTAGAAAACGCTAGCTGAATCAGGTAAATGGAAATTGAGAGGTTTCTGGGTCTTTTGAGTAGACTCCTGCTCCTACTCCAGAGTTCATCTTAGACCCATCGGTGATTATAGTGGTTTCAAAATTTAAGTTGAGAGTGCCCTCTTCCCATTGTACTCGCTTCGGAATTTTCACGTTAAAATTTTTCTCAAAGCTTAGTGTAGGACAGATGTAGTCCATTTGGGAATTTGACAAGTTCGATTGGTAAGGTGTCAAGTATAGAGCAATGACCATATTGCTTCGAAGATCAATTACCGGCTTCCCTGAGCCTAATCGCACTGCACGCAGCAGCTGTTTTGATAAAAGAATTGGGAGGTAGCAGTGTAGAAGTACATTTAAGGAACAAATGGAACTGAATACAAATAAGGAACTTTCAATATTCATGAAAATTGTGTGCATTAGCTTGAGACCGCTGAATCTAAAAATGACCTATGTACGTATTGAAAAAACAGGCCGGGTTTTTTTAGATTCAAATGCTTATTTTTGCCGTCATTTTGATTAAAAATTTGATTCTGAGAGGGTCACGAACTTTGGAGAATGCTCATTATATACGCGCATAGCTTTTGGTTAACCTACAGTATACTTATTGTTTTAGAGTTTTTTAAGTCCAAAAATATTCACACAAAATTTTTAAATTTGACTTTCGTGTTAAGTGACCTTGAAAATCCTCAAAATCATCCTTTATGCAAAATTAATCCTTTGAATTCTATATATCACTTAAGAGATCTTTCATATTAAACATCTACATTTAATTGACGATAATCCCTAAAGCCTTTTAAATGGTAAGTTTCGGTTAGAGTAGCGATTTTTTAAGCATGCTTAACCCTAAGTAGGAGAAATAGTGCCATTTTAATACCACCAGTATATATGATACTGAAGTTATTGGAAAAGGGCTTCCATTCTCTCTTAAACTACATCAGTGAAAACCATGGCAATTTCGAGACCGATGTCGGGACTTGAATTTTCCCACTTAACTCTCTCGGGAAACTTTACATGAAAGTTTTTCTCGCAATTGTGAGTGGGATGGGTGTAGTCTGACGAGTGGTCAGGCAGTGTATTTGGCATGGTGTTGAGTATTTAACAATCTTCGTAAAGATTCGTCATACAGTTTCTCTGAGTTAGATCGCTGCTGATTTAATGAAAGTTCCAGTAGACAACCGGTGCATGAGGATTTTCAGCTTTTGGCATAACATTTCCCAACAAAATATTCTATAAAAATTAAAAACTAAAATTTCATAAAAATTCTATTAAATGATAAATGTTTCTCCTACACTCAAAATAGTTGTACCTAAAGAAATTTTTGTTATGAGAAATCAAAATTGCAAGTTAACGTCAATAATTTACAGCACTAAGGGTTATTTTGATTAATACTTTGACTAAACGAGCCCACTTCTCAATCCAGTTAATGTATCAAGAGAACTCTCAGAACTTTCTCGCCAGTCACACAGCTGTTTTAATATAAATTGTGCAATTTTTCAGGCAACAATACGTTCCACATAACAAGGCAGAATTTTCCCACAGCTTGTTCTTGTTCTTCTTATCGAAAACCATAAACGTTCAAGTATATGAGTTCCATCACATGCCCGATTCTTGTCAGTTTCATATGAGATATCGTCGGAATAAGATTTTGTTAAACGCAAACAAAAAAAAAGCAACCAAATGAAAAGAACATAAATAATACTTTAATAAAAACAGAATTTTAAAAATAAACAAAACAAAAGTAAAAAAACATTATTTTTTATCACAAAATAAAAAGATTTTATTATAACATCGTCTTTTAATTGTATTTGTCAATTACTTTGCAAAAAAATCAACAAAACTTATTGAGACTTAACCAGAAATTTTGGAGCAGTCGAACGCCTGATATTTTATATAGAAAGTAACATTTTTTGCAAAAGTTTTTGGAATTTTTTTGCATTTTCGCGCAACAGCTGAAAGTGTTAACAAAAGTTGTCATAACAAAAAAAACGTCAATATATTAAAAATAAAATTCAATTTGTGAATCAAAGACTGTGTTTTTTTTTCAAAAAACTAAACAAACAAAATTAGAAACAATATAAAATTTAATAAATCAAAAATAGAAAAAGGACATTCAGAACATTTCAGATAATATAAGAATTTCAAAGTGAATTAGTGAAGGCCCAAATAAGGCAAATAATTTTTGACCGCACAGCTAAGAAGAAAGCAAATTGGATTCTATTAACGATTTGAATTTTTTAAAAACTCTTAGCTACAATTTTTCGAAATTGGAATATAAATTAAGAGGTAAGTACAGTTTTATGTATATATAAGAAACTTTAAATCATAATAAATATATCACCTCATCAATTCATTGCATTTTACTTTACAATATTTATGTTAAATTTGATTATTGAGTTTTGTTAATAATTTGCGATATAATAAAAATTTTGACAACTGAATTAGTTGAGGCTAAAATTTGAAAAAAAAAAATTCAAAACTCATTTGCATTTAACTTCCTGCTTTTAAGTAAATTGTTTCCCTAAGGTCAACAGAATAATTTGAAACTGTCAGGTGTGGTCTATACCATATAGTACACAATTAATTTATACATGTAATCTACTCAAGAAGATTTCCGAAACTTTTCGCAGTGTTGTAGCATTGCAATCTCTGATTTGTGTTTGATGAACTACAACAGCAATAGCGTCTTTTATTACTTTGAAAAAAATCCCCTAAAATTTTGTTTTTAACTGAATCTTAAAAGAGATATACCAACTGTTGGAATGAATAATTTAAAATTTTGCCATGGCAACTTAGCTGTTAAAAATAAAATCATTTAGATTTATTTGCTTTACCGTCAAAATTAAAGGCAAATGAAAATAACGAAAAATTATTATGTGTACGCACGTATGTACATATATACTCGTACATATATCAACCAAAGGAAAATCTTACTTTTTTCGGCGTGTGTTTCATATTTATGTTCTTTTTCGTTGCTTGATTTATTTTTTTGGCAAGAAACTGAAAAAAAGTCATCATCATAATGTATGCTTTATCCTCAAAACATTATTTCCAAGTTGATGATTGAGAACTGAGCAGAATTTATAAAAAAAAGAAGAAGAAATCCCGAAACATTTGCATCTATGATATAGTAATAGCCCCATTAATATATTCACTAATACCAAAATCTGTTTAAAGTGACACCCTATGATTTTATGTTATGAACCGAATGTTGTATACTAAATACAAAAGTTTCTTTTTTTTGAAGTGCAAGTTTTCTCATATATTGTAAATTTTATTAATAATTGATCGATTTTTTTTTGTAAATTGCAATTTTAGTCTTAAGAAAATTTTTATGCTAAATAAGAGTAAACAAAAATTTCAAAAATATTTGAGTCTTCGAGAACATGTTTTATGCGGAATTTCGCAAAGCTTTTTTAACTTTGTTGTCCATCTGCCATATTTTTTTTGAAAGTAATTTTTGTGTAAATTGGATATCGTTCATATAAATTCACAACGTAGATGATGATCATTTATGTTTAATAATTACTTTCTTGTTTTAATTATCATTTCATAGTTCTATGGCTTCATTATGATATAGCTCTGTAAATCATACATACATATATGCACTTACGTAAAATAATTTGATTAGAAAATAACAAAATTTTGACTTGTTTGTTGACTTTTGATTTTGTTAAATTGTATCCGACTCTTTTGCCTATGGCCGAATTCAGTTAAATAATAACTTTCCTGAGAAAGTGACAGTTTTTCTTGATTTTTTTGACAATATATTTTTGAACAACGCTAACTGGTGATATTGTTTTTTGGTATTTCTAACATATAAAAATTTTTCGCAATGGAATATTCGCTACTTTCAAAATAGTTTTTTTTTTCAAAAGTAATTTCTTTATATAATTACGTCATACTAAGTGTGACTTACTTCAATTTTTTTAAAACTGAATATCACAAAAACTAAAAAAGTTATAGCAAAGATATTGATATTTATTTCAATTAAAAGCATGAAATTTAAAAAGAAAAGTATTAAAGTCACAACTGATTAATTAAAACATTATAAATATATACATATAGTACATATGTATTTATTGTTTTTAAATAATGTTTTTAAAATATTTTCAATATGTCACATTTTGATATCTGTGGTCACAATCGATAATCGCCTAAGTCGACTTAAGAAAGAATTGAGTTATGTATGCTACCATACTCTACTAACAGAACTTTATATTTACATAAAACCCCTATTTCTTTAACAATATCGTATTGGAGTCCTATTACATTTACAATAAGCGCCAAAATATACTTAAGAAAATGTTTTCACAAAATGTTATTATTTTTAAAATAGACTATAATGACTTAAGCGGCTCTTGCACATTTTTTCCTAAATAAATTATCATTTTTACTGGAACGATTTCAAGAGAGCTATGTCAACATAATCTTTACAATTTTGTATTTTACATTTTTCATAAGCACTTATATTACTTTTTATTAAATATCTTCTTAACAAATGAAACTTTCATTATCGTTTTTGGACCTAAGCATTGCTCTTTAATTTTGCATTAAATTTTTTCTGATACACTTTTTAACTTTTTTCAGAAACGCTTCTGTATATTAAAAGTGATTTTTCTCGAAAGCATGATTTTCGACTTAGGCTGTTATTGCTTGTGACCACAGATATTATTTTTCACTTAAGATATTGTAGTAGCGACTGTAATCAGTTTCGCACCAATGCGTTTATATAAGTATTTTACAGAAAAGAACAAAAAATCACATCATCGATATGCTTTATTTTATTTACAATATTTATATACGAAATAATTAATAGTTTAATAAATAAATGTTCTGCATCAAAAATGTTTTTAAAACTTACATAACATTTTATTTGTAGTTTTATTCCTTAGTCATTGCAATTTAACTGTGAAATTTAATTTAAATTTCAAACATTTCAATGTTTCATCTTTAAGATGATGCTCAAATGACATCTTTTTTTTCATTTCTACTACGGAAGCTTAATTCATTAAATAATCATATCTCAAGTAATGTTTAGTTAACATGACGTATGAGTAACTTTTATTTATCATAGAAATGAATCATTCATCGCTGCGTACTTAGTTTTATGAGAAGACAATTTTTTATAAGCTGACAAATTTAATTGTTTTCATTTCACAAATAAACACAGGAAACTTCAACATATTTCTTAGTTTGATCAGACTAGATAACTATCTTAAAAATTTAATTAAAGTTTAAAAACACTTTTTATGCTGCCATTGGAAGAGAGATGATATTACTTGAGCTGAACCTCAAAAGATTTAAGCTTTAAACAGAAATTATAGTTTAAAGACTCTTCTGACTTAAAGAATATGTTCACCATAATCAGCTGTTAGACGGCCATTTCTACACTTTCTTGTTTCACATGTACTATGGTTGAGAAACGAAATTCTCAAAAGTGGGACTTGCATTTTATGCATTCAAACTCAACAAACCCTTACTTTTAACCGTATTAGTGGTTTTTTCCTATCAAGTGTGCAAAGTGATTCATTTACAAATGAAAAATTTTTGGCAGCGCTTTTTCTTGTTGCTTCGCTAAAGCGGCAGTGACATTTGCTAGTTCCTCCACAAAACATTTGTTCCTTAAATGTCTTTGAAAACACAAAACGTTTGTTCCTTAAATGTCTTTGAATAAATAATTTCTTGAAATTGGTTCATTTGTGCTCAACATGCGCTGTATTAACCTATTATTATGACTTAATTTATTCCAGTAATTTATGATATTTCAAAATTTAATTTCACTTTGAGTTAATTATAATTATTTCCGTTTAAAAACTCATTGCTTAAAATTATAAGAAAATTCATTAAAAATTCACAAAGTTTTCATCTTTTAAATACATCGTACAGTCCAAGTTTTTATCTAATGAAATTGTTTGCTTTATATCTATGAGTAACAAAAGAAAAAGTGTCACTTATTTCACTTGTTGAAAGTACAAACAGCGCACAATCTGGCGCATGCAATTAGTGTTCCCATGACAACAAATCATAGTGGTAGCGAACGGCAGAGAACAACCCTAATAACCCGAGCAATCAACTCTGATTAGAAACGCGTGTGCAAATGTTGAAAGGAACCTGCTGAGTTTGCAGAGAGCACGTGCGAATGCTGGCGAAATTTCACTATGCAAATGGATGAATATATAATTAAGGATATGAATAGAAATGAAAATGTCATTGCCTACGTTAATAACATAAATGCACGAAACAACAAACACTTTTAAAATACAAAAAGCAAACAAACATTTAGATACGTTGTAGTTACAATTGCAAAGAAGCAAACAAACAAAAAATTTAATAGCAAATTGTGCGAGTGGTCATGGCGTATGTGGGCGATTGCTTTTGTTTGGTTATCTATGACCTTTTCACACACGCATTTTTTGTTATTGTTTTTGTTGTTTTTGTCTTCTAACATTCAACAGTTTTGCAAAATTCACGCAAAACGTTTGAATTTTTTTTTTGTATCGATGAAAACTTTGACATTTAAAATGCAAATGTAAACAATTGTACAATCATTGCATACTTTTGGGGGCTCTTAGCATTACTAAAGTCTTGTTGTTCCTTAATATATATTTAAGTATTTAATTTTGTTTATGCTAGCGGTGTTTATTTTTAAAAACGCAACTTTACTTTTTTTATTTATAGAAATAAATTTTTCCATTGATATAAATAAAATTAATATTTAATTTGTTTACTTCTGTTTATGTTATTGTTTTTTTTTTTTTGGGTAAAGTAACATCCTCATGCTGCGTGCTGGCTAATAAATGACGCGTGAATTAAGAAACATCCACGAGACACTTAAAAATAAAATGAATAAAAATTGTTTTTTTTTATAAATTTTCATACTTCTGCATCGAAATCGAAAATGTTCTTTGTTGACAGTAACGAGGGATTTGATGTTTTTTAATAGTTTTCACTATTAGCAAAATACATATATGTTTTTAGCAAATCATTTTCACAAAAAATTTTGTTATTGAAATAAAATTCGCTTGTTTTTTCCATTTGAATTGACGTATTTTTTTAATACGATGCCGGAAGTATTTAAATGTAAAAAAGTTTATTGTTTTTATCTTACTTATACATGAAATGGGCGTTTATTGCGAGATTTTTTAATACCATTCAACATTTTTGTCACCATTTAAGACACTTGATCGTAAAACATTAAATTTTTAATCCTTTAATATGAGTCAGACGCAATAAAAAGTGATTGCTTTATATGCTGTTACACACAAGCGTACGTAGAATATGGAAAGAAATATCTATAGATACAAAAAAAAAAAATATTACGTTTATGGAAGAATTCCTTGATTTGTTGAAAAAGTATTCTTTTTGATATGTAACAGCTTCCTTATAATAAGTTAGTTAGTCTCTTTAGTAAAGTGTATCCCAATAAGGATATCTGATTTGAGTTTCATGCAACTTTTTCCTATGAGGTTGGCAGCTCTACAGATTGCATGTATGACAGCTGTCATTATTAGTAGAGAATAAAAATTTCAAAAATTCTCAAAATTTTCAAAAATTAAATATTAGCAATACAGAAATTGGATTTTTGGCGAACTCTTAAGTTCAAAATATGAATTACACTGTAAAAGTTAAAAGTTTAAAATGCATTTCATTCAAAGTACCAACTTTTTATTAAATTTTTTTTGTCTTTTAACTAAATTAGGGTTGCATGATCTAATGGATTATTTGTGTTTGATACGCTGCCGCAAACGATAATCCCACAATATCAAATCAAACTATGTACTTTACTTGCGTCTTTTGAAATTTACATAATAGAAAATAGAGATAATAAATTCTAAAAATAAATGAAGAATTTATAAATAAATTTTATGGGTTGACATGAAAAATACGCTATTTACATAGAAGCAAAAAAATTACTAATATCATGCACTATTAATGCTAAAATGCTTTAACTCGAAAAGTTGAATTAAACAAAGCAAAATAGATATGAAAAGAAAATAATTCAATATATAAATTATTAAATTTTAAGGTCAATATTCTGACGATTTATAAAAGCAAACAAAAATTTAAAAAAATTTTTCTCAACTGTAAATTCATAAGATTTTAAAGGAATAGAAAATTCATAAAATTTTGAAATGATAAATCTCAACTACAATTGTTGCCTTTGTTAAGTCAAGCAACATCAAATTATAATATCATCATTGCACATTTTTGAGTTGCTACACTATAGAGACAAAGATGCGTTTAAAAGACGATCAAAAGTTATCTAAAATTTTCGTGTGTTCAATATTTGTTTTAGAACAACACACCACGCTACGCTGCTGGTTGACAATTTCGCTTGCGCCTTTTCATCGGCCCAAATTATTGGCGGCGCCGCATTGGCCACATACAAACATATATTTTATTTTATATATAGCATTTTTAAAGGAATGCCGGAATTTTCCCTGAATTGCTTTACTCAATCGTTGTTCTTTTAACCGAAAAACAAAAACAACATTTGAAAAAATACACAACAGCAGCGCACTCCATCAGCTGCGCGACCACGATAAAATGTTTTAATATTTTTTTTCTTTTTTTTAATTTTTGTTTCTTCGCAGAAACACTTGAGTTCTGGTGGATTTCGTATTTTTACACTTTATCAATTTGTTTTTTCATTGTTGTTGTTGTTGTAGTATTGAAGAAAAGTAGGTAAAACAACAACAACAAATTTAAGCATCTGAAGTATTTGTGCCATATAAATATTTATGGTTTATCATTGAGCATAGCCACCAAAGAGCCACAGCATCAGAAGAGCTATTGGCATTAAGTTGTTAATTTGGAAATTGGAACAATCAACTTAGGATTTTTTTTTATTTATAAAAAAAATTAACGATATGTTAATAAGTTGAAAAATAAAATTTATGTTTGCCAGAAAAATAAAATAAAAAAAAAAAAAATAATTCAATGCAACTACAAAAAGTAAGGAAGTCTTTAATTTGACAATAATGGACTTATTCCTTTCAAAATGGGTTTTTAAGAAGGGTGAATGATCGCCATTGCCTTAGGTTGACACTAAAGAAAAATAAAAAACAGTATATCAAAATAAATAATGGAGAAAGTGTAAGACTGTATCTATGTTAGAGCCATTAGCGTAGTTACGCGCAGGCTGAGTAGGCGACATGAGCTAAGTAGCTGAAGAAAACATGCACACAATTATTTTTGTGCAAGTTTGCATGCATAAGCATCATGAAAATGCGTTGAAGTTTTTGTACTTTATGAGTGCTATTACTTTAAATCAAAATTACCGTAAGTAATCTATACTATTTATATAAAATTGCTTATATGAAAATGGTTTGTAACGCTTTGCCGCCAAATATATTGAACCGATTTTAAAATTTTCTTTTTTAAAACAACATATATGTGTCAAAGAAGGTTATTGTATACTTATTTTTTTTTTAAAATATTTATACTTTGTTTGTAACGCTTTGGCGCCAAATATACTGAACCGATTTTAAAATTTTCTTTTTTAAAACAAGATATATGTGTCAAAAAAGGTTATTGTATACTTATTTTTTTTTTTTAAATATCACCTCACACTAAAATTGTCGTTTGAAATGCTGTCTATGCTGCTTCTTGAATTCTTTGTTAGTTGTGCCAATTGTATTTCGCTTCAAAGTTCAGAGAACAAACTCCCTTTCAATTGCTTTTTTGTTACTTTTGAAGAGAGAATATTGAATGCGATGTTAGGAAATAAATTTCATTATGGAAAAAAAATCAAAGAGACGTGCTCCTGCGAAGCCGCGGGTACCACTAGTCAATAATGAAATCATTTCAATATGCTTTAACATAGAAGTAAACTTTTCAAGCTAAGGTCGCGGTTTTTCATAACTTTTGTCTTAACTTTGAGGGACTTGTAACTCAAGATTATTAGGGTGCAACGATTTAAATTTGTCGAATACGAATTTGACACGTAAAAATAATGTTATAAATAATGACTTTCAAAAATTCCACAAAAGTTTGCATTTTTCAAAACCATTGAATGAGTTCTGCAACATTTATTGTAAACTCAAGTTTTTCCCCTGAAATGGTTAAAATGTGAAAGCGTTAAATGACCATACGACAGCATTATACCAAGAAACAAAAATAAGGAATAAAACTCATCACAAAACTTACTGCCACCAGATGCGTTTGCTTAATGACACCACTTGGCAGCACTTTTCAACACTTGAAATAAAATATGGGAAAAACAGAGCACCGCATATTAGAATAAAATTACAAAAGAAAAAAAAAAATTAAACTGCCAACGACGACAACAACAACAACAACAACAATACCACTGCCACTGCCAATAGTCAACTAATGAATAATTGATATGGCAAGTGGGGTTGTTAGGGGTGGGCAACCTGCTGTGCATTAGTCATAACGAGACGCGCCGTGTGCGCTCTAAAGTTTATATTTAGTAGATAGGTAGGTAGCTAGGGACGTGTTGAAAAATGAAGGCAAAAAGTCTGTGGAAAATTCACAAAAAAGTTGAATGAATGAAGGCGACAGATAGATTCGCACAGCATGGCTCGCAATAAAAATCAAATAAATGCGGATAGAAGATTTTTTCCAAGTAAATAATTTTGAATTTTTTTTGTAAAACTTTTTGACTGAAATACACAGCACACGCCCAGTGAGTAATTAATTGTGTCTATATTACAAGCTGATTGTATATAAAAATGGATTTTGTTGTTATTATTGCTTGTACTCGTGATTATTGCTTTGATTGCTTATCCACCCACTGGTTAGCATATTTTGGCCTTTAGACGAGCTTTTCTATTTTCTCAATCAACCATCACAATATTCACGTAAATTTGCTTGTACGAAGCACTACCTGCACCGTATGTTTTCCTTTCACACACAGCCCACGTACAATGCGTTTAATTGTACAATGTATCCATGAGTACTCCGGTACGTTGAAGATGCTTCTATTCAACATTTCGATTTGGTAACACAAAAACAAATTTTTATATATAACAACAAAAACGAAAAAAGAGGAAAAATTGCGCTATTAAATGAAAATATTGGGAAGTCGTAGTCGTCGTTTAATTTTTAATGAGTAGCGCGGCATCTTTAAAATGTTTGTGCTGAAAAATTATCGTTTTATTCAATTTATATTCGAAAAGAAAACATGGCTCACCGTTGTGTAAATATTGCAAAATTATGATAGATAGATATTGAAAATTGCGGAATACTAAAGGAAGCAATTTTCAATGAGCTCTAAGTATCGAAAACTGTTTGATTGCCAAACAGAGCGTTCAGTATGCCAAGTTAATGCGTTTGATTTGTAGTTTACGTATTTGTTAATTAATGAATATTGAATTCATATTTTGTAATCTCAGTTGTGGCGGTATTTATTTTAGATATTTTGTATTATGAACTCATATTAAAATTATACACATTGCACATATCGCTCTCACTTACTTCCAGACTGGCATAATTCAAAAAACGTGAGTTTTGAGTTAATGATGCAGAAATATCCGCCACTTTATGTTTTATTTTGTGTGAAAAAATCAGAAAGATTTCTAATAAAATTGCCTTGTGAGAAGAGATTATGTAGACATATTTTTCATCATTTTCATACAAAAAGTAAAAAAAAATTTTTTAAATGCATTATTCTCCCCCTTTAAGTTTTTTGAGTTATGTACACCTTGAAGTTAGTCAGCGATATATATTTGTAGTTATAGCGTTTAGAACATTCTAAAAACGCTTCATTTTCTTTAATCATCACTCAGCCTCATCCAAAAAACATCATCATTGGTTTTAATCCTGAGCTATTCGAGCAACCATGAGAAAACGATCTGATAATGGGCATCGAAATAGAATTTAATTTTTGTATTGCATCTTGTAATTTGTGCATTGGATTCAGTTGCATCCAGGCTCATTCTCCTCACAGAATTGCTTAAGATCAACTCCTAAGAGCTCGATATTCCCTTGGTTTTAATATCTTAAAACTAAATCAATAAAAATTCTAATAATGTCAGCCTTAGAAATATTCCATATTTTGCGAGCATAGAACCTTAGTCCTTGAGAGATCTGAAACGGTATTTTGATGACGATCCACTTGAAAGAAATATTCTATGATCAGCTGAGTTGAAATTCACTAGAAATGATATTGTCAATTTTCAATATTTTCAGTGGCGTATCGTGCACATTGGGCGCTCGGTACAAAGAAGTGATGTGCCGGCCCATACCCACGTAAGCATTGGCAGGATCGGATTACGAAAATTACCGCCCCTACGCAAATACAAATTACCACCCTTTATAAGGCAGAATTATCATTATAATTACCAAAAAAACAAATTTTCACAAGCAAAGGTCCTCATGAGTTTCAAAAAACCCTAGCAAATTAAGATATATTTCGATTTGCCGCCCCCTTAAATGCTGCCGCCTATACGGCACGGCGTTCTTGGCGTTGGCGGTAATCCGGCACTGCGCATTGGACTCAAATATCTTTAAATATTTTGTGACCAAAAAAGGTAAAGAACTTCTTCAATAAAAAATTTTCCAGATGCATTATAATTTGAAAACAATATGAGTTGTGAAGACCTCTAAGCTACCATTAAAAATTAGCAATTATCGCGAAAGAGTTTAACCCATTTTTTTATTTTATTTATTCAAACTAAATTATATCTATCTTATGAATTTTGTGTCTATAAATTCGAACCCGTTGTTCATGTTTTGCACACATGTACATATATAATTTTTTTCAAAAGATTTTGGAGAATTTATTTTTAAGTATTTTCCTGTGATGATGATCGGAGCCTATTCTCGAAACCACTTTCGATTTCAACATTTCAAAGTTCATTCTTGGGAATTAAGAAATCATTTGCTAGCCTTGTGGCGCATGCCAGTGATAAGGCACTGCGCTTACAACCGATAGGTTCCCAGATTCGATTCCCAATTCAGGCATTATATACACTCTTTATATTATCTAATTTTCACATTAAGCTTATCAGCTGTTGTAAGAAACTGCACTATCTCAGCAAAACAAGAATAATTAAAATGCAATAAAATTCAGCCTAGCTTCAGGCCACTCTTATTCACATTTCTGCATCAGAATAATTAAAATTATCTGCATAAAATCACCTTGTTCTATATATAGCCAAACCACATTCATACTGTGCTCTGTTTCTGCTTTGAAAGCTAACACACATGTCAAAGGGTTATCCCCTAAGGTGCTTTAAAAAGAAAAGTTACTTGCACTTTATTTGTTTTATAAGATTTCTCGAAATAGCACCTTAGAATGATATCTTATTTATTTTTGAAATTCCATGAATACCACCATTATTCGTCCATTAAATTTAAATTAGTCTAGTGATAAATACGAGTATATGTACTATATGTGAGCATCTACCTACCTACTTACAAACGCTTCTTGTATTTTGTAATCACAAAAAAAAAGTACCAGTGGGCGCAAAAACGAAAATGTTCCATTTGAAAATGAGAACAAAACTTTTTTTATTCTAGATAAAATGAAATATTTATACAAAACATATTTATTTTAGCAAAAAAAAAAAAAATAGTGGGGAGATAAAGAAAGAGGCTGCCATAGAAAAAGATGACAATTTGAATGTCTCTGTTATATTTGCTGACAAAACATTAAATGCCAGATATTTATTATAGCGGCTGGTTAGTATCTCGCTTTTGCATTCTTCTCATCTAACAATAGGAACGTGTAAAAAAGCTTTGACGACATCATTTGTTTGCACAACTTCAAGTTTTCAAAAAAAAAAAAAGTACCCTCTTATCTGTTATCAACTGCATCCTCTTATAAAAAACAAAACCAAAAAAAAAATATTATTATTATCTATTATCAACGTTATTGCAAATATTTTACTATTTCTTTTCTTAAAAACATAGTTTCTTTTTGTCTATTTCAGTTAAAATAAGCATGAAGGCAGATGAAAAAACTCCCATATCCCGTGTGCGTATAGCGGTAATTGGCAATGCAGATGTTGGCAAATCTGGTAAGTTTTATAAATTTTGACTCAAAAATAATATTTTTTAATAATAGCAACGGGTACGATCTCACCCTTCTCTCAGTGCTATTATTCTATGCCCCATTTACATAGATATTTTAACCAGTAACCTTTAATGATGCTTTTCATTTCCTTACTATTCACAAAATTTTCTATAAATCTCAATTTATTATTTCTATTCAATTTAAAATGAAATTATGTTGTTAATATTTCTTCGTTTGTTTTGTTTATCAAAAATTTTATGAATGAAATTTTACACTCAACTAACAACAAACTGTGTGGCAATTAAAATATCCATCAACGAAATTTATTAGAAATTAAAAAAAAAAAATTTTCGCATTAATTTCCAAATGTTTTTCTCTTTTAAGAAAATTGAAAAAAAAAACATTTATTTTGGTAAAAAAAAAATTAGAGCAAATTTATGCATTATAAATCTTTTAAAAATCATTTTTACACACAAAAATAGCAACAGTTTAGGGTTAATAAAAAAAAAATAAATCTTTTAGCCAAATTTCATATTGTAAAATTAAAAAGAAAACGATAATTTTCTAATTACAAACAACGGTGCCACTATGTATCTTGTAAACCATAAATGAAGTAATGAGCTTTGACCTGCTTTCGACGTGAAAAGTGGAATTCAATGCAGTTCCTTTTCGGTGGTAGTAAAATTGTGCGTTAGTATGCTTGCTCGCATATAGGAATGCGTGCCAAAATACAAAAAACTCATAAAGTTTTCAAGTTAACAACACTTAACATTCGCGCTTGCAAAGTGAATTTGTCGGTTGCTATTGGCGCGCGATGTTGCAATAAACGCGAGATGTTGCCAACGGAATTTGTTTGTTTATTTATTTATTTGTTTACAATTTAAACTTTGTGTTTTCTTTTTTGTTTTTTTACCAGGCGCTTCAAGTTTTACACGTTTTTTTTTTAAATTTTTGTATGGATTTAAATTAGAACAAGCGCATCCGTATACTTAAAAAGTTTTGTTTCAATGATATCTGAGGAATATCTAAGTTGAAACAATAATCTGAATATAGTACGAGTAGATAAATTGATTTTTCAATTAATCAAGGTTTTTTGAAATTAGATATCTTTAGATATGTATGTCAAGAAAACATGGTATATTGGTGATTCGAACTAGCGTAGTGCTAAGTTATAAATTTTGAAAAATTTCAGACTTCTTGCCTAGGAAATTATCATTTTATTTTGCATAAAACAGAAAGCCCGTCCAGTGTTGCCAAGTGGCCGGCTTTGACGCGGCCAGACCGTTAACGACATGCCAATTCCGTAGACTTAACAAAAAGCCTTTAATTGGAGGGTAAAATACTTTTTATACAAGCAAAAAAAAAAAACAAAAAAGATCATCTATACAAATATAGATTTGGTTAAAAAAAAGGTACTACGTTGTAGAAATTTTTTAATATTGCTTACCAAAAAAGAAAAAAGACATCAACTTTTTCTTAAAAATTATTTTATTTTACTGGAAGGCCGCTAATTCTTCATTAACTACAATTTTTATGAAGAAAATTCTGTCATTAATCATTAATTTTTTGTGGGAACATTTAAAAATTTCACCTAACTTATGTACTACATGGTTCAAAAAGTCCCGGGCAAAATGATGAAACCACCAGTGGTGTCAATTCGGTAGCGCTGGGGAGGGCATTGGCCCCCCCAAAGATCTGATACCAGGTATTATTCAATACAACAATTCAATAAAACCATCTAATAGTGGTGGAATTATAATTCTTGCCTTCCCCCACCCCCCAAGGTTTTGGTGAAGTGACGCTCATGGAAACCACAAACTTTTCGATAAAAATCGATTTAATTCTTCAACATAGTTCTCTTAGAGGAAGATACACTTCATTCAACGATCCTCCAACATTTCGATATCTTTTTTATAGTAGTCGACGTTGAGGCTATCAAAATAGACATCAGTTTCGAACTCGACATCCTCATTTGACTAAAATCTCTTTTCCTGGAGCCATCTTTTCAAGTTTGGAAACAGATAATAGTCACTAGGGTCCAAGTCGGGAGAATACGGTGGATGGGGCAGCAATTCGTTCAATTTTGTCATTGCTTTGAATCACCGACACGATGTTGCTTTTGATTAATTGTCAGCAAATCGCGCGCACATCTTCTTCATTTTGAAATGCTCATGCAAAATATTGAAAATACTACCGATCGACAACTTCATTATTTCTGATAGCTCTCTCCCTTTCACTTTGTGGTCTTTCAAAAGGATCAGATGGATTTTTTTAATCATTTCTGAAGTGGTAGCCTCATTTGGCCGGCCCGAACGTGGTGCTCGTACGATCCATTTTAAATTCAGCAAACCATCTATAAACAGTTGTTTTAGACGGAGCAGATGTGTTGTGATGTTTTTAGAACCAATTTAAATGTTCGCTTCTCGTTTTTTCCGATCACAAAGCAATGTTTTATCAAATTGCGAAATTTACTTTTTTCCATTGCTTACGAAATACCAAAAGTAGTGTCACTCATACAGCAATAACTTCAAAACCCTAGATGAAATGTCATCAAAATTTGTCATTCCTCTTTATAAAGTTGCCACTTCCGAAAAATTATATCGATTTGAAAGTGGTGGTGCCATCCCACCAAAATTCCCGGGACTTTTTGAACCATGTAGTAAATGATTTTATGTTAGGTTATTTTAGTATATCTTTTTATTTGCAAAAATAATTATTTCTCATAGTGGAACTTTTCTTTTCTTGGAAGAAACATCAGTTAAAGTACCAATTGTGATATAAATGCACATTGTGAAAGTTACCCTAAAATAGCTGAAAAATTAAGCCTTGTTCCATTGTTGACTAAATATAAAAATACATGAAAAAATAATTTCATAAATAAAACAATAACATTTGTCTAAACAAACTACAACGCTAACGTCGTGAAAAACCTTTAAAATTTCTTCTAATTCAATGAATGCACAGAATTAAGAGACAGATGATTTGGTGTCGTAATGTAAACAGAGCGGAACAGATGTCTGTTTTAAGCCACTTACCGCACACTCTCTGTTCGATGAATGTCATAATAAGAAAACATCTTAACGCATATGTACATTTGTCTGTCATTATAAACGCACCTAATCACATACTTACAGGATAAGCAAAAGAATAAGATAATAAATATAACAACAACAGTGTGTCACAATTCGTAACACTCATAACACAAAATACAATACAACGAAAAGGTACTCATGCATACAATGCATCCTGTCATCTAAGCGAGTAACTTTTTTGCGTTCATAAGCTACAACTACAGACACCCACTCGCAGCATTTATACGATTCGGTAACTCCTGTCAAAGTCCTGTTGTGTTTTCATACTTTTGATTGAATGTATGGGGGGGCGAGGGATGTCTGTATTGGGAAGTATGCTGATTGCTTGTCGTCGTAACATCAATTTGTATACAGGAAATATGTTTGTATAGGTATTACTTCCATGTAAGTGTATGTTTTCAATATAGCAAACAGTTAACTGAGTTGAGTGAAAGGACTTATGAACATTTTTTATTATATCTGTATGATATGTAGAAATGTTTTTTTACAAATGCGACATATAGAAAAGCAAAAAAAATTCTTTATGAACTATAAAATGGCTTACATTTATTCGCAAGTTTTTATTAAATTTTAATTATTATTATTATGCTACCGCGTAGTAGTTTGTAACCCACTTGAATTTTCATTTATATATCGTTGGATTTTCCAGCAGTAAATAGGAAGTCTTAAATTAGAGTGAATGTTTCAGTACTATCAAAGGGAAATTTAACTTAGAGTGAACTATTCTGATCTGAGCTTAGCCATCTACCTCAACTGAATGTCTGAATTGGGCACGTAATCAGTTATAAATCGCAAGGATTCTAAAAATTGTTCTCAGCTATTTTTCGCCTATACCATTACGCTAGGTGTCCTATGCATCCCGGAACCCATAAGAGATAAACTTTAACATTATTAACATCTTTTCTTTGTTGTTTCTTTTTACGCACACGTTAAGACCTGTCGCATTTGCTTCTAAAAGAAGGGAGAAAAGTAACCTTTTGCTTTCGCTTCCAAGTGGAAGGGACAAAAGCAGACCTACCGCATCCGCTTCAAAATAGCAAAGCGAAAGTAAGCACTGTTTTGTCAATTCTCAAAAGAAAAGATAAGATTTTCTAATGCTTTCGATTTGTCTTTAAAAACTTAGTTTTACTTGAAGTTTTTGCCAAAATAGTGTCAAGTGAAATTTCATTGATAGATGCTAGTGAGTCCTTAATTTTTAAGCAATTACGTTTTCCACAGCTTCATGACTCATTCTAAACATAGCTCACATTCAAGAGTACGCTATTTGTTATACAACTAAAATCTAAACTTTTCATTACATTGGACTTTGATTGTCGCTTAGGTAATGGCACCACCTGTACAGCTGCTTAATATCCTGCAGCAATATCATGGTTTCCTTTATTTGCCATTTGTTTTATTTTCATGTTAACTCAATTTATTATGAATATATGTATGCACATGTTTCATACATACATACATCTGTACACACATGTATATTTTTAGAACATGAAAAAGAAAAAAAAGTTTCGAGATTATGCATACGCGTAACTTTAGAGCGCAATTTGTTCTCATGTAGCATTACGAAGGATAATAAACTTTTCCCTATTGGCATTAGCTTGGCTTCTTATGGTTTTTTTTTTTTGTTTCATTTGTTTTCAAAACCGAATTGAAGGTTGTAATCGGAATTATTCAACTTTGCAGCTTCTGTGCCGACATGTGTTATATTCCTCTTGACAGAAATTATTGGTAAAGGTCTTTATCAAAACAAATGAATAACAATAACAACAACATATCTAAATAGCTTATTTGATATGAAATATTATGTGTTTTTCTTCAATTTCTATTTCACTTGAACTCAATTTGATGTTTTTTTATTTATTTTTTTTTTTGTTTGTTGAATAATTTTATTTAGATTAAAACGCAAAAAATATTAATTTGATTTTTTGAAGTGTTTCCAACTGTACTGACGGACTGCCGAAGTTCGTTGACTGTTTGTTTGTGAAATTTTATTTTAACCTTTTTATTTCTTGTATAAAGTAGGATTTAGGAAATAAATATATCGGTTCAGTGACTGGCATTGAGTTAAGTTGTTAAATATAAAATGAAAACATTACATTTATATTTATGATTTACAGCGCAATTTTGTGATTATAATTTAATTGAAAGATAACATGACCTCAGCTTCTGAGTGAAAATTGAAGTAGATACCAAAAGAGATCTTTCAACTTAGTGTTTTGAAAATCGACCTATTGTCCTTTAGCAAGTCGACAAGTTTTGAGTGTCAAGTGTTAAAAGTTCATTAGCTACAATTATTGATTCGACCTGCTGGACTAATTCTATAAAAAGTTTCTTAGAAAAGCTCCGGTTAAGCCTACTAGTCTAATTAAACGCATTATGTCATCTTATATATGTAAATACCTCATGAGTAGAAGGTGAAATGAAGCAATGTTATATCGGTCAAAAAGATTTTTGTCTTTTAAGCTTATACCATTCGAGAAACTTTTGTTAGAAAGACTGAATCGTATCACTGAAGATAAAACCACATCTTGGAATATAGATATCAGCACTTCACTAGCAATCATATCCAACGAGTTTCCATTGTTTTTGCACAATCTTGAGGAAGAAAGTTTGTTCAGCCCTATTGGTTGGCTGTTGCTCAGGTAATTGATAAAGTATGGCATAAAGAACTATATAACATGTTGAAAATGTTTCTTCCTGTACAATATTAAGAGATATTCAAATCATATTTGAGACTTGAGACTTATTTTATACCTCCTGTAAGATGATACACTAAAGACTTCCCTTATTTCGAACAAAATAACAAATGGCTATTAAAAAAAGCTTGCTATAGAGCTCTGCTTGGTGGCCGGTCATAAGGGTATTTCCGGAAATGAGAAAGCAGACGAATGTGCTAGAATAGTATCAGAGCAACCGGAGAATCAACAAGTAGTAGACCTTAAGATACCATTGGCGGAACTACACTATCGGATAGAGGGCATAATTAAGAAACAAACGAAGAGAAGGTGGAACCTTACCGCCGAGTGCAGAACGTCTTGAATCATGTGGCCTAAACTGAATCTGGGAAGGACGCAATCTCTCTTAAAATTCAGAAGAGGAGAGCTAATGACTGTTGTAGAAATACCGATGGGGCACTGTGTTATTGGCCCTATGGCCGCCAGATATGGTGCTCCTTTCAGAGATTTCAAGAGCTGCGGAGATGAAGAAGAGGATGAGATGGTTAAACACCTGCTCTGCAAATGCCCCGGGCTAATGAGGAGACGAATCAAATATTTTGGTTCTGTGTTCTTTGTTGGCCTTAAGGAACTAGCTGAGTTGGAACTCACCAGCTTCCTCAATTTCACTTAGGCTTCTAGGTGGTTCGCTCCCATGCAATAGGACATTTAAAGGAGAAGAAGGGGTGCATCTTGCTATACAACCAACCCTTTTAACCTAACCTTACCATTACAAAATTAGATTGCTGAACTAAAAAGTGGCAAATCAAGCTTTATGAATACAAATGCCAACCACATTCATTAAAATTAATTCACACAATCATTTTTAAAATTACGTAGTTTAGTTGCTTCAAGGGGTTGGATATAAAATCAAAAAATTAATAAAAATATAAGAAAAATAAATAAGAGATTTATTGAAGGAAATTGCAAAAGTTCAAAGAGTGGAATGAGTGAAAAAATAATGAAATTACAAACAAAACAATTTGGGCAAACAATTTGAAAATGTTTAAAAAGAAATTATAAATCTCAATTATAAACATAAATTTGAATAACGATATAAACTCGATGTTTAAAATGAAAATGATATTATTAAAATACAATTAATTCTGAAATGTCAATAAATATAACATTTAGTATTCTGTTATATGTATGTATATGTCATTGAGCTCTTCTGAATGAACTTTTGATACAATCTTTGGCGAACGTTTGAAATTTGTGAGGTTAATGCCTTTATTTATGGATAATTTATTACTTATATGACGTTAAAAGTCTCAATTTTAGTTATGTTAATCGAAATAAATTTTGGCCTCTTTGCAGACTACATCCGTTTTCTAAATTATCATTATCATTACATTTCATAGTAAAATTCAGTAGCGCGTGCAATGATGAAAATTTTTGCAATTTATGATGATGTTTGTTAATACAAAGCTCTTCTAAGTAAAAAATCCAATTCGTCTTGAATACATAAACAGTTTGTCGGAATTTACCTTGTAGTCAAAGTTTAGTATACGTTAAACATAAAGGATATTGTACTGTACATTTGTTGTTTAATCTTTAAAAATGTCACTTGGCAAAGTTCAGAGAAATCTTTGAAACTCAATCTATACTACATTTTCGCAAACATGAAAGCATAGGAAGCAATTGGGTTATGCAGCAGGCCGAAACGTAAATTGGTTTCCTAATAAACTTATCATGTACACAATACAATAATGTTGAAGTAGGCTCCCGACTGTTAGACTTTAAATAAAATATATCCAGAAAAATTGTTTGTCTAGAAAAAGTGTCCACAGAAATTATTTTACTCATAACCTGTTTTTGACTGGGAATTGGGAATTTGGCTTTGTGCTTTTGATCTGCCGGGTTTTATGTGTTAAAAGAGTTAAATGGTCAGAGTTTGAAGTGTCATTGCTTGCCTACGTATTAATTCAGTAATTAGGAAAATCTATAGCATGGGTCGTGGTGGGAGTGGAGGACGTGTTAGGGGGTTAGATGGTCAATGATTGAAGGATCAAAGAGGTGGTTGTGTGAGATAGCCATTGGGTGAACTACAAGAATAAATAGTCTTATATTCATATTATCTCACTAGCCCCTTTGGGGGTGGTTTTTAGGGGGAAGGAGGAGTGATGAGGCTTTGTGTCTATTACACTTGTGCCTTGTGCATTTTGATTTACATATTGAGAAATATCAACCTGCAAAATTTCAAGAATATCCAACGAAAAACAATTCCCCTATAAAAAGTATGGGGTCCTTAAAAGTTTATTTTGAAAATATTGCGAGAGCAATCCTCAGCATATTTATTCAAGATGAGAAAGTCATGAATAATTTTTGATATCTCGTTGTCGCGGGCATACTTTATGTAGCTCATAGAAGTCATTTCGAACGACATTTACTTGTGCATGTATTGGAACGGAATCCTTTATCCGCTACTAAAAAATTCGCTTATCTAATTCAATAGTTGTGAAATGACAGCTGCAGCCAAATTTTTCATAATATTTATTTATTTAATTTGCAAGTGCGCACATATAAATTCATCGCAAATTTCCATCAATAACAATTAACAAAACAACAAAAAAATGTCACCAAGAAAAATATTTCAATTTATATATAGATAGTATGTTTATATTTCATTCATACCTAATAATTTTTACGACTTTTGAAAAATAATAAACAAAAAATGAATGTGCGTCAAAAGATGGCTATTTTTGATACAACTAGGGATTGCTGCCGGCATTTGTTTGTAGGTATAGATACGCTATGAATATATATAGCTAATAATATGTAGATATTTTATAATTTAAAACGACATGCAACAAATTTATTTAAAATAAACAAAATTTAATAATAGCGCAATTTATCAGCGCAGTTAAAATAAATCCCAAACCCACTTTCCAAAATATGCAGTTGTTATTACATGATCTTATTAATATAGACAATATATCAAAATTTATTTTAGATTTTAATAAACTAAACTACAATTTATTTTTCTCTTGATTTTTCAGCACTAACAGTGCGGTATTTGACTGGTCGATTTATTGGTGAATATCGCTCGAATACAGATTTGTTATACAATAAAATCATATCGTTGGAAGCCGGTCTCACGGAAGTGGAAATTGTTGATGTCTATGCCGGAAATGAGGATGATTTTCCATTGGAACAAGTGAGTAATTGTTATTGTTTTTATTTGTTTAAGTAAATACCTGATCATTTGTTGCTATAATTTTGCATATAAATTATGAAAAAAATGATTTTGTTTTATTGTTATTTTTAATGCACTCGCGAAGAGAGTAATTAATTAGTGACGCATTTTTTTTTTATTAACAACTTAAACAATATACATTGTCAGACCTTAAGTGGGCGATATTTTGTATTTTATTTAAGCACCTCAGAAAATTTTACTTATTTTCAATTTAAAAAAAATAAAAAATAAATTTTCTTTTGAAAAATTTTGTAGCATATTGTGTCTGTTTTATGACATATGTTGTTGTATGACTCAAAGTGCTCTCGCAGACACATAGTAAATCACTCGTTTGATTTTTATGCTTTCTATTTTAATAAATTATTTTAATATACGCTGAGGTATAGTAGATGAGGTAGCAGTGGCAGCTGATTACAACCAACTCCTTTGTGGATGCCATGGAAAATATATTTAGTTCATCTAAATTTATGTTTATATCGTCAAGATCATAATTTTGCAGTTCATTTCAGTTTCTGCTAAATTAGCAATGTATTGATTTTTATGTTCCATAAAAGAGGTGAGAGCACACCATTTTGTGGCTTAACTCAAAAAACGTGCCTACTGATTTGGGTCATATAATGCATTCTCAATGAATTTATCATTGGCTTGGCATATACCATAATGATGCAGATAGTTATTTAAAGCCTTAAAGTCGTACCCAATCCTTAAAAGAGAGGAAGATGACACCTTTTTATTTACATGATCGAGCTCTCTGTACGACAAATGTTCGTAGTATACTATTTTTCAGCGCTTAATACTCATTCATCAGCTTAATTAACTTTGATGTAGGGAGTTTTTTGTGACTTATTGTTCCGTGCTCCCGCGAATTTTGTTTGATTATTAATATTTTTCCGCAGTGTACATAACAACAAATAATGCTAGAACTTTCAGTTGTTAACTCCTAATCATTTTCAAAAAGCTCAAAATATGTTGCATCTAATTCATTGCAGTTAAATGCCTAAAAATTCGTTTCAAAAATAAATTTTGAAATTTAAGCAACATGATTGTGCAATAAATTCTTTTGGGATCCCTTACAGCACAAATTATGTCGTCAAACTTTTATGTTTTTTTGTTCGTTCTTCTCATTCCAAACAACCCACAGACCAAAGATATTTTGTTTTTGTACATTTAAATAATTTTCCAAAAATTTTTTCAATTCCAGGTTCTTTGGGCTGATGCCTGCATGATCGTTTACAACATCACCGAACGCAGCAGTTTTGAATATGCAGCAAAATGTTTAGCAGAACTCAAATCACTACAGAATGCACCATCAACATATCTGGTGGGGAACAAGGCTGATCTGGACCATTTAAGAGAGGTGAGTTTTTTGTTAATACTCAGCTATTCAAATAGTACTGTATGAATGTGTCTGTGTGTGTATATGTATGCAAGTGTGATCATGTGCATAGGGCAGCAGATTAACACGTCAACAGCACAAAGTTCTACCAGGGGTCATTAATAAACAGTCAGCTTACATGTGTAATTAATAAATTTCATGGATTTTAAAAATAGAAAATTTATGTGACATGGTTTTTTGTTTTTTTGTGTACGTTAACAGTAAATTTATGTCATCTCCACACAATGACAATACATTCCAAATTAAAAATAAAATTAAATTGAAATTTTGTGTAGATTCTAAAAGCAAATATGATCATTTTTAACATATTGTTCATTGCACATATAATATACAATTAATTTTCAAAATCGTTAAATGCACTTTTAAGCTTTTAAAAGTTTTATAAAAGTAATATGTGCGGAGTGGTACAATTCAAATGTTGAGAGCATAAAAAATATATTGGCGTAACTGCATATTTATTGATTGAACAAACATAACTCACCATATAATATCAGCAATACATCCATTTAAAAACATGGCCCACTATATAAGTCTCGCCTACTAACGTTCAGACATATTTGCCAATTCACACTGAATTTACTTAATCACGCCCACTTATGTGCGACACACCTACATAATTATGGAATATCAAATGCGGTCACTCAAGCTTATCTTAAACATTTCTCCCAGTCCACGCACCATAAACTCTTAAGACAAAAAAGAAAAAAGAAAACATGCCGTAAACTCTACAAATGTCGTTCAAAGATCCCATCAAAATACCCTATAACATCAGAAAAACTACTTAAGACTGCAAGAAATGTTCGAAATATTCAAGTCACAATAAGTTTATATAAAAATCTCTTTTTAAAATCTATAGGGTACAAAAAAACTTTGAATAAATTCGAATTATATCAAATCCCAAACCGAAAACACTAAAAATGTTTCTAACAAAATCCTTCAATCGCACTAAATTTATTCAAAAACCTATCTATACTACTTAAAAAGCACAGAGTTTAGTGATGAAAAGGAATTAAACGATCCAATATCTATCATGTCTGCAAATTCAGTTACGTTAGATCACTCATACTAGCGCTAGCCAATTCTTATCAGGCTAGTAAATTCATGAGCTCCCATATGAGATGACTTCACCATGGGCATTCCATACAAGTTGCAAATTTCAGGGATATGAACGTGTTATATATCGTTAGAAAGCATGTCAGCAAAATTTCTATTCAGAGGACAGTATGACATGGTAGCTATGTTTTTCCAAAAAATTATGTGACCCCATTTAAAAAAATTAATTTTTGACTTAATTCGCAATAAAAAGTTTTTGTCATCATTTTAATGATATTTTTTAAATATGTTGAAGATCATTTAGTTCACTGACTCAGTAAGACCGTTCAACTAATAACATCCCTGTATACCTACCTCCATCATATCAGACTTTTTTTTATTTTGAATAAATTTGTATTTTGCATATTTTTCGGTGCGAATATCTCAAAAACTTGTCATAACAAAGATAATCGGAAGCCATATTTGAACTCAGCACAGCATATTTAAATGATTTGGCTTGATAAGACGTCAAGTTTTGTCTAAAAAATCAGTAACTTTGAATGCGTTCAAGAAAAAAATGTGACGTAATACGCTTAGCAGAGTTGATAAGCTTAAAAGTACGTTTCATTGAATATATGTAGTACATATCTTCTGAATCTAAATCTTATACAACATCGAGTTGAATTCGTCTAATAAATTCTGACTTGCAAAACTTTTGTTATGAACTGAACTAAAAATTGATTTTTACTCTAACTTAATTCTAAGAAAATTTACCTCAAGTTCTTATTTGTAAAATTTTCTATATTTAAAACAAAAGTAGAATTTTCTTTTATCTTCAAACATTTTGCTATGAATATAATAATCATAACTTACAATACAACAATGTTAGAATATGTCCAAGAAGAAGACCTTCAAAACTAAAACTTTTATTTAGCTACACATATATACCATACATATATATATTTGTATGAATGTATTACGCACATATTTTGAATACTACACGTATGTGCATATATACTTCACCTTGACAATTGTAAAATATTTCGTATTTTAAACTATAATTCTTCCCTTATGCCATGTAATAAGTTAAAATATTCTATGAAAATTCTTTTGAAATGTCACTGAACTCTATGATAAAAAAAATTCCAACAAAATTAAATGGTCTCCGGTGAAATTCTAACAAAAGGTGACATTGAGCGAGACACCATATATTTTATGGTTGAGTACCAATATTAGGCACCGAACTGACGGATACTAAACAGATCGACAAACAGATAAGCAAATAAATAAATAATTTTTCAAAAATACACACACACACACACATACATAGCACCATGAAAAAAGTGTGTCAAAATCATATTTAATAGACGGGACGCACTGCTGTCGTTAATAATTAAAATTTGAAATACTGATCTATGACCCAAATACCGGAAAAACACACGACAGCGTCAAAGCGTTGGTATTGTGATACTAAAAGGTAGAAAATTGCAAATAAAATGGTCTCAAGGATATAAAAATGTGTAGAAAATTAAAAACTACACGCATATATGCGTCATTACATTTATAAGAAATAACATTTCAAATAAAATTTCCATACAAAAGTTTTTAATTTATTTTATTTAATTCTATGAGCCCAACTTAGTGGTATGATAAAATCATTTTAACCACAACTAAAAATTATGTTTATCTATGAGTATTTTCTAAGATTTAAATTCTACAAAGGACATTGCATTGCATTACCACGAATACGGATTTTGAAAACACGCGCAACACGTTTGTTTTATGCCGAATTCAACTGAATTTTAACATGATATTACTCTAAATCCAATTATAAAATATAACATGCAAACTAACTACCACAAGGCCACGTGTTGTCAAGGTAATACCTGTAATGCAGTCGCACAGTATTTGTCATCGCAGGTAATTGACATTAATTAAATTTTGTCTGTTCAATTGCATGGTAAGTGAGCCAAATGACAGAAACACAACTGGTCATATAGTACAGTAGGCGAATAATTCGCCATTTATCATGAGAATTGCAAAGAACAATACATTAAATGAAGAATTTCACAAGTCAATGAATCTATGTAAATTAGACAGAGATTTTATAGAAATTAATTGTCTGCCATTTACGGTCAATTTAAGTGGAATATGTCATCTTCAATGTCAACATAAATGGACGTCAAATGAAATGAAAATGATGGCAATGCAATGGACCACTATCTGAAGTAAGCGGTTAAAATTCTGTCACTCAAACCTAAGCGGCTGTTCGTAATGTCCTCAGGGATGGTTGGGGAAATTGTACAGGTTGTGACACAGTGGGTTATGAGGTCAAATATATTCAAAGACAGCGTTACTTTCGATAATATATGAACAGCTCCTAATCTACTTTTCTTGAGAAGTTTTTGTCTAAAGAAAATATCAGATTTTGAGTGCTGTGGGTGATTTTCCTTAAGAAATGTATCGAAAATTTCGGGTAATTATTTCATTAATTTTGTCAAAACTACCCTGGTAGAAATCATAAGCATTTATTGGCCAAAAACTGGGCATTAAAAATGTTCACTGGCCAAGAAATGGCATTTATGAAACGGTTTTTCAAACCTTTTTCGAGCATTTAATGGCCAGCAAAACGAAGATGGGAAATGGCTATTTAATGCCCAATAAATGCCGGAAAATGCTCTAATACTGGTCATTAAATATGTCACTATTAAAAATAGCCAAGAAATACCTAGAAAATGCTCAAAAAATGTTCTAAAAATGCTCGAAAAATGCTTGAAAAATGTTTTAGAAATGTTCAAAAACTAAGCATTTAATGGCCAGTATTTTTATTTATAAACATTTGTACAGAATATATATTTTTATAAATAAATTTAAAAAACATTATATAAAACACAAATAAATTATATTTCAAAATATTCTACTTATGGTAGTCACCATGGTAATATCCTCTTGATTCACTAAATGCTTGTTTAGTGCATCAACAACCAATTGATCACTAGTATCACCACTAGTATCACCACACCATTAAGCTTAAGCCGAAACCTACGCACACGTTTTGTACTATTATACATTTTAATAAATACAACTTTGGCGCGAGTACCTAGATATTAAAATTATATAACGTTCCTCAAGCAAGGTTAATAGATATAAGCATTTTTATTACAATACGACAATTTTTGGGAATTTTTTAGACATTTATTTGCAATTTTTCGAATATTTTTTGGACATTTTTCGGACATTTTTGGGACATTTTTAAAACGGTTTCTTGACATTTTTTTAACAGTTTTCGGACATTTTTTCGCCTTTTTCTTTGAAGCATTTAAATGTTCAATAATTGGTCAAAAACTGTTCATGAATAACTAGGCATTTTACTGGCGATAAAATGGCCATTTCTCGGGTATAAACTGTTCGAAGGTAGAATTTAACTTTACAACGAAACCAAGAAATCGGTAATTTTTGGACATTTTTTGAACATTTTCTTCAAGCATTTAAAAGGCCCAATCACTGGTCAATAATTGGGCGAGCAAACAGTTTTAATGTTTTGATTTCTACCAGGGTAATTCACATTTATAAGCCTAACTCATTTTTTAGACCCAACCACTTTAAGTTATTTTTTTTTTTTGGTAATTTCTTTCATATTAGTGCAATTTTTCATCCGATTTTCATAAGGATTCCCAATATTTTGTTTTTGAAGAGTTGATTTAACTTTTATTCCTCATAAGCTAAGTATGTAAAATATAAGCGCAACAATATCGTGACAAATTAAATAACGCCAACAAAAATGAAATCAGCAACGTCGTTGAACTCAAGGTCCAGCTACCTTCGCTTTGTCTTGTATGCCTCATATGTAAATCACAAGAAAAATGTCAAATAGTCCTTCAGATTTTTTTTTTGATTTGAATTGGCTAGGAACATAAATATTTTTATTTTTTTCGAAATTTTGTCTCATACTTTACACTTCAATTTAAATCAATCAACGATGGTTCAAAATTCGAACTTTAATTCAATAATTACAGGTATATGTACAATATGTAGAGTTCATAACGCGAAATATGATATTGTCGGAGTGTCTTTGGTATGCACTTTATGCGCGTCTGTATGTATGTATGTATGTGTTAGTTGGTTATTTTATTAACCTCAAAAAATATTTTAAAAACATATTATTTTACAATTAAAAGCAATAATAATTTCATTGGAATTTTTTTTTTTCACTTTTGCAGGTCAATGAAAAGGATGGCGCCGCTCTTGCTGCCGCACATTCATGCGGTTTCTGTGAGGTCTCCGTTGCCGAATATACACCCAACCTACACAAAGCGTTCGAGAAGCTATTAATCGATTCCAGGGCACGTCCACAAAAACAAAATCGTAAATTTTCAGTCAGCAAAATGATTGGTACGCTAATTGGTAACAACAGCTACAACAGCAACAAGTCAACGCTGACAATAAACCAGGGTACTGTGGTGCCATGTCATAAGGGTGAGCTGCACAAGTCACGTGTACTCAAGAGGCGACAAGGTTTCACGGCAACATCAAGTCTGTGACCGACAACTAATGCAGCAGATTGGTAGACATTTAAGATTTATTGGATAAGAAGAGGGTAGAGGGAGGAGGAGGACTTAGAGGTACTAGTCGTAGGTGCTAAACGTTATATTTAGGGAGATACATTGGGGGTCTTTATTGCCGAATGTATGTATTGGTAGAATGTAGTAACATTTGGAAAACTATTTAATTTTACGATAGTTTTTGTTTTCTTTATTTAAATGTGAAACATTATGATAAATTTATAAAAAAACCAAAACATTTTTATGAATTTTTAACAAAAGTAGATATGCAACACACACTTGTTATATGAAATGTATAGCAAGCTTCTAGTTAGAAACAACAAAAAAAAAGTGCCAGCGTTGCATTATACACACTTACAGTAATCTTGTATGTATGTACGAGAAGGTACCAAATTTTTTGTGGTACAACTTTTTGTACAGTGTACGAATTTGTCCGCAGTAGAGATGGGAACTTGTTATACTCTTTTTTGTAGAGTGCATAAGTTTTAAATAACTTTAAGACAAAATGAATTAAAGAATCAAAATATATATATATATGTATAAGTATTATTGAAATAAGCGTACTCTGAAGGAAAAATAGAACAAAATGTGAAAAATGTTTGTATTTTAAATGAAGTTTTTCTGTTGCTGTCGTTTTGAAAGCAGCTCAAGTCAATTTCAATTTCAATTTTACTATAAAAATAATCAGAAAACATTAAAAAGTACTAAAAATTTTGTGGAAAATCTGTCTAAAATTGTTATGTGCTGTTATGTATCGTACTCTGAGACGAACGGCATTACACACACAGTTAAAGTATTTTACACTTAATATATATAAAATTTTCAATAAAAACTTAAACTTAAAAAACAGCCAACATTCCCTTACTTGTATATTGTATAGTATACTGCAAAGTAAAATAAATTACACAGTTAAAGATTACACTGGAAAAAGTTTCAATAATCGAACACAAGAGTTTTTTTGCAAACAAAAACGTCAGTTCAGAATTTCATTCAAAAAACCAAAAACAAAAAGCAAAATCAAAAATAAAACATTTGTTTTGTTCAAAACAATGTGCATAGAATACTGAACCCTAATTTTTGTAATGCAAAAAGAGCTGTGATATGTAAAGTTTTAAACTAACCAAAGAATTTAATGTAGTTATTAAACTTAAGCCAAACAACAAAAAAAATGAGAAGAAAAACATTTTTTTTTCTTGTAAAATATACATGAATTTTTGTAAACTATACATATAATGTAAATTGTACATTATAATACACATATGTATGTATAAATGAACTAACGACACACTCACTTTTCGTACATAAATTTTAATCATTGTTTCAATTACAATCATTAATAATTTAATTTTTTCCAAAACTTCTTTTAAGTTTTTCTTTTTTCAAGTGTAAAAATTTTGTATTTTGCAGCCCAATGTAAGAGCTCATTATTTTTACACTTTTTTCACAACTACAACTAAAATGTTTTTTTGCTCACAATCAGTGTTGTTATTCATACTAACTAACACACGTGCTTTTTTGCAAAATGTCGAAGTTTTTGTAAATGAAAAATATAAATTTTCCACTGTTTGAAAATTGTAGTTTTTTAATGCAACTCGCCATGCCGAACAAACAACGAAATGCAGTTGGAAATCGGTGCTCAGATATGGTAACTTAGTTTTGTGCTTCGAAACTTTACTGGAAGATTTACCATAAATTGACACATACATATTCAAAACTTTGTATTTGAGAACAAAAACAAAAAAACAAATGATAGATTTTGTAAAGAGTGACATATCATTGTAAAATTTTGATTAAAAATTTATAATTTAAATTATTTCAAATGATTTACGTATAACTTTATTATTAGCTTACTAATCATGTTAATTTGTAAATTTGAATTTGTTAAATATTATTTCCACTGTATTTACTTTTATAGTATACCCATATGTTGAATAAATTTCTAAAGGAAATTTCATTGCAATAATTGAAAAATTTTATACTGTTTTATTTACACAAAAGGATTATTTTTGAAGTGAGACACCCTTAGTCACGTTTTGTAAATTTCGGCGATATTTGTAACCGGATATAGTGAAACCGAGCGAAGTACAGGTAGAGATGCGGTGGGTGAATAATTACTGTTTTGGAAATTGGTGCGAGGGTTGCTTGTTTTACCTAAATGTTTGTTACTTTTACTACTGTTAACTCTGCTATAACTTCCTTAAATATGTCTGTCATATCCACTGGTGAGCCAACCTACTGGCCAACAGACAAAAAAAAAAAAATTACCAGATCTTCTAGATTTTTGCATTACAAACAGTGCCGGACTTCCGTCTAGGCCTACAAGACCCCGGCCTAGGGGCCCAGCCAGACTAGGGGGTCCAGCCAGCCTAGGAGGCCTAGCCAGCCTAGAGGCCCCAATTCCAGTAGGGGCTTCAGGTCTTGCTTTTTGACTAGTGCTTCACCGAGACGAGAACGACACGATAATTCAAAAATTATCGTATCGTCCTCGTAGTGGAGCTTTTCGTCTCGTACTCGTTATCGTTCAATAATTTTTTGACCTGTTTCGTTATCGTTATCGTATCGTTCTCGTCTCGTTATCGCCGATATTTCTCGGTTAATATCGTTTACATTTATACACTTAAGACTAGCTGGACCAGTGGCTTTACCTGCGCACTACCCGTTTTTCCACCCCTCTTACACTTTACGCAGTCCTTACTGCAGACAATTGGGTCCATGGATCGAATTTCTAAAATTGGTATAAGTACCAAGAATAAAGGGTTTGCTTGTATTGGAGAAGGAAAGACCCACTATCCAACGCCGTAAAAGTGGCTCTATCGCATAACGTAACAAGAATAAAACATGCTTGTTTTTACATTTAGGTAACTCTAAAAATGAAGTCGAAGAAGTATTATTTGAAGAATTATTTGCTACCACGGTCAAATGTGATGTGAATCCTCAAATTTTGTTTTTGTTTTTTTTTTTATATTCTTACGAACTTTTTTATTCGTTTTCAGAAAAAAAATATTAACGTCGATGTATGCGCATACATGTGCTTATTAAAAATATAGTGCAAATTTCGCAAACGTGTATGGTATATGCGCGTTCAACGTTCTAAATGGTTATCGGACGATAATCAAGTGTTTATCGTACGATAAACACTACATTATCGCCGAGAACGAGATATCGGTCAGATCTTTTTCATTCTTGGCCTCGGTTCTACGAGAAAACATTTTTTTAATATCGTCTCGTTATCGTTCTTGTTCTCTGTCCCGATAACGATAACGAGAACGATATTTATCGGTTCTCGGTGAAGCACTATTTTTGACAGAGCTGGGCACTACCACACACGTAGTTCTCCTTAATGCATTTGTAGTTGTGTGCTTTTCAAATGGAACTGAATTGATTTTTATGCTCTTTACTTTGTGTTCGTATATGATAGGTTATTCTCTTCCTGCCGCAGTCGCCCGAGTGCTACGTTTTGCCCAGCCATGCTTTTTGACACTTCTCAGGAATGACGTATTGGAAAGGTTACACAAAGTGAACAAGTCTCTTCAATCTGTCAACATCGACTTGGGTACTATCGCTGAACTGTATCATTCTTTGGCAACGTATATAGAAGACTTAAGAGAACCCACTGCCTTTGATCTTTATGAGTCGAAAGCTTTTGAAAAATGAGGTGAAAATAACTTTGCATATGAAATGCAGAGGAAACGTAAACGTAAAGACCAGTTCGACGAAGTCAAGGGAAATGAGACCGAACTCTCTGGCAAGATTTATAGCTACTATTTATAATGTCATTATAGAAAGACTTATTGCAGAACTACAGAGAAGCGGATCTGCTTATAAAGAGTTCAGTAAAAAGTGTGACTTTCTTGCGAAACTTAATCGCTTGGAGCCTAAACACATCAGTAAAGGAGCCAGAAACCTGATAGCTTTTTATCCAGAGGATTTGGATACGACTTTGGAAAACGAGTGTCTGCACCTGCGAGCTCATTTGTCATTCAATGATGGAGTTATAGGCTATTATCACTAAAGTTGTACAAATATGTATTTACTAGAAAAAGGCTTTTTGGATATTTATCAAAACGTAGGAATTGCGCTCCGAATACTATTGTGTACACCAGCGTCACATTGCTCAGCAGAACGGTCGTTTTTAACGCTAAAGAGTGTAAAGAATTACTGACGATCTACTATAGAAGAGAAAAGGCTAAATTCACTCTCTGTAATGTACATTGAGTTAGAAATAATGCAGTCAATTGACTATGATGACGTCATTCGTTCTTTTGCTCAGAAGAAAGCTCGCCGTATGATTCAATACAACAGATAAACATAATTACAGTAACATAGACTCTGTAATTCTGATGTTTATTAATGTAAATAAAGTCGATTGAAAATTATTTGTTCTCTACTAGTGCCTTAAATTTGCTAAGCCAAAATGGAATGATTACGAGCTGGGGGAAGAGGTCCCAAATGCCAAGTGCCTATGTGCCCTGCGCTTTTAATTCCGGCCTTGATTACAAAAGGATTAGAGAAGCCGCACATAAGCTGCTCTTCAAGTATAGAGCTTTCGTCTGACCACTCTCCTGTTGTCATCGAACTAAGCAGTAGTCTCACTCAAACAATGGGAAAATGTAAGGTCCATATTCAGCAAACTGACTGGACATATTTCCAAACAATTTTGAATACATTACTTCAAGTAAATTTGCCTCTTAAAACAGATGAAGATATCCTAGAGACAGTAGAGGATTTTACTAATGAAGCAAAGTACTTGGGTCTACATCTTAATAAAAAAGCTTACTTGGAAATCTCATTTTTTCAAAAAACGGAAAGCTTTAGGCCTCCGATATCGAAATATTTTCTGGCTTTTAACTCTTTGAGGACCATAAGCTTCTGAAATGTGATACTATGAACTCATAGTATGAGAGTGTTCTATTGGGCTGTAACTAAGCCAAAAATATCCGAAAATTATAAAAGGCACATTATTTTTCAAATCGATCAAGCAATGCCGGACTTAGAAGCGCAGGGCAGGTCGAAGTCATTCCATTTTGGTTTAGCAAATTAAAGGCACTAGTAGAGAACAAATAATTTTCAATTGACTTTATTTACATTAATAAACATCAGAATTACGGAGTCTATGTTACTGTAATTATGTTTATCTATTTTATTGAATACGGCGTGCTTTCTTCTGAGCAAAAGTATGAATGACGCCATCTTAGTCAATTGACTGCATTATTTCTGACTCTATCTACATTACTGAGAGTGAATTTAGCCTTTTATCCTTTATAGTAGATCTTAAGCAGTGGTGCCTCTACCACAAGCAAACGCTCTCACGATAAGCATGTGTTGATGAATTGCTTATCAATTCTGTATACGTGCACGATTTTTTACGCTCTTTAAGCGCCTGATGGATCTAATTTGTACGCTCTTTAAGTGCCTGCTCTTTTTCAAGCCTTTTAAGTAAATATTTGTACAACTTTAGTGATTTTAGCCTATAACTCCATCATTGAATGACAAATGAGCTCGCAGGTGCAGACACTCGTTTTCCAAAGTCGTATCCAAATCCTCTGGATAAAAAGCTATCAGGTTTCTGGCTCCTTCACTGATGTGTTTAGGCTCCGAGCGATTAAGTTTTGTAAGAAAGTCAAACTTTTTACTTAACTCTTTATAATCAGATCCGCGTCTCTGTAGTTCTGCAATAAGACAGAGAGTTCGATCTCATTTCCCTTGACTTCCTCGAACTGAACCTTACGCTTCCGTTTCCTCTGCATGTCATATGCAAAGTTATTTTCACCTGATTTTTCAAAAGCTTTCGACTCATAAAGATCAAAGGCAGTGGGTTCTCTTAAGTCTTCTATATACGTTGCCAAAGAATGATACAGTTCAGCGATAGTACCGAAGTCGATGTTGAAGAGACTTGTTCACTTTGTTGAACCTTTCCAATACGTCATTCCAGAGAAGTGTCAAAAAGCAAGTTTCCATCGAGTCTAATGAATTCAGAAGACCTGAAGCTTCAGAGCGCGCAGATGATTTTTCATTTGAGTCATTGGCAATTATCTGAAGAGCTTCCATGATCTCATTCCAGAAAGAACATAGACTTCGTTAGGCGTCAGCTCGAGCAGACCATCTTGTCTGAGAAAGAATCTTTAAGACTGTTAAATTTGGTTTCAGTTTCGATAAAAAAATTTTCCATCTGTGTGTTGATGCCGAAAATTGAAGAATGATTGAAAAATACCAAAGAAAGATATAGCAGCTTGACAAGGCAGCAACATATCATAAGCAAACCAACATAACCCAGCAAAGAACCTAACTGCAACTTAATCATTTGTGAGTATTTTGTAGTTTTTGTTCATTGCTGAATTATTTATTTAAGGGACTGGGGCCCCTAAGCTGGCTGGGCCCCCTGGCTGGCTGGGCTCCTAGACCGGGGCCTTGTAAGCCTAGGTGGAAGTCCGGCAATGCGATCAAGGCAGACCCAAAAAAATCATAGATATCCTTAAAATTTACAGATATTATTCTGCGTTCAATTCTAGGGGACCCATATATTTTTATTTCGCGTAAAGGACCCAATTTTCAAAGTTATGGTCATTTGAACTTTGTCAACTTTGTTATACAAAAAAAAAAAAAATTCTGATAGGACTTTTTTTCAAATTGCCGATATTTCCTTAAAAAATATCGGAATTTCATAATTTTTTTTTTAAACGTATCATAATTTAATGGATCTTATGAAAAAATGGCATTTATAGCAAATAAACTGTTTTGTGGAAAATATTGCAAGTATCGTAAGCCAGATGCATTTTTTTCAAATCAAAAAATTTTGAAGTGCATCAGATTTTTTTCCTTGAAATTTTTGTATCATTATTTGATAAAAGTCCCAACTGTCGAAAACGGTTTATTCTTAATTGACAGCATTTTTCTAAAAATTAACAACTCAACAATTTTAATTGAGTGGAATAAGGGCACTTTTTCGGGATCCGTAAATTATCTCTATATATACTTGAGACCGACCCTCCTCCACCTCCCACCAAAATATCACATCGATATACTCAGTACTAGCGATACAGTAGAGCAAAACGTAACTTTATGTACTCATTATTATTATTATTATTTTTTATTGCAGTATAAGAAACATTACAAAACTTATAGTTAACGGAAAATTTACAGTGATGGTAGCCAGGGCCATATCTAGGGGGATGGAAATTTTTTGACGGACACTACATATATAGAAACGATTTTGCAAAGAATAGACACTACGTAAAATTGACTTTGAGCAGAATACATCATACGAAAACGATTTTCTGAAACGAAAGACACTATATGAATTCGATTTTGTGAAAAAAAGGTCATTAAATTTTGAAAATGATTTTTGATCAGCTGCAAGAAATAGTTAATAACAAAAGCCCACAAAAAATTTGTTTTGCTATGTAGTTCGAATGCCAATATAGTTATTCCATGTATTTTTTTTTTCGTTGAAACCAAATCCGGGGTCAGAATTGCTCTAGCACTTCAGGTTTTTAAGATATTCTAACTTAAAGTGTAAAAAACACCGTTCTTTGAAACACAACGAAAAGACTATGTGTAGGATCTTAAATTACAAGTGTTGCTCTTCCAAATGCCGCTGAGTTTGCTCAAATATTATCTTTTTACCGAGATATCGCAATTCTAAATTAATAAAAAAAATACAATATTATCTCTTGATATACGTGTGTCGCTAATGAGTTTTCAGGTATAGGGAAAATCACAAATTTTAAAATACGATATCTCGGCAAAAAAAAAATATTTGTGTAAACTCAACGGAATCTGAGAGAGGAAGATTTGTATTTTAAGATCTCATACATAGTTTTTAGAGAAAAAAAAAATCGACGTGCTACATAACCGCAAAAACAGTGTTTTTTTCACTTTAGGTTAGAATATCTCAAAAACCTGAATTGTTAGAGATTTCTGACCCAGGCTTCGCTTTCAGTGGGGAAAAATACATGGAAATACCATATTGGCATCGAAACTAAAGAACAAAAAAAAATTTTTATGGACATATGTAATCATCGATCTGTATTAGCTTATTTTCATGTTTTAGTGCCGTTAGTATGTGGGATAAGAAGATTTACTAGAAAAATGATAATTTTGATTGTTTGGAGCAGCACCTTTCTGTTATGGCGAAAAAATGGCAGGAATTGCCTGTGATAAATCCTTCAGCTTACGCAATTGAAGCCCTCGAAAGCTGTAATGAAGACGGTTTTCTAAATACTCATGAGCTTCTAAAAATTTTGCCAACTTTACCCGTCACAACGTGCATTCCTGAAAGACATTTTCAACATTGAAACATGTGAAAACATATTTACGTTACTCAATGGTTTAGCACAGATTGACTGGGCTGACACTAATGTCAGTACATAGAAGAATTAAGAGTAACACAAATAAAGTCATAACCTTGTTAGCAGCGAAGAGCGCTCGAAGATTAAATTTTATTTTTTTAAATAAATGTATGTATTTAATTTTCTTGTTATTTCATATTTTCTTTTAGCTAAAGTAAAAGTCCTCATATACAACATTTTGTCCTTTTTTATTTCTTAAGTTATTATTAGTCATGTAATACAGGGGTTCTCAAAGTGCACGTATAGTGAACGGGGGGCGCAGGAGGCCCTCTTATTGTCCTTTCTCCAGAAACTAAACTTTCTTATATCCACAATAAAAAAATCAATTCGCACGGTCATTTGGGTACTCACATTAGGCTTTATTCGGCAATGAGAATTCCGTCTGATTGTAAGTTGGCACCCTTGCTTAACCAACAGCCCGTACGTTCAGCAAACGCAAACACTGTAAATCAGCTGATTTGGGTGCATGGTTGGAGTCTCTAAAATGTGCTGTAAGTACTGTGATCTCTGATCAGCTGATTTACAATGTATAGTGCGCTGAGCGCACGGGCTGTCAGTTAATTAGGAATACCCCTGATTCAATTGCAATGGTAGGTTTATTTTGTAAAACTGAAATTAATCCATCAGTGGAAGTGGAGGACGAACTGAGAACTGAAAAATGTGTGGTGTTCACCAAGCTCACACCAAGCACATTGCCTAAAATATCACTGAATTTTTTTCGTATTTTTCTGTAATAATAATATATTCTTTTGTGTTAATTCCAATATATACGCAATGCGCCAATTATGTTTCGGTACTGAAGTATTATCTCAGCAATGGGAAGCAACATCAATTGGAATTATTCGCCGATTGATAGCGAGTGCCTATGCCTAAGATAACACAATTTATCATCACAGCCAAAAGCGGCCACATAAAATACTTAAAAATTATTTAAAATGTGTTTAGTAATTTAAGCCACAAAAGTGTTCAATATAAAATAAGTATAAAAATAATTGCCCAAGTTAATGAAAATATGAAATAATTTAGTTTGGAATTTCTATAAACGATGTTTCCTGTAAACGATTTTTTTTAAGACTTTTCTTTTATAAAAAAATACAACCTTTAAACTAGAAACATGTTTTTTTATGAAAGGTTTTGTGACTAACTGTATATTATGTACATACACTTGTGCACACATGATTAAATCATTCGTATGCTACGTACCATTTTTGCTAAAATTTATTTATAAATTTTATTTTCTGATTCTTATATTATTAGTGTTTATAATCCTGCTATGTAAGCATCAATTTACGGCAAAAAAAATCAAAATAAATGTTTTGGGTTTATCCCGAAAAATTTCAATAAAGGTCATATATACTGTGCTCATATAATTAAGTCATCTGAAAGAAAGTAATTGAAATTGTTGAATTTTTGGTATGAGTCCTATTTAGTTTTTATTAGCTTAGCTTAATATTTTGTAGAAGAATCTTTTTGTTTCATAAATGTTGAGAATCGGCTTAGTATGAAACCTCACGGTGCGTTTTAAATATTTTAAATGAAAATCATTTGTCACCGAAAATTTCTTTTTGGATATTGTTTGTTATTCCAAAAGAAACAATTTCGCGTGAAAATGAAAATAATTTAACGTAGAGATTTAAAAAAAAAATTAACTTTTTTTTACGTTTTTAGGTACTTTTTTTATAAAAAAGGTAGGTAAATAATTATATATATATATAAGAAAATTAAAATATATTTTACATAATTAATAATGAGTAGGAGAACCTTTTTGTTTCATAAATGATGAGAATCGGTTTGGCATGCTAAAAATTCAGGCCTTTGAAAAAAGTGTTCCGTTTGCGAACCGAAGACTTTTTTTGATGTTTTTTTTTGTTTGTTTGTTTGTTTGTTACCCTGGCAACCCATACATTCAAATTTTTTATAAAGGAATATACTAAGGGAACATTTGGCCACCGATTACATCAAAAATTTTCCGCTTAGATGGATTTTCCAGCTTGATAATGGCCCAAAACATTAATCTCCACTTGTCAAATCTTGGCTCGACACACAATCCACCAAGATTCTGAAGTGGGCACCTCAAAGTTCCGACTTAAATTCTATAGAGAACTTATGAGGCATAATCAAACAGGTCGTAGCAGCACGAAAACCCGCGAGAAAAGAAGCTTGTGGCAAGTTAATCAAGAGAATTGGCATAAAATTACTCCAGACCAATGTGCACGCCTGGTAGGCAGCATGCCAAACCAAAACAAAAAGGTTCTCCTACTCATTATTAATTATGTAAAATATATTTTAATTTTCTTATATATATATATATGATTATTTACCTACCTTTTTTATCAAAAAAGTACCTAAAAACGTAAAAAAAAGTTAATTTTTTTTTAAAATTGAGATAAAAAAAAATCTCTGCGTTAAATTATTTTCATTTTCACGCGAAAATGTTTCTTTTGGAATAACAAACAATGTCCAAAAATAAATTTTCGATGACAAATGATTTTCATTAAAATATTTAAAACGCACCATGACCTACCAGTGAACATTGGTCTGGAGTAATTTTAACACACTTCTCTTGGTTAACTTGCCACAAGCTGCTTTACTCGCGCTTTTTCGTGCTGCTACGACTCGTTTGATTATGCCTGTTCTCTATAGAATTTAAGTCGGAGTTTTGAGGTGGCAACTTCAGTATCTTGGTTGTTTGTGTGTCCAGCCAAGATTTGATAAGTGGAGATTAATGTTTTGGGCCATTATCAAGCTGGAAAATCCATCTCAGCGGAAAATTTTTGGTGTAATAGGTGGCCAAATGTTTCCTTAGAATATTCCTATATAAGAAATTTGTGTGTATGGGTTGCCAGGGCAACCGTTGGTGTCTTCAAAAAAATATCAAAAAAAGTCGTCGGTTCGCAAACGGAACTCTTTTTCAATGGACTGACTCTTAGAATATGATTTATTCTTTGAGTGAAGTTTGTTGCACATAGAGACTAACATCGCTCCCAAGTACGTTGAACTTGGACTCATCGCTTTAAATAACCATACTTCAAAAATTCAGGCCAACATTTCCCTTTCCTCTGTACTAAATAGTTTTTTATGATCAATTTTGGAGTGATATATCAAAATAGTGCTTCCAGATAATCAAAGTTTAGCTAAATGGCGAATTAAATTTGCATTTCCGATCTTGTCCTTTTTAGCAGCAGATCTACCCCTTAAACCATTTTATATTGCCTACTTCACCTATACCTTTACCGTAATTTTTGCTCTTTTTTTACATTTTACGACACAGAAAAACTATGTAATTAGGACAGGTTCAAGATACATTCCATGCATTGGTCCAAGGTACACGCCAAGCACAAAATTCGGAAAATATTCAAAAACAATTTTACCCTAGTAGATAATAAGATTTTAAGATAATTAACTTGAAGAGAAACGTTGGGTACCGTTATTTCGTCATTGATCCCCAATACAACAAAATTACACAGCTCGTAAGTCGACCTTGAAAATTTGCACAAAATTTACAAATCACGTGAAAATTTCGTCTTCCTTAAGTTGACGTAAATTAAATACCATAGATGTTGTGCAGTGTTGCGGAAATCAGTTACATAAATAGAGAAAATTAAACTGTTACAATTTTTAGCTACACGCTGGCAAACATGAAATATAGCTGTTGGTCCAAGGTAAAATCGGTCCAAGGTACATGCTCTTCCCCTATTGAGCATGAAAAGAATGTTTCCTTTTATACTGAGGGTATTTTTCTTTAAATTCGAGATTAGGGGTCGTTCAAAAATTACGTAAGACAATTTCATGGCATTTTTGACCCCCCCTCTCCCTCAAGTAAGATTTCGTAAGATTCTCACAACTGCCCCCCCGAAATCTTACGTAAGATTTGTGCGTCGGCGTTCAAATTTCAAAAATGCTTAAGTTCATAGTTAAGTAAAATAAATGTTTAAATTAACATTTAGCTAAAACTAATGTTAAAACTTAACATTATAAATAAATTTTTAAATAAAAATATGTGAGGAAAATTAGAGAAAACATCTATTATTTTTAATTTTTCTTAATAATCTTAGACCACGTCGTAGTAATCTATTTTTTTTTGTGTTTTGACAACAACAACATTTCAATGTTTACGTATCTGCGTGTAAATGCCTGAATAATGGCGAACTTGTAAGACGGTGTTACAAGTCGACCCTGCGTGTCATTACAGAAGAGAAGTTTTCCCGTTCAGAGTCGATTATTCTGATTCTGATGGCTGTCGAAAATTCAAATATATTTCATTACTGTCACAAATGACGATGGGTTAATACAACTTGTATGTATGAATACGCATTTTAAATCTTACGTAAGATGTTCATTGACTACCCCCCTCCCTCTCGTAAAATTTAGTAAGAATCCGCTGACCTCCCTCCCCCCCAAAAACGTCTTACGTAATTTATGAACGGCCCCTTATTAGTGAATCTAAATTTTTTATAAAATTTATTTCGCAAATTTTTAAGTTTTTTTAATCCTCTAGTGCAGAGATTCTTAAAGTGTGGTCCGCGGACCCCTGGGGGTCCGCGAAGCCATTCCAGGGGTCCGCGACACAATTTTGACATCAAATAATTTTACATCATCGAACTTTTCGCTTTATTCAAATAACTCATTTATTAAAAATTATTTTTAAAAAAACAAAGTGTGCGTTTACTTTTGTTCAAACCCGGGATGCCCAGCACCTAACTCTTGCCACCCTTTTACAACATCATCAATTTTTGTAAATTTCAGTTTGAAACTACAAGGTGCAGCTTCATATAAATTTAAAGTTTTTATCTTCAACTTTAAATTTATGTGAAGCTGAAGCGACTACAAAAAAAAAAATGGAATTATGGTAAAACGCATTCAAAAGTGTGTGTATGAGTCTTTTCCAACACTCAGCGATTTTATAGAATTTCCTTATAGAGAACTTAATAATGAAACTCGGCTGCTTTTTGTCGAACATTTAATGGCACTAAAAATCAGCTTCCAAAAGTATTTTCCCTGTCCTGCTTCTGTTAACGATGGGATCAGGGATCCATTTAACACAGATTTTAGTAATGCTAAGCAATTATCGACATTAGAGCAAGATATGCGCATGGATATCTCTTGCGATACGTCTTTGAAACTAAAGTTCAATAAAATTGAGCTAACTAACTTTTGGTTACTCTTAAAATCCGATTACCCTGCAGTTACAAATAAGGCCCTCCAAAACTTGATTCCGTTTTGTACAACGTATTTGTGTGAAAAGGCTTTTTTGGTACTATTATACATAAACAAGTTTAATGTAGAAGCAAACCTGAGGATAAAACTTAAGAATAAAGAGCCCGACATTGTGGATTTGGTTTCAAGAAAACAACATCATCCATCTGATTAAGTAAAAACTTCCACAGAAGAAAATATAACAAATTTCGCTTATAAAATAACATAAAAAAATAATTTTTATTATAAGCTTTGTTATTATTATATTCTTTATTAAAAAAGATTAAAAAAAAAAAAACAATTTATTTTCTAAGCTTTATTTTGACCAAGAAATATTTGTCTGAGTTTAATTTACATACATACTTTGACTTGTAACTTTTTTAATTCCTTTACATTTCCACAATTTTTATTCATTTTGTGTTTTAATTACATGAAAATCCTAATAAAAAATGTTTGCCCTTATAAACGAGTAAGTAGTGTCTGTAGGCTTGTCAACTTTAAGACCTTAGGAAACCGGACATAGTGTTGAAAATACCTTTAAAAACCGGAAAAATTAAGCCAAAAAAAATTAATTCGTTCCTTAACCTCGTCAGATAACCGGACATTTTATGCTTGGTTGAGTTTAACAACCGGACCAAGCTCTCAAAAACCAGACTGTCCGGGTGAAAACCAATCGGTTGGCAAGCCTGAGTGTCTTTGTTATTATTGAGCCCAAAATTAAGCTTAAGAACGACGTCAAATGTCTAGGGTTGGGGTGGGGTCCGCAAAAAAAAATTTAGCTCGATAAGGGGTCCTCGGACTACATAAGTTTAAGAACCCCTGCTCTAGTGTGCTACGGAATTTTATAAGATGTTTTTACAAATCTGGGGATGTTCGCAATACAAATATTTTCCAATTCATTTAAAAAAGTCTTAAAGCTGTCAGATGTGCTTTTCTCGGAAAAAATTTCATAGCAGTTCAGCTCTCTAATTAAGCAATTCATATGGTTAAAATCACAAGCATAATAATTATAACTCAAATTTCCAGGAATATGTTAACACTATGAAATTGATAAAACTTAACCCAAATATATAAAGGTAAGAAAGGACAATCACATTCTTCGAGGTTGAAATTAATGTTATTGCTGATAAAAACTAGGTCAAGTATCCTTTTTAGTTGATTAACAAAACCATTTATTTGCAATAGACCAGCGCTCAAAATGTTGTCACTGGACATATTCGAAGCAATTAAGCAGTTGTTATTATCAGGCAAATAATTCCAACAAAGTTTAGGCAAATTAAAATCAGAAATGATATCACCCACATTATCCACTACCAATAAATTAATATTATCAACATGTGAATTACATAAATCTAAAGGACTATTAGGTGGAATATAAGAGACACACAAAAATAAAATCATTCATTTCCATACTGAGCAACACAGATTTGATCCAAATCAGAATCGTTATCACTGAGAACTACACTACTAGGACGTAATTTATGCTGAACAGCCACTAAGACACCACCTCCTCTGCTGCAGCCAGTTTTCGAAGCATCCCTGTCCTTACAAAAAATGGAATAAAGATTTGGATGAAAATATTCCGAGCCACAAAAATCTGTCGTTAACCATGTTTCAACAAGAATAATGACATCAAACTACATAAATGAACATTTAGTAAAAAATGATTTTAATTTAGTACGCATGCCTGATACACTTTGATAAATAATTTTAGGAAATTAATAGACGACAAACTAACAACGCCACTATGAGCTAAGCAGAAGTCAGATTTTTCTTGAACTGAAACGGACGTACTCAGCAGGCCATAGTTTTGGCCACTAATTGTTAAAAAAAAACTGGCGGGTTGCACTCTGGGAGTGCCGACAGAAGTGAAAACTTAAAATAATATAATTGAAATTTGTTTTCATGATGTTATGTAATGTTTATGGAATAAACATATATGATATATATAGAAAAGAGAGCGAGAGAGAGCGAAGTCGCACATATATGTACTGTATATAGAATATGTATACATATACATCCGGTGTCGATGTCGGTGGCCTGTCGCGAGTTTATACATTTTTCCTCAGCCGCAAATCCTCTAAGCGTAATCGATACGATTACGATACGATTACGCATCCGATGTCGGTGGCCTGTCGCGAGTTTATACATTTTTCCTCAGCCGCAAATGCTTTCTTACGGAGGTGCACAACGTGCCTAAAGAAGTTCTCACTTCAAAAAAAATTAAAGGATTTGATCTTGATAATATGGTCCAATACCACCAATTGGCATTGGCCCCGGCTCTAAGGACCCTATTAATTTAGCAACTTAAAAAGAGGGAATTTTTGTAGGTGAAAATTGCTATAAAATTTCATTATGTTTGTTTTTTATTGTATAATATTGCAAAGGATTATTTCCTTTTTAAATGGGTGAATAATGTGTAATAATGTCCAATTGAATACTTAAGGCAATACGAAAAGAATTTTATTATTCAAAGAGCGACTCAAGACACCTATGATGAATGAGTATAACTATTAAATAATTTTAAACAATTATTCCTCAACAATGGCTCTGTGCGATGATGCCACGCCCATGTGGGTTAAACACATCTTTCAAATGTGGTACATATTGTTGATGGGAACAATAAAATGCCTTTAAGATCTCAAATATGAGTCCTATCAACGAAATACAACGTGATTTGCCAGCTAAATTTTTAACAGTTGTCTTCAATAAAAACAGAATCTCTCTCAAAATATTCAACTGTTCACATTAAGAATTCACGTTTTTATCAAGGAGCAAATAACACAATTGAATGCTCACTAATTTATCAAACTTATGGTTGCGTTCCAAAACAACCTACCCCACTTCCATCGTATGGATACACAGAAACACGCAATAATTTCAAAGTCGATTAAAATTCGAGAAAAGCACGTGTTTTCGTTTGCGTTTATTATTTTCGAATGGTTGAGTTGATGAATACGTAGTCGACTGCACGTTTGCTCTCTCCTCATTTCCGTTTCCGTTTGGCAATGCGGTTGACCAACAAGTGACGTGGCGCACATCGTGCACCATGTGGCTTCGTATCACTTGTTCACTGATTCTTTCAGCAAATACGTCATGAACAGCATCATCTCATCAATGCTATCTAGGACGCATGCAGAACATTTTCTATGGAAAATGTAAAAAGAGGCCACACGATTTGGGATTTACAGTTGAATTAGCGCTGGCAACATAATGCAAATATAATTCATGATAAATATTTGTTGATGCAGAGGTTGAAATTACGCTTCGTAATAATTAGCTCAAGAATGTGTATACACTTACATGTGTATATGTGTAACTGCAACATATAGCAATGTGTCGTCAAGGTTTGGGCCTTGATTACAAATGTTAAGCTCCTTTACTTTAAGTTTTTACGTTTCATGGTTGATTAGTCATAACTATTATACATAAGCATTTCATTTGCAAGTCATCGCTTTAGAGTTATTTTGAAGTTAAACGTCATTTTGTCTTTATTGAGTTTGGATTGGTTCAAGGGATCTTTAAGACTGTTGTTAAAAAGGAAAAACGTAACCTGTTTTCTCATATCCCTTAACGTTTCCTGGATCACTGCCTTGTTTACGTAAATTTTTTTACTGAAGTACCCTCAACATTAAACGCGTCCTCACTTTTCAATATGTTTGCTTAACAATAAAATAATTCACCAAACGCGGGGCCAGAACATTTTCGTTTTAGGAGCACCCACTTGGAGAGTGTGGGGTTCCTGGAGAATACAAGAAAATTAGGTCAAAATTTGGGCCAAAGAGTTAGTGTCTTATAAGCTGGGAAATTATGCATTTATTTCCAAAATATGATTGTTATATAATAGTTTGAAATCTGTTCCATAGTAAGATAAAGATATGACGATTTTTTGCCAACTTTTATTTTTGTTTACACCAACAGCATAAATAACGTTCTTGTTCTCAGTAATAACGATTCTGCTTCGAATCAAATCTGTGTTGCTCTGTATGGAAATGAGGGGGTTTTATTTTTGTGTGTCTCTTATATTCCACCTAATAGTCCTTTAGATTTATGTAATTCACATGTTGATAATATTAATTTATTGGTAGTGGATAATGTGGGTGATATCATTTCTGATTTTAATTTGCCTAAACTTTGTTGGAATTATTTGCCTGATAATAACAACTGCTTAATTGCTTCGAATGTGTCCAGTGACAACATTTTGAGCGCTGGCCTAATGCAAAAAAACAGTCTTGTTAATCAACTAAAAAGGATACTTGACCTAGTTTTTATCAGCAATAACATTAATTTCAACCTTGAAGAATGTGATTGTCCTTTCTCACCTCCTGACATTCACCACTTAACTTCATATATTTGGGTTGAGTTTTATCAATTTCATAGTGCTAAACATATTCCTAGAAATTTGTGTTATAATTATTATGCTTATGATTTTAACCATATGAATTGGAAAGCTGAACTGGGAGGAAATTTCTCCGTGGCACTAAAGGATCAAAAAAAACTTAATAATAATCTCGAATTGAAAGAAAAATACCTTCAGCATAAAACGGAACATTCTTCTCTTGCTCAATACTTATACAATAATTATATTGGTCAATTTGAAGCTATTATTAAATTAAATCCGAAAGCCCTCTCGCGTTTTATTAAATCTAAAAAAAATGTTCTAAAATTCCTCAAAAGGGTCATTTGAATGATAAATATGCAACTTCTTTCACTGATGCTGCTTATCTATTTGCTGAATCATTTAAGTTAAATTTAGAACCTGATGTTAACATTGATGATTGCCATATTTCTCAACTGGACTCATTCGTTGACTTTGTTTCACACATTTTATCAACCTCTGATACTCTAAGACTGATTGCTTACCTTAAAGAATCTGCTCATGGTGCTAATAATGGAATATCTGCATTTTTTCGAAAACAATGTGTGTTTTCGTCCATCCGTTAAAAATAATTTTTAATAAATCTCTTGCTGAGGGAACTTTTATTAACCCATTTCTAGCCACTGTGCCTGCTTGGGTACAGCACATTCAAATAGCTGTAGATTCAACCAGAAAAAAAAATTTTCCAAACTTTATTTTGCAATTTTGTCATACATACTGTGTTTTAAAAATCCACATAAGCAATGAAGGGAAAACGACTAAACTTTTTTTAATATTTTGCTTTGTTTTGATACTTCATCGTCGACTTAGCATATTTTGAAAAAATCAGTGTTCATTAGGCTGCGTCGGAAGCGTTTTGCGAGAAAATTAAAAAAGTTTGCGCTTGATTTGCAAAGCAAAACACTTGAGTTTTCATAGTTTTAACGAGTTGAATGAGAAAAATTGCAAAAAATTTAAAGAATGCTCATTTATTCTGCCGTTGTCCCAGTTTGGGAACAAGCTCAAAAACCTACTGATAGAAATTTTTTTTAATTTTTTTCATATTTTATAAGCATTTTATGTTATTTTCATAAAAACAAAATACACATAGTCGATGATTTTTGACTTTAAAAGGTCTTGGCTCTTAATGGGTTAATGAGTGGAAAATAGCTTATGTTACTCTCATCTATAAAAATGGAAACAAAAATGATGTGTTTAATTACAGGCCTATTTCTAAAATTCCGACTTTATCTAAGCTCTTTGAAAGTGTGGTTAAAGTTAAAATGTCCTTTGCTGTCAAATGCTTGATATCATTTTGTTACTGGTCGCTCAACTGTGTCAAATTTGGCTGTTTTTACTGAAGACTGTTGTCATTCAGCTTTTCAAAATAGTCATAAGGTTGATACAATTTATACTGGTTTGGGCAAAGCATTCGACAAGGTATCGCATAAAATTTTACTGTCTAAATTAAACGAAATCAGTTTTCACTCAGCATTCCTGGAATGGACTGAATCCTATAGTTTCAGTCCTATATAGCCACTTCAGGTGTTCCGCAAGCAGGCATTTTCGGCCCATTATTATTTGCATTATTTATTAATGATATTCACAGTTGTTTTCGTAATGCCAAATTTCTTATGTATGCAGACGATCTTAAGATGTATGCTTTTATGGTGTCAAAAAAAAACGTTTATACTTAATTATAAGGAAGTGTTTTCATATTTAATTTTTCAGCTCAAAATTGCAATTCCGCATTGACTAACTACCACCTTGATAGTTCCATTCTAAATAAATTAACGGAAGTCACAGATTTGGGTATAGTTTTTGACCACAAAATCACTTTTGTTAGTCATTACAATTATATTATATGGAAGTCATATACGCTACTTACTTTTGTTGGGCGTAATAGCTTGCCTTAACATTTTTTATGGTATAGTTTGTGGTATTATAGACTGTTCTTCCCTCTTACAGTTCATGGGATTTAATATTCCGGTTAGAAACCTGAGATTTACTGAAATCTTCCATGTTGGCCTTTGTAGAACTAACTATGCCTCAAATGTCCCTATTATTAGTGCTCTTAATATGATTTTTATCTCCATAAGTGCAGATTTTATTTATTCTAGAAATACTTTAAGGACACTGTTTAAATGAAAATCATTTGTCACCGAAAATTTTCTTTTGGATATTGTTTGTTATTCCAAAAGAAACATTTTCGCATTTTCTTTCAAAGGCCTGAATTTTTGAAGTATGATTATTTAAAGCGATGAATCTAAGTTCAACGTACTTGGGAGTGATGTTAGTATCTATGTGCAATATACTTCACTCAAAGCATAAATCATATTCTAAAAGTCAGTCCTTTGAAAAAGTGTTCCGTTTGCGAACCGAAGACTTGTTTTGATGTTTTTTTTGTTTGTTTGTTGCCCTGGCAACCCATACAATCAAATTTTTTATATAAGAATATACTAAGGGAACATTTGGCCACCGATTACACCAAAAATTTTCCGATTAGATGGATTTTCCAGCTTGATAATGGTCCAAAACATTTATCTCCACTTGTCAAATCTTGGCTCGACACACAATCCACCAAGATTCTGAAGTGGCCACCTCAAAGTTCCGACTTAAATTCTATAGAGAACTTATGATGCATAATACAACAGGTAGTAGCAGCACGAAAACCCGCGAGAAAAGCAGCTTGTCGCAAGTTAATCAAGAGAATTGGCATAAAATTACTCCAGACCAATGTGCACGCCTGGTAGGCAGCATGCCAAACCGATTTTCATCATTTATGAAACAAAAAGGTTCTCCTACTCATTATTAATTATGTAAAATAAATTTTAATTTTCTTATATATATGTATGATTATTTACCTACCTTTTTTATCAAAAATGTACCTAAAAACGTAACAAAAATTTAATATATTTTTAAAAATGAGATAAAAAAAATCTCTACGTTAAGTGATTTTCATTTTCCCGCGAAAATGTTTCTTTTGGAATAACAAACAATATCCGAAAGAAAATTTTCGGTGACAAATGATTTTCATTTAAAATCTTTAAAACGCACCGTGTGTTACATTTCTACATTCTATTTACAATTAATTGCTTGCTTTTCAATTTTTCGATACTCCATTCTCATCAAATTTGCCTTAAAAGTGTTCGCTGAATGCGTGAGCTTTGCGCAATACAAATTTTTTTCGTGGCTCGAAAATATTCTCAATTTACGCAGATCACAGCTTTCGAGGCATCTTTGCGTTAAGAGGAATATCCTCGTTAAGAAAGGCGTGACAGATTGACTGCCATATGAGCGAAGTTTTAAGATGGCTACTAAAATTATCATAGAGAAATGAATTTAGGCATAAACTTTTCTAAAGTCAAGAAAAAGAAATAAATGAAGATTGACGTGAAAGGTGAGTTGGCACGCCCACCTCCCATATGGTTCGGTTCGATATGGCGTGGTTCGATATTCGCAAGACAAAGTAGTTTAGAGCTGGCTCTAAAGAATATGTTAAATAAAATCTCGTTACCAAGTGCATGTGTGATGAAATCAAATGAACGTGAAATTTTCCATACCACTAGAAATATATAATACATCACTGAATTTTTCGTTAAAAATTTGAGTTCCGATGAAAATTCTTTAAAAAGTAAATTGTTGCAAAAAGCAACAGAACTATGCTTATGTTTGGCTTAGATCCATAGTATTCATATTCTGCAGAGGCGTTAGATATCCCTGTAGACGATGGTCAGTTGTTTTCCTGTACAGCTTTTTAATTTGATGAAAAGCGAAATGAAGCTATTGATGTCATAAGCATGTTAGCGCCTAAAAGGCCGTCACCATGATCTGTTTCGCCTGTTGGTATTGCATTTGGCCTGATGGCCCATCACATCCTCATTTCGTAAGCCAAGTTAAGTTGACATTTTGCAGTGAGCGTTAACTCACTTTGTGCTTTGATTGCAGAATTCTTGAAGCTGTCTTTTAAAACATATTTTGCATACCTTTGCATATGTACATTATGAAGGCCTTAAGTGTAGAATTTCGTCATGAACTCAATAATTTTTTGAAAAAAATTGCACGGGTATTTGGTTAGTTGCGCTCGTGTGAAAAAAGCGAGAACTGCAACCAGTTCAAAACCAATTTCTCGGTTATTCCTTCTGCTGACTTCCAATATTCGCAAATTGGGGTGTAATGAGCATAGATCACCTACTTTGTGCCGTTTCGCGCACAAAAAATAACATCTTTAATTTTTTTTTCAGTTTCGCTATTTCAAAGAGTTTTGAGATAACATAGGCCAATAAGGGTCAGGAAGCAAAAACTCTAGTTTACTTTTCCGAAGATTTTCGGTGCGTTGAATCCGAATCTGGCATTTCAGGATTCAAAATTGCTACATCACGTCAGGTTTTTCAGATTTCTTAACCTAAAAGTGCAAAACTCATATAAGTTAATGAAGCAGCCTAAGTAATCGTTGCACCTCCTATCTTTTCTGTTGAGCTACGCCAATGTAATAAGTAAACCGACATACATGGACATCTGCCCACCACGCTCAACAACGCTATGATGACCCGTTGCATTTTCAAGTTAGCAACGAAGTAATTATACCTTAACATAGCTCACCAAGATCATTGTTATCATGCCATAATCGTATGATCGTATTTACGTTGTCTTACAACGGCATTTGAATATGACATGGTAACATAACACCACTATCATCTAATGCTGCATTGAACAGCAACAGATCTACATACGCATAGAAATAACCGATCTCTCATCTTTTTATCCGGACTCCAGAAAACCACTTTTTATCCAAACCAACTCAAAAATGATGGAGGGGAGTTCGCATCGATTTGGATCGAGCGATCATTAGAAAAAGAGACGTAATAATCGCGAGTCGCATCGCAATAAAATTTATTAATATATGTCTTCATAATTTATACAAGCCAAGGACATAGTGCAATTGAGTTGATCGATGAGACACAAATCTTAAATTAAAATTTAAATTAAAAAAGAGATTTGGACGATTCAAAATTGATTTTAAAGAGGAAGAATTCTTCCCTACTTTAGATGCCATAACAAGCTCTGTGATGACAAACTACCTTATGGTGATAGATATCCTCAAATATGTCAAAAACAGTGTTTTTTAAACTTCTGCAATTCTGAAGCCAGGTTCGAACTCAACGCACTCAAGATATATACAAATATATTTTTGGAAATGTAATTTTGTGCTGATCAACATAATACAAAATTTTTTATAACTTTTTACAATCATATTTACATTTATGAGCTAGAATAATACTATGTAGTGGACATAAATTTTGCTTGAAAAATATGACCTTACAGAGAATACGTAATAAATACTAACAATAAATTACAGAAAAAAATACTACATTCAGCAGGTTTCCTATATTTATTATAGTAATTTCCATGCATTGTGTAAATATTATTTTCACGATAAAAATTGTGTTAAACAATACAACCGTAAATTCTCAAACATACGATTTATATGGAAAGAATGCTTACATTTGCCTTTATATCTCGTGCAAAAAAATCTTATATAAACGGGACCTGGCCCATTGGATAGAGCAAAAATTTCCTATAAAAAAAACTCCTAGAAATTTTTTCCGTGAAGCTAGCACTTCATCGAAAAGGCATCCGTCCATTCCATTAATTTTAGGGTTTGCTTGAGAGTACACGTGCTGTCAACGTGCTGTGTTTTTGAGTTTTTTATGAATTTCTGTTTCACTTAAAAAGTTGAAAGTTATCAGTGTGAATTTTCGCATGTGAATACATAATTACAGTACTGTCGTGATAATCCGGACACACATAGTTTCGTGGTATGTCCGAATAACTGGAATTGTCCGGAATACAGAAAGCTCAATAATTATTATATTATTATTATTATTATATAAATCATATGTAGAATACATATTTGAGGCGTATATGATTGTATTTCATTCACTTTTTATGTTTTTATAAAGAAATTGTAATCATATGAGTAGGGAATAAAATGACTGAAAAAAATTCACAAATTTTAAATAAACAACGTCCTTGCAAAAACTCACGAGTATGAACATGTACTCAAAAGGAGCCTCGTAACTTTACGAAATAAATTTGAAAAAATCAAAGTTGACATTTTCGTGCCAGCGACAGTCTATTTGCTAACCAAAACATACTTAGTTTTGTCCGAATTGTAGAGGCAAAATTTCAAAAATGTCCGAATCGTAGATATGTCCGGATTACTGGGAAGTCAGGATTAGCGAGTGTCCGGATTAACGCGACTGTACTGTACTTAAATATTTGCAAAATAATGGATAGATCAAATCATTTGTTTTACAGCATCAATGAAATTATCGACTGCACAGGAGATTATGTCTGAACAGATTATGCCATCCAAAAAGTGATTCAATTACATCCTTCTTGGAAAAACTTACCTAAAATCGTAATCGGCGAAAATGACCTATTGACAAATAGAAATAGAAATAGTCAGGGTTGCCACGACACCGTTAATTGCAGATAAAAATATATTTATACAAGCAAAAAAAAGGTCATATGTATATTTTTTGCTCAGAAATTACAATTATAATTTTAACAAATTTTTTGTCTTTTTGAAAGGTCTTTAATTACTCATTTTCAACTTGGCAACCCTGGCAAAAGTACAATTGTTATTATAATTGAAAGATAGAATTTTTTAAGTTAAAATATACAAATTCGAACATTTTTGAATATCATTTTTGGTGATCGTGAACTACTTGTAATAAATGTTGGAGTTGTTGTTCAGTTTTTGTTAAACATTGATTGTATTCTTCTATGGACCAATACCACGCTCAACCACATGACTTCTGACCTTCATTGTTATGAAAAATTCTAAATTTTCATTATAGCTTTCGGTTTTATGCCATAACGACACGTCTCTTACCTGTAAATAATCATGAAATAATGATGAAATGTTGTTTTTGTAGTTCTTTTCTGCCAATATCTTGGAAACAATTTCGTCAGCTTTTCCACTTTTACATTGGGTTTGATCAATATCAATTGTTTTTAAATCTCGAAAGTATTGTTACATTAGGACCAGATATAGTTTTCCAATATACACACCTGCTCAAAATAATATTTACTCCCTAGAGTACAAAATGCAACTCAACGGAAAAACTTTTTTATCCAAAATATTTAAGAAACCACAAATGCAGATATCTTCGTAGCCTTTATATATATAAAAAAATAGAAATACATTAAGAATTACCATAAGGTACGAAAGTTGAGGTCAATAAATACTATTTGCTCAATATTTGCATGCTCAAAATAATAGGTACATACATAGGTTAAAGATGTGAACTTTTATTTTGTATAACTTTCGTAAATCTTCTTGGGATACTTTTCGTTAGAGCCTGGCAGGTTTCTTTGGACACACTCCCACAATCGCTCCGTATTCGCGAAAACTTTTTTACTTCTTTAATGCCCCCACAGTTTTTCTATCTGCTTTAAGTCCTGTGACTGACTCGGCCAGCTAAACGCGTTGACTTTATTGTCCTCAAAACATTTTTTCACAAAATAAGAGGTGTGTTTTGGGTTGTTATCTTGCTGATAGATCCAAAGCAAGGGCATGTTTCCCTCAGGATAGGGCAGCATTGTGTTTTCGAGTATACCTTTGTAATCGGCTGCTGTCATTTTGCTCGTTGTCCGGAATGTAGGACCTATCCCATATTAAGGAAAACACTACCACACCATAATATTTCCGCCTCTGTGTCTACGTTTTTTTTTTGTGCATCTGACGTAGAACTCTTTGCTTTTAGACCGTCGCACATTCTTTTCTGAATCATTTCCAAATAAATTAACCTTAGTATCTTAGTCTCTCCTTAAGATATTACGCCACTTTTTTGCCGTTCAGGTCATGACCAGTTTGCAAAATTTAGCCTCATGCTAATTTTTTTCCGTAGCAAATGAACTTTTTTAGCTATGCGCCCAGGTAGGTTTACCTTTAGTAAACGTCGTCGAATTGTTTGAGCGGTAACCGCGTTCCCAATTTCTGCTAAAATTGTCTTTGAAGATTTAAACAAGCCTTTTTTTCGATATATTCAATATGGAGATCATTTGTTGGAGCGGTTTTTGATGGTCTACCATAAGTTTCTTTTTACGGTTTATTTTTAAATATATTCCTCATAAAATTGTGAGATATATTCAGCAACCTGGGAGCTGCTTCGAAGAGATTTTCTTTTTTTTTAAGTTCAAAGCCAGTCTGTATTCCTCTGCAGATCAATTTGACAATTTGACCCATGTCAACTAAAATTTTGGCTGTCAATTCACTGTAATTAAAGAAAATTTAATTAAAGAAAACTCACCGTTCTTCTAAGGAAAGCTCAAAAAAATAAACAGAAAAATTGGTCAAACAAATTTTTTAACCAAATCTCAGGTGTAACTATTATTATTATTTTAAGCATGCACATTTTCAAACTAAGCACAGTACTATAAGTAGATACGCTCAAAGCTTAGGGGAATAACATGATTTGTTTTACTAAAGATCGTGCTACCAAATTGTGTAATTCACGTTAGCACTACGATTATTCCTCTATATGTATTTCCAAAATAATTTTGAAATAGAGTTTAAACTAAAAACTTAAAAGTGTAACTATTATTTTGAGCAGGTGTGTAGATATGTATTTCATATACAGCTGTTTATATATTTTCCAAAATAAGTATGATGACAACACGGCAAATAAATTAGTTCCCGATTCAATGTTTTTTTTATCAAAATAGTACACGTGCCATTATGTTTATCTGCTGAACGAATGAAAATATAGCTATTATAGCCGTTATTAAACCGTTATAATAGTAATTGTTAATATTTTATGTATACATACATAGGTACATATGTAATTGTGTAAACATATTGTTAAATTGTCAATAAAACAGGGATGTGAGATTATATGAAAATTACAAGGTATAATTGTGAAAACTTTATGTGAACAATCCCATGTACATAAATCAACATTATGCCATTTTATTCGGAAGAAAGCTGCGCTAAAGAAGTTCATTAGCACCGAACACCGAAGAAAAACCGCCAGGTGCGTCAAAACCGGGGGAATGGGGGACAGTTTCCCCCAGAAATTTTGACAGGGGGAGTAGTATATTCATATTGCGCCCCTACTCGGAAATAAATTATACATATCATAATTCGATCAACATTTTTAGGACACATCAAAACTTTTTATTAATGTCATTATCTCACATCTTGAGTCTATGGATATGTGACAAAATGGACACTTAAAAAAGAGTACTGAGCTTCAAGCAATCTTTCCATTAGTTTTGGAGTGTTAGTTATGTGACTATAACAACACATAAAGTTAAATCGACTCAGCAGATGTAAATTGGCATATCAAGTCGGAAAATATCGATATCAATAGTACCGACCGCTTCTAGTATCGACGATATTAGTCAAGATAAGAGATGCATACTCAATAGGATTAGGAGCATACACATAATCAAACAGCACTGATAATGATGATAATTCATTTGACCTTGATGCTTTAGAGTCGTTAAAAAATATAATTCTTGATGCATACAAAGGAAAAGTACTCACTAAAGAGATTTTGGAGTCAAAACTGGGCATTTTCTCTCAACTCCAAATATTGAGAAAATTGCCTGCTAACAAACCAACGTGCTGCTCTGAAATCACTGACCAACTTCATCTGACACAAAGAAAAACACCTTCTAGATCAAGTTTATCGGCTCATCAATTTAATAATGACAGTGCCAGGTTCAGTAGCCTCTTGTGGAAGATCATTGAGACCCAAAAACCTCTTATCCATACAACGTTGCTTCATGTTTATAAGAAAAAAACTGGATTCTTAGATTTGTGAAGGGTTATGAATGAGTTAATCTCGCGAAGAAATCGAAAAGCCATTTTTGGAAACATTTGAACAAAACTGACTTTACCTTTAATTAATGGAAATAGCAACAAATAAAAAAACATACAAACTCTTTATGTCCAGTTCTAAATTATAGAATAAATCGTCTTTTTTATTTATCGACCTTTTTTATTTGAGTTTGCCCCCCCATGATAAATTTCGTTGTGATGCCCCTGAAAACCGTCCTGGAAAACGAGTAATGTTGAGAGTCAGTGTATATCCCTGAATGAGAAAGTTGTTTCCTAAATAAAATGATGATGATTTTTTTTTTAATGAATTAACGTTGTTTTTAAATTTTATGTTTTTTCTTATCAAATGTCTGCAGCTGAGCACATAAGGTTTTTTGACTCCGTCATTGCAACTAGCGCGATTATTGGCAACAGGCTTGGTTTTTGTTAATTGCGTTGACGGATTTCGCACTATATAGCAGTTCAAAATAAACTAATTAAACATAGACGTTTAAAGTATCGACTTAAAGATATTTAAAATTCATTTCCAATAGTGTATAATTATTACACAAATTGTCGGATATATGTATAACGGTTTTCCGTTTAAAATTCAAAAATTTTTCTTTTAGTTCAAGAAATACATAGTTAAGTTAAGTGCTTAAGGTAACACCGGCATGTTCAATTATAGCTAGTGAAATTGAAAATGGCCGAAACATGTTCTTACTAAATAGATTTATTGATTTTTACAAATTTAAAATGAAATCTAGAAAATATTAGGTTATTTTTTGAAAGAGAAAATTATCTTTAACAGCCACCAATAATTTTGACCATTACTTAGAATACCCTTAGTATCTCTAAAAGTGTGAGCAGACATATCGACGGACCCTACGTACATACATACACATGTACATATCGCTCAATTACTTTAAGACTGGCATAACTCAAAAAACATAAAGTGGGAGAAAAACGAATTTAAAGTTTTCAATAAGTTACTTTTTATATGAAAATTCAAAAAAGTATGTTCACATAAACTGTTTTCACAACGCAAGTTTATAAGATACCTTTCACCTTTTACACAAAATGTAATGGCGAAATGGTGGATATTTCTGCATCATTAACTCAAAAATCGCGTTTTTTGAGTTATGCCAGTCTTGAAGTAAATGAGCAATATGTATTACTGGGTTTATTTTGAAAATTTTGTGGATGTTTTTAATATTTTTTTTTGCCTAGTCTGTCTTAGGTGCCAAATTTGTATGGGAGGTGTCAGCCACTGTTGTCAAACCACGAATTTTGTCCGTATTTTTAGCCACACGAAAAACGTGTCCGTGGTTTGACAACAATTCGTAAGTTATTCCACCTTTTCATGGATTCTAATTGAAAGATTGCTCTATTCTGGCTCTAGGTCATAATTACAATATAATTTGTTTTAGTGGAATGATATGTTTTTACTCAAGTACAACAAATAAATAATAATTTGAGCTTAGCAGCCACAAGACACGTGTAACAAATATACCAAAATGTTATCAGAATATTCTTATTTTATTTACTTAATTGTGTACTATCCAACAGCGTCAACAGTTGGGACACCCCGTGTGAGTTGTTTTGCTTTTCACCGCAGATGTCAACAATTGCAGTTTTATCATACAGCTGCGACGCAATGAGAAGTAAATTTTATAAACATTTTGTTATTGTAAATTAAAAGTGGTTAAGGACTTTTACTATGCTAAATTTAGATACTTATTCCATGAATGAAAAAAAAAACACGAGAAGTCTAGCGTTCGCGTGCAGATGAATGCATCATTTAGAAACACGAGTGCTAATATAAAGTAATAGTAAAAATTTGTCCTAAATTTTTCCACACGTTCCTTTGATTTTGAATTGATGATATTAACAAAGAGATAATATGCAAGTTTAAATGAATTAAGAAATACAAAACAATTGACTCAAACATCGCAATGAATTTCTTCATTATATCTGTCTCTCTTATTTACAAAATTTTCATATTGGAGTTATTACACTGCATAAGATTTGATGCCAAAATAAAATTAGAACAATTAGACTTTCTGAAGTTTTTTATTTTATTATCACAGTAGTACTAAATTATAAAATATTGCTTTGTTCGCTTAATTTCAAGAGTACCTGTGTAGTACACATACACAACTTTCATTTTGTAATGACAACTTTACCTGAAACTTTTTTTTTAACATTTAAACACAAAATTTGAAAAAAACATTTTAGAGGTCAGACTCAAATGACAAAATAAATGAAGAGACATCCGTCAGATTTCCAATGTACATACATACATACATACATATATGATGTATTATAATTCCTTGTAGTCTAGGTAAGCGCTAATACAGATGCAACCATTAAAAATTGTTTTGCAATTGCAATTTTGAAGTTTGAGTTAAATGCCAGTGATAAGATCCCCTGAAGCATAAAGTTATCATAATGGTTTATCTAGCAAGAAGCGTCATTTTAAATTTCCCTCCGATTTAGAACTGTCGACATTCTACTTTCATTGCGATTACTTTTTATAAGAACAGTTTAGGACGTTATAAAATATGAATCGATACACACACAATAAGTTAAAATAGTGAAAATGCACTAAAAATATCCTGGTCTTCTGATTTTTCGAATTGGATACTTCAATTGGTCGTCGGTCTATAAGATAAGATAAGTTCTATGACAATGCTCCACCAACGATTTAAGCACTAAAAGAATATATTAGAGGTGTCATTCGCAAAATGTAGCTGCAATTAAGCTAAATTGTGATGAAAGATTTCATCAATAGAATAACCTGAAGCGGATATGCGGCAAATATTGTATTCCATTACTAACCTATGAGTTTGTACTTTAGATTAAAATAAAAGTATCACAATTTTTCACAAAAATATTGAGGTTTCCTATTGATTTAAAGTGACACCTCTTGTTGGATGACCCAAATGACACCTTTTGTTAAATTACTTTTTACGAGTATCAACAGCATAAGCAGTCTTAGGTTTGCAGCCAGATCTGAGTGATTATTCATTAACTTCGTGTGTTGGAAATCTAACGGTTGACTCTCCGACTTTGCCACAAATTAACATAAAAAACAAATGCATAATGTAATAACTTGGTTAAAATACAACTCTTATGGCTGTAAAACTTGTTTAATATATGTTAAGACATCTGGATGCGCCAATACGCTCAAGTGATCAACGCCCGATAGCTCCATATTAGAAATGTTGTTTTTTTGAAGGCCGGCCCAGTAATGGCAGGCACGCAGTGAACGCTCATTAACAGTGCCATCACCACGACCCATAACAAGTTTCGGCGTTTCACCATTTATATCGTCTTTTTTATAACGTAATCTGTAATATAAGGAATACAAGGAATTATTAAAAGTAAAATGTACAAATAATTTACTCGTGTGATTTAATTTAAAATAATACAGTTAATGCAGGTTTCATGGGTATTGCAAAGGATTCATTGCAAAAACGACATAGTTATGTAAGTAATAAGAAGGGCCTGAAAAGAACATACGGGAATCAACACTACTGACTCAGAGAATAGTTAAAAATACGAAATAAAAATATGTCTCGTAAGATAAAATTTATTTATTTTCTTGAAGTCATTAGAAAGAAAGCGTATTGGTATGCTCATTGTACAGTTCATAAGGAAATATACCGGAAAGATTTTTATTTTCTTAATTGGATTTTTTCAAAAAGGTCACTTTTATATTTTACATTGAATAATTTGGAAAAAAGCCTTCTTCAAACAACTGTAACTTTGGAGATGCTTTCATGTTAAAAAAAAGAGTTTTTTCTGCTCAAAATGCTGCTAAATTCGCATCTTTTTTCTTTCACTCTCACAACTGCTTTTGATTTATAAAAAATATAGATAAAATTAGAAAGCATCAGCTTTGAAACGCGCTACACAAGATAAAAATTTTTTATTGGTGGATCATCCAATATATCACTCAAAATCACGCATTGTGATCAGCCAATATATTATTAAGTAAAAAACTACATAGTACTAAAAACAACTACTTAGTAAATGGTATAGTTTGCACGTACATACGTACTAAGGTCTGGGAAGCAAAAAAGGAGGAAAACCTGACCATAAGTTCTGCAGACAGAAGACAACAAACCCTCTCTAAGTGGCAGGACAGATATCGCTTGGAAGTCAGCGGCAGGTGAACAAAAAGACTGCTCCCTTGCATAAGAAGATGGTTAGAGAGAGACTTTGGCGAGGTAAATTATTACCTCACTCAGTTTTTATCGGGCCATGGATACTTCCATAAGTATCTACACCGTATGGGCAAAACAGAGCACCCTTTCTGTATATATGGAGATGCTGATGAAGATGACGCAGAGCACACCTACTTCAACTGCAGTCAATGGGACAACGGACGCGCATCCTTACAAGAATCAGTCGGCCAGTGCTCCGCTGACAACGTGATCGAAAGGATGCTGCAGAGCGAAGATAACTGGAATGCAGTTGCAGGTTTTACTGAGGACGTTCTCAGAAAAAAGAAGTGGGACCTGGACGCAGGTATATGATTTGAGGACAAATCATGGACCCTACCCCGAAGCAATGCTAACACAGTCCCAGGGTAGATGAAGGCCTGAAAGATGAGGTTATGTGGTTTTAGTGAATTGACACACTCTGAAGATTATGACGGTAACTTTAGGCTAGTGCATTGCAGAGTTAATGCAGTGCATTTCCCACAACCCACGAAAAAAAATGTAGTATGAATAAAGAAGTACATATTGTGTAGTACAGAGGTGCGCACGAATATCTAAGAAAAGGGCACAACAACAACTTCAAGCAACAACAAGCTAAATTTTAAAGTTTTTTTTTTGCTTTCATTTCCAAATTCGCCAACAGCACAAAAAAAACCAAATTGCACTATAAACAAAAACAATTGCTACAATCGTCGAAATACAATGCGGCGCCGTCGCTAATGCCTGTGTGTGTTGTTTTTGTTTTCATTAGAACTCAACTCAACGCAGTGCGCCGATAGCCTTAAAATTCTGCGAACTTTTGGTTACTTGCTTGTGCGTCGAATAACGGAAAGGGCGCCGAGGGCAAAAAGTGCCTGTGCTTGCCCTTCGCTGGTGTAGTATTAAATATTTTATTTTTTTCGGCGTCGTTTTTGCTCATCTAAACTTAAATAACACAGGCCGACATATTTTTAAACCAGAGACCAGACCTATCATACCCAAAGGACTTCGATGCGCAGAATCCGAATCCAAGCTCAGAATTTCTCCTATACGTCAGGTTTTTGAGATATTCTAACCTAAAAGTGCAAAAACACGGTTTTTGGCTATATTTAAGCTTATTTTATATCGCGAATAAATTTTTTTTTCAAAACTCATTACGGCATCTGAAAGTATTACTTTTACCCTTAAAAACCTTTTTTAGATTATATCGATAACTTTTTTTGTCTCAGAAATATCGTAACTTGAAATTTAAATTTATTACATATGTATGCCTACATACAGATCCACATTAATTCTAGTATGGCAGGATGCATAGAAAATGCTTTCAGATGCCGCAACCAGTTCTGGAAAAACAATTTTATTCGCGATGTAAAATAACCTCAAATATAGCCAAAAACCGTGTTTTTTGCACTTTTAGGTTAGAATATCTCGAAAACCTGACGTACAGGAGAAATTCTGAGCTCGGATTCCGCGCATCAAAGTCCTTCGGGTATGAAAGGGGTGGTCTTTGGTTTTGGACTTTTCTTTATTTTTTTTAGCTAAGTTTAAATAAAAAGTTGAGTTTCTACAGAAACTTGAATGGGGAATTATTTGGGATGTTATTTATAGTCGATGATGTATTTATATACATCAAAATGAAAAAAATTACTAAAAGTTTTTTTTTTTTAATTCCATATTTACTGTTTGTTTTTTTTACGCGCTAAAAAAATTTTTCTATGAATTATTTTAGAACTTTTTTTTTACTTAATCAACCAAAAAAATTTTTATCAAACACTTATAACAAAAAAAAATCATTTGCGGCTTTTAAAAATATAAGTCAAAAACGAAGTTTACTTAGACCAAATCCATTTCAAACCATGCAGTCGGACTGACTTCAAATTGCGGAATTGGTTGTCGATTAAATATGTTGTTTTCCAAAGGAAATAGGGGAACACGTATTCCCCGATTTGATTGAAAAACATTTTTTTTACGAAGTTACACACATATAACTTTTTCGCTGACAAAGTCAAGCAAACAAAACATTCAAAACCCACAAAAGTACAGTCAGCGAAAAAGTTATATGTGCGTACGATGTTTTCACATATTTCCCATGATAAAAAGTTATTACGAAAAAAATGGTAAGCCAAAGTATACATAATGCAAGCACGATTTGCAAAAAGTAATTTGGAATGTTGCTTTTGTTTTTGCTTTGAAAATAGTATTACATGAGCCCATTAATAGAACTATTATTGCTTTAAGCAAATTATACAAATTATACTTTTAAGATTATTATACTAAATTTAAATTATTACATTTAAGTTTATATAAGGTGATTTTACCCTATAATTTTGTTCTAGTCTGTAAGGAGTTTCATTCTATAGACAATACGAAATAGTATTGGCGTTTTTTATAAATGGAGTCATGTCATGTCACAATAAGTAAATTCAAATACATATTTTAAATACAATTTATTACATACCTCTCGACAGTATCAAGTCCATTGCCATATAAGCAATGTAACTCTACTTGTGGTGGACTAAAATTGAGTGTGTAACGCATGGTATCCTTGCGCATTTCCCAACCAACGCGGAAGTCAATGGCATTGAAGAAACTCTCCAACTGCGCCATAGTGTAATTACGTGAAGGTGTTTCTACTAATACTTCAGATGGTTTCCAGAAAAGTGGAGACGGTAGCAGCCAAGATGTCGAAGGATTCGATATTTGTTCCTCACGCAAAGTTTTACCACTTAAAAAGAATGAGTCCAAATCATCTCCTAGTCATTGAAAAAGATGATATGAAGATTGAAAAAATTAAATATATAATGTACAGACCCATTGCAAACACTTTCATCGCTTTCATGCTGCCTGCCCAAGCGCCCGCAAGACTAATTTGACGTTGCACATATTTTTGCTTCCATTCTAAAGTTTGCTGGTGTAGAAATACTAATGTCATAGGACTGCCCATGCTATGCGTTATAAAGGTCACTGGAGATTTTTCGTTAGTTTCATAGGTGTCCTCAACAAGCTCCTTAAGGTCCATGAACCACTGTGTGTGTTCATCTACGCAGACGTTTAAAAACAAAAAAGAGAAACAAAAGTTATTTATTGTAAGTACGCAATTTTGAAACAACGAAACGTGTAGCTTAACTTACTCGGTGCCTTACGGAAATCATATGGAGCACCACGTATGTTTTTATTTCGCACATATCCTAAATCTATAAGTACATTGGCAACATCCTTAAAATAGGCACCAGCTTTATTACGTGTTGGATCAATCCACTCGACTACTTCGGGATCACCCCAACCGGGAACATGCGTTTCTACACCTGGTGTATTATGAGTCGTACGTGTTATGTTGTCATAGTACAGTTTTACATTATCCACCCAACAGTAAACCATAGGAATAACCAGAAGCTCCAGATTAAGCCAAAGGCTGTACCAGTCTGCATCTTTGGCACAGATGTAATAAGGTGAGTAGGATTTATGGAGTTTGGCATTAATTTGGCTTCCACCATCGCCGGGTACTGAAAGATAAAATAAAATCATGTAATTTAGAATTTGTTAAAATATTGTTAGCAGGAATTTCTATCCAAGGTATTGTTTTGCGATTATTTTGTAGTTAGGAAAATTTGTAATGCTATAAAAATTAAAACTCGTTGAAAAGGTATTGAAATGGGCTACTCTCTGTCTTAGAATAAAGGATATTGTAGCATAGCTTACTGCTATTGGTTCTCAACTTTACGGAGAGCACATCTGAGCGCTACCAGGCGAGTCATAGATTGCCAATAGTGGCACGCTCTGTAGATATGCCGAACAGCTGTTTTGGCAGTATAATTACCGGTTTCGATAGGAGACAGTCAGAGGGTTTCGGAATGGCATTGGCCGAATCTTAAATTCTGAGTGTGAATGATCCTTGAAGTGACATGGCGAGTAATTGGCGCCATCTAATTACCCAATAGCAGCTGCACTTCAAGCGCAAGTGCTTCTCTTTGAAAAGAGTTTTTGATCGAAGGATATTTTCTATTTATTTATTCTGCATATAAATGGATCTGGTTACCAAATGTTTCGCCACCTTTCAGATAATAGAATTACTTTCCTAGGGGTGTGCAAAATTCATCTTTAATTAAAGTATATTCAATCCTAATAGAAACTGAAACAACACTTATAAATTTCATAAATTACAAAACCAAATTTTCTCGATAAAATACAACATACATAAGTATTTACATATATATGTACGTATTGGCAGATGGAACGTTCGAACAGTCAAATACATTGGATAGTTGAAACAAGCGTCAAATGAAATTAACGAGACTCAGCATCGAAGCATTATGGAAGTCTGAATGCAGATAGAGTGGTTCAAGTGAACTTATGAATTGGCAATTTGTAAAAGAAAGAAAAATGTGTGTTCCCCTCAAAAGCAGAGCTAGAAACGTGACTATAAACTATTCTCCAACTGAGATCTGACATTAAACTGAAAGACGCATTTTATAGTCATTTAATTTATGGCTATGGACGACTTCGACGCTAAAGTGGGAAACGATAACAATAACCTAAAGCATGTAATTGGTCGACATGGTGTGGGCACCATGTGGGTAATTATAGGTAGAAATAGAAAATATTTTACTTTGGAATTAAATTCCGAGACCGCATTCCGATTTTTTAGTCGCAATTTTCCGTTTTCAAATAATTTGACTTTCGGAAGGAAATGCAAAGTAAATTCATAGTACTGCAGAGAAACAAATAAATACTCTGGATTAGTAACGTTGCTTGGGATAACATTGGAAAAATGAGAACAGAGAAACGCACGACATACGAAGCGCGAACAAGAGAACAGAGGCAATAAAGTAAAAGCATCCTGCAAAAAGGACAAGTAACTATGAAATATACAACGACCTTGCAGTCGAATCTCAATAAGCCGCAGAAATTAGAGACATTCACGCTGTTTATGAAATAACATGCAAGATGGTAGGCAAAAACGTTAGCCTATTATCTACTATAGATGACCAGCTAGTAGTTTTCGGAGACCATCAATCACCTACATTTACCCGTTAACAGACGTCATATTTTTTATTCGTTTTTTTTGCCAATTATAGACAAGGACAGGGTCCATAAGTTTAGCGGTGAACTATGGAAAAGCTTGCAACATTTCGGCAACTAACTATGCAATATGACGCCTGCTGTTTTGTTATTTTTAAAAGATTTTATGGACATATGAACCTTAGTGAAAATCCCCAAAAAAAAGGGGCTTATCACTATGACACAACTACAGGGGTATCATGATACTGTCAATTTCGTCTAAAATCCTCACCAGGATCGGCGAAAAAATAGATCCACTTATCCGAAAACAACTTATCAATAACTTTTTAGTGACGAAACACCAAAAAAATTACACTTACAAAGATAAATAAAAATAAAAAAATAATATCAAGGGAGTTACAATAACAAAGATAAACAAACAGAAAAGAAGAATTTTTGCTTTCTTTGTTTAACTTTTTGCTTGGGTTTTCAACAGATCTATGCAAGAAATGGAACCTATAATGCTTGCCAAACTTTTACTAATCAGCTTAAAAGTTACGGATACTCTTCTTAGCAGAAAAAACTATTATATCTAGCTTTAGCCCATTTTTTCTTTTTGTTTATCTTTGTAAGTGTAATTTTTTTGGTGTTTTGACACAAAAAAAGTTATTGAACTGATTAGCTCAATGAAATAGCTATATAAAAAAGTATGTCCATCCGCTCAAACAATGCTTCTTCATGGAGTTTTCAAGTAACATATAAATGTAATTTATTTTGAACCTATTGATATCAAAACTGTTGACAGAAACACGCGCTAAGGAGATTGTTCCACAACTTTATAAAATGGCCAAAGACTGAATTATTACGATATTGTTATGTTCTATTGAGCACCAGTATGACGTAATAATGAAAGGATTGATGAAAAGTCAAGTCCTGCGAGAGAATATCAGAACTGATGAGACCACCTCATGAATTTCTTTAGAGTTATCGCATTACAACTTCTTCAACAACTCAAGACTGAGTTTAATTTGAAAAAAAAAAACACATTTCTTAGCAATGGCTTAGAAAAGTTCAACTCTCCATTAGTTTTTAAGATCTGTATACTTATTGTTAGTCTCCAAGCGAGTTGTTACAATAAATAAATAAGAGTTTGAAAAAAAAAAAATATTTATAGAAAGTGGTTAAGGACCCAACGCTACGTCGGTGCTCAATAGAATCCATAGATTAAAAAATATTTTCAATCTCTATATATATCATCGCTTATCAAGTAGGGTAGGGTTTTGAAACCCCTGCCCAGATATGGAAGTTTTACTTCAGTTTAGTGCAATCATATTTTGACACTTGAACACATGATATGTCTACCTTCGCTCTGTTAAACTAAAGTTGTGAATAATAGTTTAAATTTTTTGCCATAAAAAATAAACATTAAAACCACTTTGCATGATTTTCACTGAGTGAATTTTGTTGTTTAATTACCTTAACGTAAACAATTTTCAAGGTTGTGTTTGTTTTATTTATTGTGGGTCTGATTATTTAGATGAAGCATATCGTCAAACTAATCTTTATTTTTTCTATTATTTCATTCCTTATCAATGATTTTACCTATACATATCTGAAATAAATCTATAATAAAAATCAAAAGTTTAATGTGGCCACATCATTTATAGGCATATCGTACAAATCGTTCCAAAGTAGTGTCCCAACTTACACGACAACTTTATTGATTTAGATTTAGATTTACCATTTCAATTAAAAAGTGGCCATTTCGAGTTCGGCTTACTGTGAATGAAGACGAGACGACATTCTTTTAGAAAACACCATGGTGTTGACGAAAACGTATTGGAAATTGAAAAACAAAAAAACTTTGCTGGTCCTAGAGTCAGCAATGTCAGACCTAAATTCCATCAAGGTATAACTTTTGCCAACAACCTACCTTAGCGTCAGCAGACTAAGGCTAAGTTGACTAAATGTTACGTTACTTTGTCACTTGCACTTAACTAATTCTTTTGTTACATAGTAAAAATTTTGTGCTTGGCTTTATTAAGAGGTGGGCAAAAGAATTAAATAGCCCTTTAGTAACGGTGACTTTATATAATACAATAGTGCGTCCTCACTTAGAGTAAGCTAGCCAAGTGTGGTCACCATTTTATAATATTCATATTAATAGAATTGAGAGAATTCAAAAAAATTTTATTCGTTTCGCTCTCAATGGCTTAAATTGGATTGACTCTTTAAACCTTCCTCCTTATGAGGATCGTTTGAAGTTACTACATATGCAATCTTTGAGCACGCGTAGAAATATTGCGGATATACTTTATCTGCATCAGGTCTAGGTCTCTTGCTGCACCAGAGCTTCTTAATTATATTCACTTAAACACTAATCGCAGGAGTAATCGTAACTCTAATCAATTAGTTTACCAACCTTTTAAAAGAACTAATTATATGGCTACTGCTCCTTTTAATCGCATGACTACTCTTATTAATAATTGCGATGTATATGATATTAGCTCGTCAAAAGGTCAACTCAAGCTTAGATTGAAAAATAACTATAGTTAATTTTGTAGCTTAATGGTTGTTGGTCTTTATGTTTGTGTTGTCCGAGCCCCACAGCATGATGGGTAAATTTTTTCTAACATTTATGCCTTGGACCATGTTGATAAATTCATGCAATTGTATGTTTATATACATATGATCTGGGTGGGTATGTTGAGAAAGTGTGATAAAGCTAAGAAAAAATTATAAAAATATAACAAATTTAATTGCATGTATAATTTTTTCATTTTCCTTAATATGTAAGCTTTTTACTTTGTTTTAAAGCTTCAAGCTAAATTGCTAAGAAAGCTAATAGCTGTAGTAGCTAAACTCTATTATTATTATTATTATTATTATTAATACGAGTGCATGCAATTATCAGGATCAACACTTCAAGATCACTTACCAAAAATTACAGGCGACAGATTTCTTTTTTCACTAAATGGCCAGACTGCATATCCGACATTCCAAAGACAAGCAAGCAGTAACACTGAAAGGCCAAACAGGTGCCTCATATTTCAACTATTGCAACTATGTTGCTATGATCTCTTATCAAATATTAAATTGAATCACAAAAATTGAATCTGCAACTTAAGTCATACGACCAGTGCAGTCGCCGTTTGTCCAATTAATGTATCACCAGATATGGAAGTAACAACAGTTTCCTTACACCACGTAGCTTAAATAAATAATGCGCAACTGATATTGATACCAATAATTGGGGTCGAACTCAATTTTATGAATTCTAGGCGTATTTTTTAACACACACAAACAATTACTGCGCTACGTTAAAAGTAAACTAGATACGCAATCGCAGATTATTATTATATTGAAAACAATTTATTTCTTGCTCTACTCTACAGCAGCAAAATAAATTGTTTCTTTATCAATGCTGTTTTTTTTTTGCAGTAAACAACAAACTTCGACATTGAATTATTTGCAAAACTTCAGGCCAATTGTGACGGCATCATAACAGCTGATTTAGCAAAAAAAAAATCATTGTGTATGCAAAAAATATGGCAGTAGCGAACCACAAATTGTAAAAGATTGGAATTTTCAGGACACTGCCAAAAACCATACGTATAGAAGAAGGCTACATTTGTTAGTAATGGGTGTTCCTCTAAGTGCGAAACTCGAAGAGCATGTAAGACCCGAAAGTTTTCGAATATAGATATATGACAGTTTGATCAGTGTTGTCACTGCCATGAAGAAAGATGCAAGATTAATAGGTACGTTGTAATAATTGTTCTTTTAGTTAGGAAGCGTCAAACTCTCTATTTCCAATATATGTTATGCTCTTGTATGCCCTATTTATTATTCTAGAGCAAGATTTTTTTAGACTCACACTGAGGATCAGGGACTCTAAGTTAAAAAGAAGATATTCCCAGTTTTCTAAATAAATATAGGAACTGGTTCACTTTAGCTCACATTCTCCAATGTTTTTTTTTAGGAATAATAGGGGGTAAAAAGCAAAAAAAATATGAAAAAAAGTCGCTCGGATCTAGTTTCGGAGATATAACCATCGGAAGTCGCGGATATAGCATTTGCAAAAGTCATTATAAGTTGGGAACCCCTTGTTATAGGTTAAATTTCATAGGTTTGCTCACCGAATAAATTACCTTTCTTTTGACACCCATATTTTTGATATCCATTCAGGAGTTCCCAACTTATATTGACTTTTGCAAAAGCTATATCCGCGACTTCCGATGGCTATATCTCCGAAACTAGATACGAGTGACTTTTTTTGATTACATATTTCTTCTCAGAATTAAAAAATACGTAACATAATTTTGGTTTTATAGAGATTTGCGAATGTGAGCTAAAGTAAACTTAAGCCTAAATATATTGTTCACTCAAATGGTAAAAAGTAAAAGGTTTTTTAAGAAAAGTTGATAACTTTTTATGTATTGAAAAATTTATTAATAAAATAACTTCCTTATTAATAAAATAACTTCCTTATGATTATGCGCGCTCAACAGAACCTTGAAGTCCATGTCACACATGGCTATTTCAGAAAATTATAATTTCATATCAGGCCCCCGCCTTCGATATGAAATTCCGAGCTTGAGTTCCAGAGGATTCAAGACAGCTAATACTTGCATAAACGCTCTTTTTTTCACAAGAGACTTGACCATTAACGATTGCATTGCTTTATTATTATATTTCGAATCAATAGCTTTAAATAAAATTTAAATATCATTCTTATTAAGTTTCAGACCCGCCAAATTCTTGTTTATACTCTTTATAATTTCACGCAATCACTTTCACACTAAGTAACGATACGCTTTGAATTTAATTTTCTCAAAATTTGAATTTTCTATAAAATTTTATAGGTTGAAAATATGGCCAAAAACAAAACTTTGAACGATCACTTCATTGAATAGTTCACATTTAAATAAAACAAATGAAATAATACATAAATACTTTATCATTTGAATTATTTGTTTAGCAATTTCGAAGAATACAAGAGGCGGCGGAACGGCACCTAAATTTGAATGAAGAATGATTTGAATGAAGAATGTAGCAATCATTGATGTTAAGATATAAGTAAGTAATGTGCGACATATCATTTCATGTCTCGATCTGATGCGCGTTTTACGCATAACATCACGTTTACGCAAGATAATCAATAAATTAATTTTCTTTTAAATTCACAGAGTCTGGCAGCACAGAATAAAAAAATGTTGATTGACATTTGGCATTAAAGTTGGGTTATGTTTGTGTACAATTTAAAATTTTGCGTTCGGGTCGCTTTCCTCATAAAGTTTTTGCCATTATTGTGCAGTTTCGCCAATAAATAAATAAAAAGAATTTATTTAAAAAAAGCAGATAGCTTGCACTTCATTTTAATTATGGAAGATGACTTTTTCAATATGCCACTGCAAGATGTAAAACGTGAGTTGCGTCGAGGCATTGTCGAATGTACCAAGCGCGGTTTGCTGCAGAGCGCCAAGTGGTTGGCTGAGATGAACCACGGTTTGGCAGACATTGACATCGACAATGGTGAAGGAGCAGATGTTAACGATTTCCAAGATGTTACACTAGAAGGCATAAGTGCTAAGGATTACGACAATTATTTTTTGGCCAAAAGTTATTTCGATGTACGGGAATATGAGCGAGCGGCATATTTTGTTCGCAACTGCGAATCGTCGGTGCCAAAGTTTTTGCATTTATACGCCACATATATGGGACGTGAAAAGCAGCGTCTTGACTCAATGACAGATAACTCGAATCTAAATGAATCTGGTCATGTACGAGATTTGTCAGAGCTTTTGGCTACACTTAAATCGGATTACAATCAGGGTCGCCTTGATGGGTATGGAATGTATTTGTATGGTGTGGTCCTAAAGGGTCTGAATCTGAACCAGGCTGCGACACAAATATTGTTACAGTCAATTCGATTAACTCCGATGCTTTGGAGCGCTTATGTGGAATTAGCACCTCTTATCACAGAAAAAGAGAAATTACTTAGTGTAAATCTAGGCGGGCACTGGATGAGACAATTTTTTATAGCGCACACGTATATTGAACTCTACTTGAATGATGAAGGATTAAAGCAGTACGAAGAGCTACAGTCGATTGGGTTTAAAAATTGCATCTATGTAACGGCACAAATGGCTCTAGCTTACCACAATAAAAGAGGTAGGTAACGCTAGGTATTGATGGTAAGTTGTACCAAAAGTAGTACTCATGTATTTGTTATTTTTTCGGCTTTTAAAAGTTTTTGACCAAGCCACCCAGTTTGACTGAACTTAAACTTTCAATATTTTTATTCAATACCGTACGTAAAATTGAATTTGCAATTTTCAGTCTTCGCGGTGAACTCATTAAAAAGCCTCAAATTGAATAAGTTTTCTTGGCCCGGGTGTTGTATCCGGTATCTGGAAAAATATTTACCGCAAGTTCCTCAGGTTGCCGTTCGGGTCTGACATCAAAGTTTAGGTCCCTACCACTTTACCTATTTACAGAACAGAAATACTGACACATAAATATGGCTATCCTTTGCAATGAAAAATAATTGTTCTCCATTTTTTTTGCTTATGTGAGCTGAAAATGTTAAGTCTAACCATTTTGAGTGTGATAACTCCTTAAATGTTGAAGCTGTTTAAGTAATTGCACCCAAATTCGGCAAAAAACCATTCAGCGACGTAAGCAATAACTGGCCAAAAAGTAAGTTGTTTTTGACAAGCGAGCGCTACATCTACTTTTAATCTACCAATTAGCATCGGAGAATCCCCGGGTCGGCTGCTTATAGCAAAATTTGACGATCTTTAAGGACTACAACTGTCTAGAAAATGTTGAAAGATTAGACCCCACTCAAAATTTATGTCACAGACTCCAGAGTGGTATTCTGTCAGGTGATAGTTGACAGTCGCTTTTTTGATTGTCGTTTTTGAAAGTGACACCTAAATAGCTATCACATAAAAGCAAACGAAACAAAAGTGCGATAGTTTATAATCAACTATCACCTTATAGAGTACCACTCCTGATCTTTCATGAAATACATTTTTCTTAGCTGTTGCAAAGGCTTTACAGATTGAGAGCCTCTTTTATTAGCTTCATAAATTTAGAATAAAACGTAAAACTTTTGTTCCCGTTGCTCTTGTAAACGATTAAATGAACAGATTAGATTTTGCGAGGCCCTCATACTTCAATTTGAATGCCCTTCCATTCCATTATGGAGATGGAAAAACAGAAGTAGCCGTGACCTATGCCAACGAGGATATGAGAAACGTTTTTGCTTCTAACTTTAGTTATATCATTTTAAGAAATCTGCTTTATTTTAAAATAACTTTTTATTTCTTCCATAGATGTAGACAAGGCAATAGAAATTTTTCAGGGAATACAAGAAGCAGACCCGTTTCGTTTAGATAACCTTGACATATATTCAAATTTACTTTTTGTTAAGGAACTTAAAACGGAAATTGCACAGTTGGCTCATAAGGCTGTGGCCATCAATAAATACAGACCAGAGACATGTTGTGTCATAGGTAAATTTTTGTAATGATATTTTTAAAATATTAAATAAAAATGTACGTGCTTTAATATAGGCAACTATTATAGTTTTCGTTGTGATCATCAAAAAGCAATACTTTACTTTCAACGTGCACTTAAGTTGAATCCAAAATACTTAGCAGCGTGGACACTTATGGGCCATGAATTTATGGAACTAAAAAACACAAATGCTGCCATCCAAAGCTATCGGAAAGCAGTAGGTAAGTGTTAAAGACAATTTAATCGTCACTTTCAAAGATTGTCAAAACCAACTAACAACATAACTATTTTTTTTATAAAACAACATTTTTGGAATAAAATTTAGAATGAAATAAATAAACGCTTATACTTTTTTAAGTTTTTGTGACCCTAAACCCTACAGCATATTTGCTGTAGTAAACATAATGCTTAAAATAGTTATAATGGATACTTCATTGCAATTCAAAAAAATATTAATTTGTATTTTTTCGGATTATAGAGGTAAATAAACGTGACTATCGTGCGTGGTATGGTCTTGGACAATCCTACGAAATACTTAAAATGCATTACTACAGTTTGTATTACTTTAAAATTGCTCATCAACTGCGGCCTTACGACAGTCGTATGCTTGTAGCGTTAGGGGAGACCTATGAAAAATTAGACAAAAGTGAAAATGCCTTAAAATGTTACTGGAAAGCGTGTAGTGTAGGTGATATTGAAGGAATAGCTATGTACAAATTGGCAAATCTGCAGGAGAAATTAGGGAACTACGAGGATGCTGTACACTGCTACATGATGTATTGCGAAGATGAACGCGCTGCGGCTGACAAACAGAGTCTTTTCCACGGCTATATGACGTTAGCTAATTACTATGAGAGCAAAGGAGAATATGATCAAGCATCACATTATGCGTATAAATGCCTAGAATCAGATGATGTAAGTTTAAATGATAAATAGATTTATGCATGAATTTTCAAAATATTTCTTCTAATAGCGCAAATCAGAGGCCAAATCATTACTGAAGACAATTGAGAATAAACGCACAGCAGCAGTAGCAGCGATGCTAACTAAAGGCGAGTCAACGGCAGCAACAACAACTACAGCAGCAGCAACAACAACAACAACTACTACAACAAGGACTGAAGGTGGTGCAGAATTTTCTTCAACGGCCTCTGTTGATAACGAAATGGAGCTGTGTGAAGTGAGTATGACTGGCAGTGATATCGTTTTTATGCGCAGAGATAGCAAACCAATCAGTAGTAGCTCATTACAACCATCAACTACTATACAGCAAAGTGATGTAAGTCTCAATGAAAGTGCATTGATGGGAGAGTCACGTAATATTAATACACAAGAAACAGAACCCGAAAATGAATCAAATGAACTAAACTCAATGGAAGTCTCGACAATATCAATCGACTAGTGTTGTCTTTTCTATTGTCGAACAGATAAGTTTTTATTTTTTAATATAAAATTTATTAAATCGATGGCGACTATTAAAAATTTGTATATTTGAAAGATGTAGAAGTTAATTGACCTATTCGACAAATATTCGTACAGTGCTCGAAGAGATATGTAGTTACAATGCTTGTCGCATGGCTCATTTGATATAAAAATTAGTTACTTTTTTTGCTATTTTTTAATTTATTTATAAATAATTATTAAGATTAACTTAAACAGTTTTGTTACATTACTTAGTTGTAATAAACTATTATTAAAATGAAATAAATGCTCAATATAAAAATCGTAAAAAAGTTAAGCTAATAATAAAAACTTTATAATATTAAACATTAGAATTGAACTTTACATCACAACATACTTGTTTTTGGCTTACGAATATAACAAATTTATCACTCATCTTCTTTCAAAATAACCTACATATGTATGTAAAAAAAAAATAGAAATACCATAGGTTTTTCTATCACGTGCAACGTTTACTGCGCTCTATTTACGCGTAGCAACAAACTTAGAAGGAACATTATCATCAGTGATATAATCCAAAGCAGTAACGCTATTACATCAGTACCATAGTGATCACCAAGCATATCCATGTCTTTAAGAAACTTTTCGGGCGATTTAAAGTAACAAAAGTCTTCCCTGCAATCTAAACCTTCGCGATCATAACCATAGAGGGCCCTCATAAAACCTTCCATAATGTAACGGAAAAAGGATACATCACATAATGGACGTAAGAATGGCGCCAGCTCATGTATACGTATAAAGTAACCAGAGAAGATCAAAAAAGGTATTGTTGTGCTAGGTACTAGAAAAACAGCCATCTGTAAAAATGAAATATGAAAATTTTGTTTTTTAATTCTTTTAGTTTCTTTCTAAAAACCAACAAACCTGTATGTCAAATAAGGAACCAAATATTAATCCAATAAAATGTCCTATCAAAGCTCCGAGTAAACAAATGCCCCAGCACATGGCATAACGACCCATATCATCTGGTTGTCCAGTCATAAAGTATATAATTGTGATAAATATTGTTGGACAGATAAATTGCATAGGTAAATCCGAAATGACTTTCGATGTGTAATATGCGGTAATCGAATACCACCCATTTAAGTGTTCACGTATGAAAACTTTCGTATCCTGAGGACCTGTAGTTACAAATGATATAAATATATGTATTGTGCCGTCGTATTCAACTAAACTAGAAGTAGTCTTACACAACAATATGGAGGGCATCGCGTTTCCAAAGAACACAAACAAAACTAGAAAAAAGATACAGGATGCATTGGTTAACACTTTGGCAGCATCGTCACCAATCTGCCAAAACACAATGCCTAAAAGAATACCAATAACAGCGTGCATTACAAGGCGCATCTGCACTGAAATCTGGAATTAAACAAGTTAGTTTTAATAAGCACTTCTTTTTTATGAGTGCAGTAGACTTCCAATATAACGTATAACGATATAACGAATTTCCATTTTAATGAACAGTTTTTCAAATTGAGACTTTTCCATTTATGTCTCTAAATTAAGAACGCTAAAAATGTTTTCCGTTCCTAATAACGAACATTGTTTAATTCAAAAATAACTGTTGAACTGAAATAACTTTTTTTTACCAGTAAAGGTGATCGCCAGTATGAAAAGCATTGCAAAATCTAATTTAACGTTTATACGAGTTAATATTTGCTATAATAAAAGCCAGTTTCTTTAATAAAAAAACACTTCGATATAACGAATTTTACGATATTACGACTGTCCCGTGCATTAATTAGTTCGTTATATTGGACGTCTACTGTAGTTAATTTGTTAGGATGGTTAATAACTGCCATAATGTTTATGTTTAATGGTTATATGTAAGAGAGACTGTCTAAAAATATTGAGAGTTTGCATTCTTAATTCACTGAAAGATTTTTTCAATAAATATATTAAATTCCGTTGCTTAAGATAACTAAATAATGAGGGAAGTCGGTGAACATTTTAGGTATAACATTTTATTGTCGGTGGTATTGACATTTATGCGAACTAGAAAAACTAAAAGTACTGTGAATATAGCGCTGCTTTTTTTTAAAAAAAGAATTTTGTAATTATATTGTAATGGTATGTCGTGATAAGATTGCATCTATTGATTCATATACAACGTTACTTGAGACGACAACAATAAAAATCATTACATTATTTCAATACTTTTAAGGCTACGCAAACTTAAACTTATCAACTAGCTAATATTTCGACTATGCGGAATTTTTATTAATTTTTCCTAATAGTTCTTTAACAGTCGTCCTGAGTCTGAGGTTTACAGCTTCGTGGACGCTTTTCTATAAACTTCATTATTAAGGATCTTCGATCATAAGCATCATGTGTATTTTTATTTTGGTTTTTTAAAGCATAAACCAGCGCTTAGGACTTGCCTCCTATAATTGCTATTGTTAATTTCAGGAAAATATTAGAGAGAAGGAGGATAGATGGAGTACATAGTGTCGGTGTTAATTTTTCTTAAATGTCATCGTCTATTAGTTTTATAACACGTCGCTGAAAGCTATCTGGCAGTTCCAAAGTGGTTTTTGGCAGCCCCGGCTCAAATATGTGAATTTCACTCTAGGTTAGGTCTACTATACCTAGGTGTAATAGGCAGTCTGAAAGTCAACTGGAGTGAAGTATTTCTTATACCGTTTCAAAAACCAATTCACTTTCCCGCTTCTTTCGACACATCGAACATATGATCTGTCCACCTGATCGATATACCCAGAACGTCACGAATCGTTGATCTTGTAATATCTTGGCAAGTAATCCATTCGTATGTTAGCATTAAAATCAACTCTGTTAGCACACCCCACTTGGAGATTGTATTGAGGTGATTAGAGATTCTGTCCTTTCTATGTCGTCTTTTACTCTTAATCTTCACAGAGGTTGCGCGCTTTCTAAAGCAATAAGAATGACAAATGTTGTTGCCGTCCGCAAAGGAATGAATTGGGTAGGTGGGATGTTCCTCTGTCATCGAGAAATATCAGGAAGAGGAGCTCCAGCATTGATCGAGTGTTCATTGGAAGTGAAACCGACCACCACAACACGGATTTTCTATATTGGTTTTAATATTATCTTTTTAAAATTGCTGACCAAAAAAAGGTCCTCAATCCCAAAAAATTTAGACAAATTTTAAAATTATTTTATTTTGGGAACGCTGGGAATACCTTCTGTTCAACTTGTCAACTCTGCTCAGCTAAATAAAAATATTGGCGTTATAATTTAAAATAGTTACATTATTCTTTGAAATTTAAAAGCCCACCAAAGGCTTAAAGATAATGATTGCTAGAAAAAATTACTACAGGAAAACAAAATGCCACATTGCTAAGAACAGTACTACTCTTGCAAAAAGTCCATTCAAGAAGGTCTGATACGCATGCTATCGAATTTCAGCTGGCTCGAATTTAATTGAAAATTTGTGGATTAGAATTCCGAAAGCAGTATTTAGGAAATTGATAAGTACCAAAGTTATTGACTGCCACAGTTAAGCAATGGAACTCTAAAAATTAAGAACAAGGGCTCAATTTCTGACGAAGATACGCCGCTTTTATGTAAGACTTTCCAAGAAAATGAAGAGCTTTATATTGAATATCAGTTCAATTTTGCTGAGTGGTGAAATTTTTCTTCTATGATTCATATAGATATATTTTATTATAATGTTTTACCAAATTCCGTGACATTGAAAGTATTGAACGTCGTATCAGCACCGAAAACTGTCTATAGAAGCTGGCTTGCACCTTTGGACGTATGGAATCATTATGACTCAAATAAGTACTTTGTTCCACGTTAGACTGTTGTATCTTGATAGATGTATGGTGATAAGCTGTAGATTTTTGAGGTAACATTGCCGCTATAAATGATTTTTATACTTTTCATTTAAATGCTACTCTACGTTTTTTGTTGTTTGTTATTTTTTTATTTATTGTAACTTACATTTTTCGTCCGCACTGGAGTTTCTACTTGACCCATCATCTTGTTTGTAATACTTAAGTTTGTTTCGTTGTATTAAGGCGACTATATTGGCTCCATGTTGCTCGCTGCCAACTTCAAGCACTAAAGTAAGCAGGTAAGAATACATTTTAAATTTCTGAAAAAACTATATCAATATAACAGCTTTTTACCAAAATCTGCAGGATTGTAATAATTCGGACAAACGAAGCCCTCTTTTTCAAAGTATGGTATCATTTCTATTTGTGGACCAGAAAATAATATCTCTCCTTTTGACATGACCAGTACGTCGTCAAATAATTTCATAAGTTTTGAGCTGGGCTGGTGTACCACACATACAACAATGCGTCCGTCACGTGCCAAACGTTGCAAATAGTTCATCACCATCAGGCTGGCTACAATATCAAGTCCACTGGTAGGCTCATCAAAAAACATGACAGGTGGATTTGTCACCAATTCTATTGCAATGGAGAGACGCTTCCTTTCACCGCTTGAGATATTTTTTACCAGAGTATTGCGGCATTCATGCATATTGAGTATTTGCAAAATATCATTGATCTGAATAAAAGATAACATCAATATAAATGGGTAGGTAGCAGAGAACTGCATTGAGTAGCTCACTGAGGGTTATGAGCCACTTGCAAAAATATGAGATGTGAATGTGAGTTGCGCTCACTAATAGTGAATGTGAATGTGATTCACATTCACTTCTAGTGAAAGCGAATGTGATTCACATTCACTTCTAGTGAATGCTGTTTCATTTCGTTTGCTTTCGTATGAAAATGTTTTTTAAAATATGGGGAAAGGTCGAAATGGACTTTGGACATCACTTGGGGTGGCTCCGGACTCTGGAAGGACCCTCCTCGACCCATTTTTGTAAATTTTTTTTTTGCTTCAATCGATAGGGAAATGTCAAAATTTGACCCATTTTCGGAAAATTATTTTTTTTTGCTCCAATCGAAGGGGAAAGGTCGAAAATGGATTTTGAACATCACTTGGAGTACCTCCAGACCCGAAAATGGGTCAAAAACGGTCCTTTCCAGGGTCCGGAGGTACTCCAAGTGATGTTCAAAATCCATTTTCGACCTTTCCCCTTCGATTGGAGCAAAACAAAATTTTTCCAAAAATGGGTCAAAAACGGTCCTTTCCAGGGTCTGGAGGTACTACAAGTGATGTTCAAAATCCATTTTCGACCTTTCCCCTTCGATTGGAGCAAAACAAAATTTTTCCAAAAATGGGTCAAAAACGGTTCTTTCCAGGGTCCGGTAGTACTCCAAGTGATGTTCAAAATCCATTTTCGACCTTTCCCCATCGATTGGAGCAAAAAAAAATTTTCCGAAAATGGGTCAAAACGGTCCTTTCCAGGGTCCGGAGGTACTCCAAGTGATGTTCAAAATCCATTTTCGACCTTTCCCCATCGATTGGAGCAAAAAAAAATTTTCCGAAAATGGGTCAAATTTTGACATTTCCCTATCGATTGAAGCAAAAAAAAATTTCCAAAAATGGGTCGAGGAGGGTCCTTCCAGAGTCCGGAGCCACCCCAAGTGATGTCCAAAGTCCATTTCGACCTTTCCCCATATTTTAAAAAACACAAATTTTTTTCATACGAAAGCAAACGAAATGAAACGGCATTCACTAGAAGTGAATGTGAATCACATTCGCATTCACTAGAAGTGAATGTGAATCACATTCGCATTCACTAGAAGTGAATGTGAATCACATTCACATTCACTAGAAGTGAATGTGAATCACATTCGCATTCATGAATGATTCATGAATGCCAAAATGATGAGTGGCTCACTGCAGTTCTCTGGTAGGTAGATATTATGATTTTCCTTACTCTATTATTTTTATCTTTGGCTGTTGTTTCTGCTGGAAGCTTCAAATCTGCAGATACACCAATAGTTTCCCGTACTGTTAATAAATCCATCATGGCAAAATCTTGTGGTATGTACGATGACATCTTACGAAATTCTAATATGTTACGCTGCACCTCATTTAATTCAAATTCTCCGCTAACCCCTTTGGCTCTGTGATAAATGTATTAATCTTGCATGCTAGCGTTTTAGCTTAAAATTTATGTAACTTACTTGAATCCTGATAGTACATTTAAAATTGATGTTTTACCGGCACCCGAAGGACCCAGTATTGCGGTCAAATGCCCTGATTTAAATTCTCCATAAGTGCTTTTTAGTATTGTCACCTCGGAACGATCTGAATAAATTTAATAAATTAAGTTAAAAGAGCCCAACATATCAAAGTTTTTTATGTAACAAAATAGTCCAAAGTTTAAACTCAGTGGAAATGTTTGATTTATTGCTCGGTAGTAAGATCACAAAGCGAATTGTAATTTTAAATAAAAATGTCGCTACTCGGCCTCGTATTTTCCAATGGGTTATTTATAAAATGGGTCTTATCTTTAAAAAATTCAACATGTCGAAATAAGTTACAGGAACCGCTGGATTCAAATATGTCCTTTGTTTGTTCTAACTAGTCTTATTTTCGATATATGCATATGAGGATTGAAATGTTAAAAGCTCCACTTTTGGTTAACTTCAAGTTTTTATGTTAAGGAAACCAATTTACTAAAAAGGTAAGAAAAAAAGATGCTAGAGCTAACTATCAATCAGCGTTTTTATGGAACTTCCAGGGCGACAGACGCTGAGGAACACCTCAACATCGTAGTGACAAATGACAGGAAATAGTATGGTGAAAGTCGGAAGGAATTGACATAGCATTTAAGAAAAGGAGCCAGAGATCGAAATACCTATAGTAAATATCATTAGGCCCTACGCTTTTAGTGAAAGTACAGGATACACATTGCATATATATATATTCGAGGTACCTCCCTGATCATTTTTCTGCAAAAAAAAATCTCCTAGCCTCTTTTTTTTGTGACAAGAATCGCTTCTCATATTCGGGAATATATTACACCGCAAATTAATTTTTCTCATCCAAATTTGTTACGGCTATGAAAGTGCTGCACTTCCGCTTCAAAACCTACTTTGAAATATGTATGTCGATATCTTTTTATTGTCCGAAATATCCTAATTCGAAGTACCTGATACGTAGCACCATGAATTTTTCAAAGGATGCAACTTCAGGGTTAAAACTTTTTCCAGACAACCGTGATTGTATAAGAAGCGCCAGCGTAGCAAGGGAAGGGCTTTGGAGCACCCAAAATAAAATTTAATTTTAATGATTTTTGTCTTTTAAATGTCCAAATGTAATTCAAAGTGCTTCAGTATCGTGAAGAATAGATGAATGAGTGTTCTATTGATCTATAAAGTGCTATTTCCTTATGAAAATATAAACATACATATGTACATAGGCTGTGCAACTATATTTTTCGATTTGTGCCAATTCCGTATTCTAATCTATTTATTGCATGTACCGTGTTATTTAAAGAATATTTAGTATTTTGAATATTAGCCCAAGAGCCCGCTGTAGACAATTCGAGTGTATAAGACTATAGAATGGGATGTACAGGAAAAATAGTAATGCATTTTGGTGAAATGAACCAACCAAGGTTGCCATGCCTTCCCGATGCCCGGAAATATCCGAATTTAGGCAATTTTTTTTTGTTTTTTTATTAAAAGTGTATTATATTTTAGGTGTGCCAAATTGTTGGCACATTTTCCAAACCTATTGATTGGCAACCCATGTTTGGGACATAATTCGACAAGGCAATCTTATATTAACTATTTAAGCTCTTCGAGTTCTATCATTTCTCATACATTTCAAGCTGTAATATTTATTAAAAACTTGACCAGAATAAACCGGTCGCAACCCATGTCTGGAAAAGGATTTAACAACGCAACCCCATCTACTCTATTTAGGCTCCTTGAGTTCTATCATTTGGCATACATTTCAAGCAGTAAAAAATTGTCCAAAATTCGGGGATTTCCGGCCATCGGGACGGACTTCGAAGAGCCCTAAATACATATAATATATGGGGTTGCATTGTCGAAACCTGTCCCGAAAATGGGCTTCCAGCTTTTTGGGTTTTGGGTTACTTTTTATTCATATATGTACATGTGTGCCAAACAAAAGTGCTCGTAGAGCTTAAATAGAATATATAGGGTTGCCTTGTCGAATGTATGAGTTGCCACCCGTTTTCTGGACCAATTTTCTTAAAATTTTACAAAAAAAAAACACATTTGTAATGCTATATTAGTATGCCAAATCTGAAAATAGAATTATTCATCACTTCAGGGTTTCAAGATATTACATGAAGTTGTGGCATAGTTGATCAAAAATTAATTTTCTTATGTATTTATTCCTGGTGAACTTGAATCAGGATACAAAACCACTCTATCAATTTAACCGGTTTCAACATTTGAGCAACAAGCACATCTAATTGTAAGTCAAAAAACTATTGGGAAATAACAAATGTAAATCAAAAATAGTTTCAAAGGCTCTGAACTAAAACGAAACACGACTGCGTAGTCAATCTTCGTAAACTTTTTTATTCCCTTTAAGTTTTCTTGCCGCTTTTGGATATATCATATCAGAGCAGAGGGATGGGTCATTAAGTTTGAATATCATATTATATAATATAAAAATAGTCGATCGAAATGGAGCATTTCCATTCATACTGACATTACTGAATTAAACATGATGACGGAAACATTTTCTATATATACTACAATCGCGAGATTATTACTTTGCTCAAGCAAAATGACACATTTTCAAACCAGTTTTTTTTTTGTATGATACGGTCTCTTAAGGATTCTCTGTTCATGTTCGAAATAATTTTTCAATATTCTCTCACACCAAGGATGGGCCCTAATTTTCAATTGATGAATATTTTTGAGTTAAACTTACATATTATAAAAAAAAAAAATTTCAAGAACGGCCGCCGACGCGGAACACTTTTTACAATTGTTTTTCCATAATATAAAATAGTTTTCGGTAGTAGAAAATTTGCGTATAATGAAAGAAGAAAGATAGGAGTATAAAACAAACAAATGTGTTTAAGAAGAAAATAAAAATTCCATTCCATACGTTTAGTTTTAAAGAAAGCTAAAATTCCATTGCATATTTTTAGTTGTTAAAAAAGTGGACTTAAGACGAGAGGGGTTCAAGTGCATAATACTAATTTTTATCAAAAACTGTTTAAATTGTTACTTGAAAATGCCACCAACCAGGGCCGTCTTTAAGCATAGGCTGTATAGGCTGCAGCATAGGGGCCCGCGCCATAAGAAAATCTATTCTAACATTTTAAATTTTGAGTTGAATAAAAAAAGCTCCATCGATTTGTCGCAAACTGCTTCAATATCTCAGGCGTGTACAAGCATCTTAAATGGATATCGTTTCATATTTGCATACGCTGTCACTCCTGGTACCGTTCTCTCTTTTGACTTGCTCCCATTCGCCACTTCTTATTAAACCAAACTTTTTGTATGTAATTTTCTATTTGAAGAATAAATATTTAATCAAAAAGTGTCACTCGTATCTGGTATCGGTAATATAGCCATCGGAAGTTGCGGATATGGCTTTTGATAAAATCATATGTCATGAAAAAGATAATTTAGTTGGTCAGAATTTCAGAAAAATCGTCATATCATATCAAATTTTAAAGTTTTATACACCATTATCGATGGACAATAAGTTATCTTTCTTATGACACCCATATTTTTACATTTTTACAAGGGCCCCCGACTTATAATGACTTTAACAAAAGCAAATTCCGATGGCTATAACTTTGAAACCATATCCGAGCGACAGCTTATTTCATTTTATTTTAACTTGTGACCCCCTACTACCACGAAAACAAAAACTCGGCAATAGATGCTGAAGTAAACCTGTTCCACAGAATTCTTTATCTTTTAAAAATAGATAGAATGGAAATAAAATTTTTCAAACTCCTTTTTTGAATTTCAATTTTTCAATTCCAAATTTTGATTCCATTTGCAAAAAGAGTTTGATTCCAAAATTGTAGCTGTATTAGCAATTTTTGCTCTTTTGTAATTTTAATATTACTTAAACAATTTTTCTTGAAAACTGCATTTAAAAGTTAATTAGTCTGTGATTTGTGATTTAAAGAGTATTAATGTTTTTTATGAAGAAACCTTTTACTAGTATAAGGTTTCCAAAACAGACATGAAATCATTTCTTTTTGACGCGTAATCATATTTAATGGAGGGTATGGAAAAACGGATATGCTGAATCCTTACAGCTCACGACGCGCTAACGTTTACGACCGCTCACGCTAGTGTTATATTTTTTACCAAAACTCTTGTACTACACTTCAAATATATGGTCATAGATGTCACTGCAGGCAAAAAATTATTCGTATTTCGTCTATATACATAGCTGGAATGAACTATTGGATTTCAATAAAGTTTTGATACCATCAAACGAAAGAGTGTATTTGCTTAGGTATGCTCTTTTACTTTCGTATCCCATTTTTTTTTTTGAATTATAGAAAATTGGGATCACTTCAGCATTATTTTCTTCTTAGCGATTAATATTTCCGAAAATTTAAATCTGATCAATAAAATATATTTTTACATATCATAAATACTGAGATTGACAGTTGTTGTGGGCTGTCTCCAATTACAATTTCAGAGATAACAGCCCTTCCGAGTTGTTTTTTAAATTTTTGACCGTTATCTTATAAAGAAAAAAATCTAATTTTCTTAATTTTTTACGCAAAATCCAAAAAATTAGAATTTTGCAACTCTGATAGTAATGCTCCTGGGCATTTTAATTTTTTTTTTAAATGAGGATATATTCAAATATGAATAAATATTCGAATTTCGAGCGTTTCCGAAGAATTATTGAAATTGACCATATTTTTATCATGTTTTAAGAAATTTGTTTGCTTTAACTGTCTAAGTTTCCATTTCATTTTAAAAGTAAGTCGCTGTTTTGCGTGAGTACGGTGCGTGTGATTTAAAAAAAAAGACGGATTCGGTCGCTAAAATAGAACTGTTGGTCTTTTTCTTTTTGTGGGTGGTGGTGTGAAGAATGTAGCTATGGACGTCTGCCTTTTATATTTTCCTCTTTAATACACAGGTTATAGTAAAAGAGTAGATAAGAATTCGTATTAAACCTCTTTTTTTTGTTAGGTATTTAATAAAAATTCCCATAGGGGGGCCCGCACCATATGTTCAGCCTAGGGGCCCGCACACACCTAGAGACGGCGCTGCCACCAACAAGTTAGCAATGACACTTAGACCAATTACATAAATGCACTATTGCTGCTAAGTACTCGTATATGGTATCTGTAGAAAAAAACTAACTATTATTACTACTGTTAAGAAACAACTTTAACCTTATTTTACTGCAAAGTACTTTGCATGCACTTTGGATTTACCTATCTGTTTTTAAGTCTGTCAAATGTAAGAAGAAAAAAATTTGTGAGAAGCGCGCGCTAGAGTCTACTAGCGAAGCGAAGTGGGGCTGTTTGGCGAAGCGAGCACCATCATTTAAAAAATAAATAAAAATAAAAAAGTATGCTACTTAATATAATTTTTATCGTCTCTTGGCAAAAGCGAAAAAGTTTGATTTTGATGGTTGATGGTCTTTTTACTATAGTAGTTTATATTTTTGTGATGTTTCACAAATTTTTTTAATGATTAATTTTATTTAACTACGTTCGTTGATGGTAGAAGAAGATACTGTTCTTTTGTTCAGCTTCGAAAATTTAAATTTAAATCTTTGTGTAAGCAACTCACAATGATAAAGGATTTGCAAATTGCTAATTAAAATGGCATTTTATGTTTAAGAAATAATAGCAGATTAATTAAAGATAAGCAGAGTAGTTTTATTTAATATATTCTTATGTATATTTAATTTTTATATATAACGAGATTAAAGATAACCAGAACACGTTTAGATTTTATTTTCGCACAGATCAAAATATAAATCGCCTAAATTGTACTAGCAATACATATACAGTGTTGAAGTGAAAATCACTGTACTACATTTAAATTAGTTACCTATGAATTTATATTGTTATTTGAAATATCTGATTCTGTAAATTTTTCACTCTTTAAATAAATTTTATCGATTTATGTTTAATAAATCTTAATAGGTTATGGGCCCAGAGAGCTTGTAACGTTGAAATTTGAAAAAAATAGATTACAATTTAAATTATAAAATGGCTGATAAAGTAACCAGCATTGGAAAATTGGGAAATTGTAATTTTTCCACATGGAAGTTCGAAATGCGAATGCTGCTGTGTCGAGAGGACTTATGTACATTCGCTAGTGAATTAGTACCAGATTTGAGCGATCAGTCTGCGGAATGGAAGAAAGACAACATGAAGGCATTAGAAACGATTGCATTTGGATGCGATAAATCACAATTTGGTATGATTAGAGGTTGCATATATGTGTGCTCATGAAGCCTGGGAGATATTAAGAAATCACCATGAACAGAGAACGATTTTATCAAAAGTTACTCTATTGAAACAAATGGAAAAACATTTGCTAGAATTTGATGGTTTATTTGCATGTTCTGAAGATGCAGGTTTGAGTTTTGGTGAAATTTATAAATGTGTTTTTGTGCTGGCAAGCTTACCTAAATCATATGAAGCACTTGTCGTGTCTCTTGAGAGTCGATCAAATAAAGATATATCATATTCTTTTATCAAACAGAAAACGATCGATAAATATTTACGCCAGAAGCAAAAATTAAGTTCAGCAGATGAAAAATTGATGCTAGTTCAAGCGCGACGTAAGAATTTGGATAAGGAAAAAAAAGGAACGTGTTGGCACCGCGGGTCTACTGATCACTTTCGAAATAAATGACCGGATTATACCACAACCTTTCGAAATGATGCTAGGAGTCACGAAAAAGCAAATATTGCACTAAATACTACCAGAAGAGATAATGAGATAGCAGGCCCGTGCGCAAGGGTGATTTTGGGGGTTCTAACCCCCCCCCCCCATTGGAAATTTTTTTATATAGACTTTTATTGACAATATGTTATCTTATGTCGGGAATTTCGATATGAAAGTACATGCGTTCTTAGGTTTGATAAAAAAATCATAAAAAAAACAAGATGTTATATTTAAGTTGTTTCGAGAAAAATTTTTTCAAATAAAAATATTAATGTTTCAACAAATTTATTTAAATCTTTTTAATTTTTTTTATAAAGTTATAGTATTTCTTAACAAAAACGATTTTGTAATTTTTATCCTATCTCCTATAGTTTTTGAGATATTTCGTTTCAAAAAATGCTCAAAAAGGTAATAAAAAAACAAAGTGTGCAGTTATTAAAAGAATGGCCGATATGTACATTAGGGTTGTTCAGAAAAATTTTTTTTTCGAATTTCTTGATGATACTTTGGAATCACGTTCTACATAATGGAAGAACATCACATGAATTTTTTCAGATTTTTAAATGCATTTTTCAAGGTGTCTCAAAGCAAAAATATATTTTTATTATTATTATTGCTAGCATTAATTATAAAATGTTGTCAAACCATTTGAAAAAGTTGTTCTAGAGTAACTTAAAATATTCATTTTGTTTGTATTTTAATGAACTTTAAAACTTACGTTCTAATATTGACAAAAAAAAAATTTAGCCCTCTTAAATAACGAAAAACTGCTTTAAAAAGGCGAAACTTAACGGTTTTTTAAAGAAAAAAGTCATCGTGCTTTAGATAAAATAAACTTTTTTTAATATACAAGATTTCATTCGAAAGAGCTCTCAAAAACCTTTAAAACAAGACATGGTAAGACTTTTTTGGTTCAACAGGCTCGATGATATAACTTTTGAAACATAGTGATGAAGCTTTTTTTACAAAACGAGCGGTCGGTTATAGATTTAATCGACCCCTGACGTGTGTTGCGTTTCATATTCATCTTATAGCTGACATTAAAATCTACAATTTAAGATTTTGTAGAACCTTTTAGGCCATTTCGCAACAAATTTACAGCAGTTTTAAGTTTGAGAAAAATATCATGTATGAAAATTAGGCTAGGGCTATTCAAAAAAAAATTTTTTTCGAATTTCTTGCTGATACTTTCTACATCATGAAAGAACATAACATGAATTTTTTCAGATTTTTAAATGCATTTTTATAGGTGGCTCAAAGCCACCAAATTGATACTTATTGTTTTATCTTTCATGGTCTAAGGTTCTACAAAATCTTAAATTGTAGATTTTAATGTCAGCTATAAGGTAAGTATTCAATAAAAGATGAATATGAAACACAACACACATCAGGGGTCGATTAAATCTATAACCGACCCGCTCGTTTTGAAAAAAAAAGCTTCATCACTATGTTTCAAACGTTATATCATCGAGCCTGCTGGACGTAGGTTTTAAAGTTCATTAAAATACAAACAAAATTAATGTTTTTAAGTTACTCTAGAACAACTTTTTCAAATGGTTTGACAACATTTTATAACAATAATAATAATAAAAATATATTTTTGCTTTGAAACACCTTCAAAAATGCATTTAAAAATCTGAAAAAATTCATGTGATGTTCTTCCATGATGTAGAACGTGATTCCAAAGTATCATCAAGAAATTCGAAAAAAAAAATTGTTTTCTGAACAACCCTAATGTACATATGTTTGTATATACTATACACACATAAGCATATATATGTACATACATATGTATTCATAAAACAATTTTTGTATTTTTGTCTTTCTTTGGTATGCTTTGTAGTCAAAAATACTTTTTTTACGAACTTTATAACCTGACATGAAATATCCGAACTAACCCAGCAATACCCTGCGTATGAAATTTCATACAATGTTTGAACTCTGCAGATCGCTATTTTTTACCAACAACCATGGTAGTCGGTGATGGATGACATTTTTGAATTTTTTGGTGTAAATATTTTCAATAAACAAAATCAAATTTTTTTTTATAGCAAAATGCATTGTTTTTTAGTGAATTTTGCGATTTTGGCATGAAAAATTTTTTTTTCTGGGACCTGCTGGGTTAAACCCCCCCCTTTGGATGATTTCTGCGCACGGGCCTGTGAGATAGTGCTTATGGCTACACAAGATTGTAATGATCATGGTTGGTACCTTGATTCTGGTGCGACGAAGCATATGACTCATGAACCAGGAGTTTTCGATTATATTCACAAAGCAAATCAAAAGGTTCTAATGGCAAATGGTGAAAGTATCAACGAATTAGGTATTGAAATTTTTGAGAAGAAGGCTCACTTTTTCCCACAAAAAATTGAACGCTTTACCATTTTAGGTACAAATAATTTTTTTTGTTGAGAAAGCCAGGAATTGCTACTGTACGACTTGGTAACCCTGACTATAGGCTGCTTTTTGCACATTTCCAATTTTTTTATGTGATTGAAATTTGTTAGGAAATTATATTTGGTCTTGGAAAGTGATCTTTGCTTCTTTGTTTTTTCAATTTTTACGAGTTTTGATTTTCGTTTCTAACGAATTAAGTAGAAAGCTTTGAATTCAACTATAAAGCCAAAAACTTAAAATAAGTTCCCAGTTTTTTTCTTCGGAATACTTTGCTTTTTAAGATCAAAGTTGAAAATTTGGTCTTCAGAGGAATTGTTTAAATTGTTTAGTATAATATATGATATGTCAAAAGTATATATGCCTACAACTCTGAGTTTTGTATAGTTCTGGAGGTATAGGGGTTCAAACGTTAATAAAACCCATATAAAATTGCCACTTACTCAATTTTTGATACTCGATATATTTTATTATATATTTTCGGACTTTTCTAATCAGGATAGTCTTAAGTAAATCATATGAAAATTTAAACCAATTCCACTGAAACCCAACTCCCATATGCGCGAACTTAGCTTTTAAGGTAAATATCTTTAAAACTAAAGAAGTTACAGAAAAGCAAACTAAAAATTCGGAATCAGTGAAAAGCTATATACATCGATTTGAATTTCAAAATAAAAGGAAAACATTTTCTGTATTGCTTCACTAGAACTTCTCCCATATAAAGTAATTTCCGATTTTGAAAAAATTATCCAAATTTAACATCGTGAACGACGAAACGTTTGATAAACGGAAATTATAAATCAGAGAATCGATCGTTTAAAAATCAAATAGAGACTTTATATCTCAAGCGAGTAGAAACCTTCTAAAAGGCTGCACCCACATGCCTTTTTGCTACGCGAATGATGTCCAACTAATAAAGTATAAAAAAAAATTAAATAAAATTTTCATAAAAAAAAATTCTAAATTTAGACATGTCAGTAAAAATCTTTTTAAACCTTAAATTTATATTTAGTAGTGCACACTAGTCTGAATAAGATTCTGCTGAATATACCTGCATACATTCAGGATAATTTAAAATAAAATTTTTTCTTCAAGTAACAACTGACTCAATCTGGCAAGCAGTTAAGTTCAATGAATTGTAGCTACAAATTTTTAAGTAACAAGTTTTTCGCAAAAAGGCTAATAAAGCATTGTTTAAATTAAATTTAGAAAGTGCATCAATCTAATAAGTAAAACATGAAAAATATCAATACTGGTTTGTACTCGATATGATGTTTTCTTAAAACTTTGTAAATATTTTGTTCAAATGGGTGGTGATCTTTTTGGACAAAATATTAAATTTACGTTTGTGTTCGATTTGAACACGTTTGTACATTTGCGAAATTTGTATGTCGTGATGATGATGATGATAATGTGTAGTAGTTCAATGTACTATATAAGAACTTTTTTCGTTTTGCTCCTTTTTCAAATATTCACCCATTTTATAAACCTTCGTATTTTAAAATGAAAAATCCTGCAAGTCTGGGAAGAGAACGATCGGAATGAGAACTATGTTTTTGATGGAGTTTCACAGGAAAATCGAAATTTTGTTCACTATTTAGAGTACTCAATGTAAAAATTTTGGTGTTCACTATATCCAGATACAACTGTACGTCCATTATTCTGTAACGACTGTATTGATTTCGAAAATGATGACGTCATATTATGGATAATTACAGGGCCTATAATTATGGTATTCAAAACTTGATGTAAGTGCTGCCGTTTTTAATACTATATGTCGAATATGCCAATTTTTTTTGATGGAAATGAAATTACGTTATAACCTCTCCTAACTAACCCACTAAAAATTTTGGGAATCGCATTTAAAAAACATCTTTATTTGAGGCTTTAAAGTTTTTTCGCCTTTTGTGAAATTTCAAAAATATACAGTATTGGCCAAAACTTAAGCACCACTTTAATATATTTTTTTCAAATCATAAATTTTTTGTGAAAACGACGTTTTTGAAGCATGTTGTGAATTTATTATATAAGTTAATATAAAAACCATTTCATAATAAAAATTTCATATTTTATGCTGACGCTATGTCTGCAGTCCATTCGTTGGAATTAGATTCACGCTTAACACAAATGAAAGCGTGTAATCCGATCCTTTTCAATTCACAAACTTAAATTTTATCACGTAGGCGAGGTCTCCGTTAGAGTAGAATTTATTTTAAGCTTTAGTTTATAATAACCCGTTTCATAAAGCGCTACAGTGCTCTTAATAAAAGATCTAAATAAAACAAAACAAATAAATTGTATAATTTATATCTTTATTATTGACAGACAAAAATTTAGCGTCTCATAAATAAAGAGTTATTACCAAAGGAACATTTTAAGCCAGAAACTTAACGGACAAAACTAAAGCACCCCCTTTGTTATGGTAAATACAAATTTTTAAATTAGTATTTATTTATAAAGGTATCTACTATTATTAAACGAGCTAAAATTTTACGTACATATATATATTTATATATATGAATTTTTGGGGTATGATCATTTAAAGCGATGAATCCAATATAAGTACATACATACATACATTAAATTTTTTTATACAGGAATATACTAAGTGAACATTTGGCCACCGATTACACCAAAAATTTTCCGCTGTGGAGTGGCATAAAATTACTCCAGACCAATGTGCACGCCTGGTAGGCAGCATGTCAAACCGATTCTCAACATTTATGAAACAAAAAGGTTCTCCTACTCATTATTAAGCTAAACTAATAAAAAAATAGGACTCACATCAAAAATTTAACTATTTCAATTACTTTCTTTCAGATGACTTAATTATATGAGCACAGCATATAATATGACCTTTATTGACGTTTTTGCATATTTCGGGATAAATCCAAGACATTTATTTTGATTTTTTTGCTGTAAATTGATGCTTACATAGCAGGATTATAGAAACCAATAATATAAGAATCAGAAAAAAAATCAATAAATAAATTTTTACAACAATGGTACGTAGCATAGGAATGACTTGATCATGTGAGCACCAGTGTATGTGAACAAAATTAAGATTGAGCTTGCTTTTAAATTTGTAAAGACTCTTGCAGAGGCGTGGCACAGCCCTAAACTTTTATTTTCATAACGAAAACGATTCAAGATATTGTAATGAAATTTGATAGACAGATGCAGTTCATAAATATCTTAAATTTTTCTAAAAGTGGGCAGAATCAAAAAAGTGGGCGTGACACTTTTTAATAATTGAAAATTTAGTCACTCCATAAGTTACTATTGATCGAGGCGGTTCATCCCGAGTCACTTTGGGTCACTTGGAGTCACCGAGGTGAGTGAAAATTGCAATTTTTTGACTTGCGTGCGATTTTTAAAGAATTCCACTATAACACCTACATATAGGCCACTTTGGTACAAGAACTTATCGCAGATAATTACGTTTTGCGGTGGATACGATTTTTGGATTGTTGCGGATTTGCTTAAGTTCAGGAAGGACGACAGGAAGCAGTGTAACGAAATCCATATCTTATCAACAACTTTCTTAATTTTTTTTGGCTTTTCAACCCTCTTCAAATTTTTTAAATATTTCAACTTATTCAATCTTACTCAACTTTTTTCAACAAATTGCATATTTTTTTCGATTTTTTCAACCTAAAAACGAAAAATAGAACAATGGTCGGTCTCGTGGTACTAAATATATAAATGAAATAATTTATTTATTTTGTTTTATTTAGATATTTTATTAAGAGCACTGTGGCGCTTTATGAAACGAGTTATTATAAACTAATGCTTACAATAAATTCTACTCTAACGGAAACCTCGCCTACGTGATAAAATCTAACAATAAGTTTGTGAATTGAAAAGGATCGGATTACACGCTTGCATTTGTGTTGCGCGTGAATCTAATTAAAACGGATGAACTGCAGACATAGCTTCAGCATAAAATATGAAATATTTATTATGAAATTTTATTATTAACTTATATAATAAATTCACAATGTGGTTCAAAAACGTCGTGTACACAAAAATTGTATTAAAAAAAAAATTGAAAAAAATATACTAAGGGGGTGCTTAAGTTTTGGCCTTTCTACCCAAGAGCGACGATATACATATAAGTTGAAATAAAAATTTCGGGCGATTCTAAAATGACAAGTAGAAACACAGGGATTCATCAACTTATGCCGCAAGACCAATATACATATGTATTGTATATCAGATGTTTAGGTGGAAGGCGTTTTAATTTTTTTCACTGGATAATACCAGAATTAGGCACACGTTCAAAGATTCAGAGCTCTTCTTTCATTATTAGACTTTATGCCAAAAAATTGAGTTTCAGGCAATTGTGTAGTGTAGAAATAAATTAATAAATTGCCTTAAAAAGTCAATGCATTTTTTTTACAGCTCATCTATGAAACAAGCGTCAATCAATATCTTCCCTGTAGTTTCCATAAACAAAATTTTATGATGTCCCCAAAATTTTCACCTTTGGGGCACACTGATTAGGGCGGTACCTACGTGATCGGGTGGACAAAATAAAAATAATTATTTTTTTGCGCGTGAATTATCTAAAACCTCAGACCTGTAAACTTACTGAAAGCCAATAAAAGTGGAAAAAGTTTTGCTTGAAAAGATATTTCCAAAAATTAAAATGCATTTTGTTTTTTACTTTCAAAATTAACTATTCATCATATAACGATTTTTTTTCGTAGCACTTTAAATACAAAATTTTAATATGTATGTAATACCTTAAAAATATGTATTTTCTATAGACGATTTCTTTATGTACTACATATATTTTGACTGAATATTCTATTTTTCAAATGGGCCCAGACTTTACTAACAATAAGTAAACAACATTTAGTATACACAAGGTCGAAATTTTATGAACATCCAATGTAAGTATTTAAGAAATCTTAGAAAACTGCCACCAAAGGTATGCTGTTAAAAAAAATTAATTGATATTTTATGGTAAAATTAAAAATTTATTTTGTAACTACTCGCTTACATGCAAATAAACAATTTAAATAAAAAAAGTTTTTATATTTGTTTTCGATAGAGCTGTTATATGTAATTAGTACCCAACTGACAAGACGCTTAATTTCGAAAATAAATATTTATAAGAGATAATAAATGAGGAAACTTACTCTGTTTAATGATGTATGAAACATTGCTGAAACGCAACGTTAAATGTTCCAGTATAGCCAATTTTCCAACTGTGCTATTCGATGCGACCATATTTGTATGCCCATTGCAGGCACCGATGTCTTCTGCGCTCGCCACAATATCACTCATTCTTACTATCACTCTTAATTCATTCAGAATAGTTTCTTTTGTTTCAAATCTAATGCACTACAAACTTAGGAAACTATTTTCTTCACCATAAGCAATTGCCAAAATATATGTAATTCAATAGTTATTTTGCTAATCTATGTTATATATGTAGTTATTTATTAGGTATTGTTTCTTTTTCTTTATTGTTATATTGCATTCACTTATTTTTTTGTTGTCTCGTTATTTTCACATCATTCGATTAACTGAAGTAAATACAAGATACTATTTATCGTTTATTGATTACAACGGATTATTGCGATAACTTAGGAAATCTTATCTGTTTACTCTAAATGTACTCTAAGCAAATATTTTTCAATTTCAATAATAATGTTCTCTTTGCTGGCCCAACTAACTGCCCTAAAAGTAACTGAAAACAATTTTTTTTTTTTAAATAACTTTTACCGAACGCAACTTTGTGTTGCTTATAACTTAAAAGCCAAACCGTAAATGACGCTCAAACTAAGCCACAACATTTCAATTTGGTAGCTTAAACAAAAACCTGTATTTAATGTTGTTTCTTTGAGCAATGAGTTGTTTAACTTTGTAAAATATAGGTCATGCAACATTAGACTGATTCGATTTCTATAAAAAATTTTTAAGTTCTTCTGGACACACTCTAATATGGTGTTTTATGGCGAAGAAAACTATTTTAATTTTGATTCTATTTAAATAGTCGCTCAATATTTCACATACGTACATATGTATATCGGTCATTCTTTTAATAAACGCACATTTTGTTTTTTTTTTGACGTTTTTGATCATTTTTTGAACCTAAATATCTCCAAAACTATAAGAGATTGAATGAAAACCCATTTAATCATTTTTGTTAAGAAATACTATAACTTTATAAAAAAATTGAAAAAATTTAAATAAATTTGTTAAAACTTTAATTTTTTTACAATAATTAAAATATGTTTTTATGTTTTTTATTTTGATTTTTTTATATGTTATTCCTCAATCAATCCTAAGAATGCATGTGCTTTTATATCGAAATTCCCGCCATAACTTTGGGAACTACGAATTTTTTACTGATGACGAGTACCATGTATTTTCAACATAAAATTCGACACACAATTTTTTTTTGTTTATTTTTTTTGTTTATTTGTGTTTTTGGAACAATGTAAAATTTAATATGTATTTTACAGAGCTTTTATGTTCAGTAGTTTTAGGGCAAAAAACAACAAAAAATTACAATCGCAAAATGCATTAAAGGAACAAAAAATTTTAAAAAGCCCCAGTATTACCAAATTTAAGCTACCCATAATAAGGAGTTAATTTTCTTTGAAAATACATATATCTAAATCATCCGAAGTAAACAACGTGAACAAATAGACAAGTAAAAATTTTGCACGAAGCTTCTTCTTTTACGCACAAATCTAACACTTGAAGAAATTTTGTAACATGTTGGCAATCCCTGATCTGATTGTAACAGAGTTGATTCAATAAGCTATCAATTCCAAACAAGTTAATAATTAAGTCGAGAGTTTTAGAGATATGATAAATTTTCAATTAATTGTTTATGGATCTTTTTTAAACATATCCATTTTGAAAAAATTTCTTTATCAATACAAAATCTTATGATAAGATTAAAATCGCTTAATTTTTCCCCTACGCTGAAAACAAAGAACAGTATCGATTTTAAGAAAAAATTTCACAAAATAGGAGTTGAGAAATTTTCTCGTAATCAATCATAAGTATTATATGATATATATATATATATATATATTATATGTATATTTATATATATATTATTTATATATATATGTGCTGTTTTCCAAAGGAAATAAGGGAACACGTATTCGCCCGATTTGGTTGAAACATTTTTACGAAGTTATGGCCATTTAAAGTTTTAGTGTTAAAACTTAAAAAACCACTAAAAATTTTTTCAAAATAGTCGCATTTTCATCCAAATCAAAGTAATAAATATTTTAATGTCGTTTGATTCTAATAGAACTTTTAATTTTCTGCCAGAATCTTAAAGAAATTTTAAAAATTGTTGAAAATTGACGGAGTTATAGCGCTTTTTATGAAAAAAAAACATGGCTGATTTTCTCAAAAACCCCAGATGTTTTTACGCTTAAAATTTTACTGTGGATTTGTATTAATATGAGAGAGAAATGACATGAGTTTAATGCGCGTTAAAAGACATTTGCGGTCAGGAGATTTTTTTTCCAAAATCAAAATGTCAATTTATTTTTCATCATTGCCAAGTCACTCTACGGTACTGTTTTCAAAGCAAATAACAAAAGCAACATTCCAAATTACTTTCTGCAAGTCCTGCTTGCATTCTTCATATTTTTTTTACCGTTAATTTTGTAACAAGATTTTATCATTTTGTACGCACATATAGCTTTTTCGCTAACAAATAAAAGTACAAAAAAACTTACGGTCTTTTTTACACTCCGACTTGAGGTGGTCAAGGTCAGTTCCTCAGTAGCTCAAGTGTTAGAGCGGCCGTCGCAAAATATGCAATTGCAATGCATGAGCGGTCAGGGGTTCGAGTCCAAGCACAACACTAACCAAAACTGGTCTGGTGAGGCTATGTGGTATTAGCCGAAACATATGTAACCAATTGCCAGGTTAAATTGTTCTATTTGTTATCTTTGTCATGTTTGCTGAATGAAAGTAGCATTGATCAATAAGTAAAAATTTACAATATTGGTCTTTGCTGAATGACTGTAAGTTTTATTTCAAAAGTTCATAACTTTCCGAAAAATACATCAGTCGGATACTTTTTTATTTATTTTAAATTCATGTTTTTAAACGCTCTGTAAGGAAAAAACACGGCTTTATGAAAAATTTTAGCCTTCATCGTTTATTTTTAGTTAAATTAAAAAAACTGCACTTCCGAAATGTATGCCCCCTTCGATTTTTTTGGTAAAATTCTCAAAAAAACTTTAATAAATATAAGAATTTTTGAGACCGGTCCGATCGCGGACAAACTTTTTATGAATGCATTTCCTATCAGTCTCCAAAACATATAAAATTTTGAAAAAAATCGGAGGGGGTAAACGAATAAAGGGACCGATTTGGTATGGAATGCCCCATATATAAACAGTAAGAGTTACAATGTAATAATAAAACAAAATATTGAGAGATGAGCAGCTGATATTTAACAATAATCACTCAAAACAAAAGACAAAATGAAATGTAAACTATGACTGTGGTGAATATATAAACTATAAATTACAATGCAATATTAAAAGATAACGAGAATATTGAAAGCTGTAAAGCAGCTGATATGTAACAATTTGTTTTTTAAAGTAAACTAAAAAGTGGTGAAATAATGTTTCCACTATCGGTGTTCATTAGGTTGTTGTTTTTGAGGATAAAAATGCTTTCGTATCCATCAAGTTGTCTATCATTTGAGATATGTTTTAAAATTCTTACTTGAGCTAAAGATGCTGAGTGGCTATTATTGGTTGCTTATGGCATTTTCTTATGCGAAATAAGTTGATAAGCTGAACTTTTTAATTTTAAAGGAATGTATTTTAATCAGTTGGTTGATTATTACATCAGTGTATCCATTTATAAATGCAACGTTTTTTAAATTGTGATATTCTTTTAGAAAAGTATTGGTAGATAATGTCAGTTTGCATAACCGGTGTACCATTAAGTGGAAAGTCGCTATTAATCACTTCGTTGTTGCAGGCTCTCTATAAATTGAGAAATCTACATACTTTCTTTCATATTTTAGTGATTAATAAATTCAGGAAAGGTAATTCATTACCATTGTGGAATTTATAGTTTGAAATTTTGAATTTATCACATCTCGAGTTTTCTTGGTATGATGTATAAAATATCAAAAGTAAAGAAAACATTACCCAGTAGAAATTCGTGCATCACTGATTCAAATAAATAAACATAAATGTTGGCATATAAAATAATTGTATTTTTATTTAACAACTACACAAACAATTTTTAAACTCAAAATTCATCAACAAAGATAAAAAGTAATTTTCCGAGAGCTAAAACTATGTATTTTTCCATGAAAATAAATTTTTTTTACAACAATGATGCACACAAGAGCAGTTGTTTTAGTCTTTCATTTTTTTTTACCAGTCAATAATATATGCGAAAAGAATTGCGTTTTGCAAAAATAATGCTTTTGACCTGAAGTTTTCTCAACAGGCAGTGCGCAATTCATTTGCGCACATTTGTTTTGTTTTTGCACGTTTGATTCCGACTGGGTCTCTTGCATATTTATTTGACAAACGAACCAGCGCATAGAGATCAGCGGCGAATGGTGTCACGTTTCATTGCTCGCTTCCGCGGGAGGCCAAATGGTCAACCCTAATCTAAGAGATTTAGGTTACTTAATTTTTTGAAGAAATTAATATTTATTTGTTGCAAAACATTTTTTTTATCGATTCAATGACTAAACTAATAAGGGTAAGGTTTAAGCAAACAATATTTTACGAGCCTTATAAATAAAAAATTATACACATATATTCTAAATGATAGTTTAGTGAACTACAAAACTAGCCAAAAATATTATTATATAAGTATTTTAAATGAGCAACCTCTGGTAGAAATTATCCTCTACCCAGTCGCAGTCTATATAAAATACAAGATTAGAGTAAAAAGAAAAAAATGCTTTTAATCTAATGCTACATAGTTGAAGTGCATTTAAGTAATTATTAATTTTCTATGAAATTGAATTTAGAAGTTCAAATTTTATTTAAAGTTCAAATATATTAAGAGAAATAATTTAAGGTATAAAAAAAGATATAATTAACAAGTAGTTAAAGTTTACTCACAGACTCGCTCAACTCTAACTCATGAGCTATAACTTTTGCTTTAACATTTGTTATGGCCTATCACAGATTTTTAGTTAATCGCACAGAATGACTTTTATGCACTTTGTTTGTGTATGCGGAAGCACTTTTTTAGCAAATTCAGATAAACATTTCGCAAAAGTTTTGCAAGTACACAATCATAATTCAGAGGGAACACTTTACGCTAAGGTGAACGCTTTTAAATTACATTCAGAATCTTTTCACAATTTGCCTATTTTTTTAATGGTTTTATTAATTGCTACGACCTGGAGACCGATCATAACTGAACTTTTCTAAATTTTGGTTCAGTGAATTTTTACTACAATCTTCTTCGTTGACATTGATGATAACTTTTAACGTTTTTTGCTTTCACGCCCACTGATACTGCTCCACCTACTTTTTATTCATTCGATTAAATTTTATTACGATTACTTCATTAGCTCTGTTATGAAAACGTGTTTAAGTTTTGTGAACGTTGCCATGGTTTTCAACGATCATCTCAAAAAATTTTATTTAGGAACCTAACCGACCTGCTGGAGGACCAAGTCGTTACACATCTTGTAACATTTTATTTTTAATTTTATTGTGTGTTTGTTTATTTATTCTCAAAAAAAATATCCAAGCTTAATTAAAGTTCCTATACAATTTTGTTTCTGAAGTAACATTTTCGTAATACTTAACTAACTTACATATTTTTAGGACTACATACTGAAAAGATATGAGGTTTTATTGAACAAATTATTTTATCCACAAAAAGTTTATTGGAACACACATTGACTCATTTTTGTCAATAAATGTCCGTTTAAAAGTTTTTGAAATTATCACTTCTTTATCCTTACTTTTAATGTATTATTTATTCCTCAGTTATCCCATATAGATTTTTGACCAGGACGATACAAACTACATTATACATACATAACATTATGTTTTAGCTAAACGTCTTGCGTCCTTGTAGTATGACATAGTTTAAGTCATGCTGGTCAAAAGTTCATCCTTCATGTACAGTCGTAAACATCACGATATATGAATCCTTAATTAAGTATATAGAAAATTTGAAAAAAAAACATGTTATTACCAGAAGTTTACCGTGCACATCAGGCGCCCGGGGCAAAGACTCAGTTAGCTCACCAAAAAAAAAAAAATAATAAAAAACAGATCCTCACTTTTGACATTGAAAAGTTCTACCAAAATGATGACTTATATTTCATTTAAATATTAAAAATTTCCACGTATACATTCAAATTTACTACATCGATTTACTAAAAAATTAAATATTTTTCATGACCACTTTGCCGCTCCCCAAGCCTTGCGCACTTATCCTTTCATATGGAAAATTGTGTTATTTACATATAACTATTCTTCAAACTCAATTTTTGACCAGTTATATGGAAACGAGTTAATTGCGAGAAACTGTTTTTTGTTACCTCTGACCTTGAATATCTTACATCCAGACTGATCTGTGTAAGCAAATCCTTGCTAGTTAATTCTGATGTACATAATACTATCTTTTCTCAAAGTTTCATCCTTTAATCTTATAGTTGCCTTCAAGGCTGAATAAATCTGAGTGCACTGTAACAACTAGATAATGATCGACATCATAAAAACGCATTATGCAAATAATGCAATTAGTTGTATTTAGTTATTAAAACAAAGTGCAATTTTAATAAGATAGTTTTGCACAATTAAATTGCCATACTAATTGAAGTGTCAAAGATCAAACACCTTTGTGTTATAAAGTTACTTACACTGCGATACCTACACCTGATGAAAAATGTTTAAAATTCTTTTAATTTTTTTATGAGTCTGTACGTTGTGACTGTTAATTACATTGATTGAATAGATTACATTAATGCAGTTTAAGATGAAGTTTTACCACAGTGACCGAAATGTATATACATACAAATACAAACTTATTTCGCATCACAGTGACAAAGCAAATGAATTGCGTGAAGCACTAATTCGGAGCTTTAACGGGAACAAACTACATTTCTGTCACTCAGAAAATGTATGACAATTCCTACGTACATAAGGACCCTTAATACAGCAGGGCATGGTATTTCTAATAGCTAACTGAATGTGAACTTGTAATATGACACTCGAGGCAATTATAATGCAATTAGCTTTTTTATGATCAAATTGAAAACAATTTAATTTTTCATTGTTAATTAACTTTTTTAAATGACAGGCTGACTGCGCTCATAATGCATCAACAAGTGCACCAGCGTTTTCACCTTCTAGCAACACCAATTTTTAACAAAGTTGTCGTCGACGAAATGATATAATCTGATACTTTATGCTACTTCTTCGTTCCTGTTCGGCCTAAACAAGAATGTCAGGATTAGCAACTCATTGCCTGTATTTGCCTCGGTCACAGCATTTATTGATTGCACAGATATAAATTGTTGATTGATAAAATAAAGTTGCATATCAATGAATTTAATTGCATGTACATGGTTTCTACCGGACCCGAATTTCCTCTAGACGGGCCTGCCTGTCAGCTCAGTGGCCAGGTCAGCAAGAACCAACAAATCGAGAATTGTCTTTGCACAACTCCATAAAAGATGGAAATCAAATCAAACATCATCTGATTATAGACCAAATAGTGAATTTTTATGTCAAATATTCAATCAGTGTCGCTTTATTCTTGCGAATCAAGCTCCCCCATAAGTACACTAACGAGTCGAATACAAACTTTCAATTCCTGCTTGAAACGCATATTGAAAAATTGGTGATCCCACATGATCTTGAACTACGAACTTCATTTGGAAACCATTCATTTGGTAAAAAATCATACTCCTATCTTAAATGATATTGTGAATTTACACAAGCAATTAATTACAGACCACATGATCAAGAACGATAGATTATTCCCGCAATTGACTTTGATTTTTTCGTTGTTTTACGGTACACTTGAGATTTTTATACCCTACACTTATGTAGATTATAATCACTACCATTTCGTTGACGAAATTTTGACTACGGCTTAGCCAAGCTAAATAATTGAATGGAAATGGGCAAAATCGGCTCACAAAACGAATACCGTCCATACAAATATAACATTTAAGACGCTATATTGAGAGAGATATTTGATGTAGTGTAACCAAATTTCTCACAAATACTAGAAATAAATTAGTATTTGTTTTATTACTTTACTAATTATATTAAATAAATAAATAAATTAGATTGACTAATTTATCAGGATCATTTCAAGTTATTACATATGCTGTCTTAGAGCTGCCGCAGAAATATTGCAGACATACTTTATCTGTATAAACTTGTAACTGGATCTTTTGCTGCACGAAAGAATCTTATTATTTATGTTTCTTTTGATACTAACACAAGTACTCGCAACTCTTAAAAATTATTTTATCAAGCGGTCAGTAGAACTAATTATCATAAATTCTAAATTTCAAAAGAGTAACAAAGACGCAGACATTATGACTTTGTTCTGACTCTGTTTCAGGCTCAGAATACTTTCATATTTCAGACTGTAATATGAGTCTAATTTTTGATTCATTCCACATTGATTGATTCCACTCCACCAACGGAAATACACACATTTCAGACTTTTTTATGAACTCATAATGAACTCAGAACTATGAATCACATCCGGCTCTAAAGAGTCGGAAGGATTGCTGGAAAGTTTATTTTGCTCAGAATTTTCGCAAAGAAATGACAAGATTCATTGCTGAGCACGGTGCGTCAAAACGGACTGAATATGCTAGACATAGCCAAAATCTATTATTAACTTTAAGCTAAGGTTTAGAAATAACTATTATATACTCAGCAATTATTTTCAGTGTTTTTCGATATGAAAAATTTTATCACAAGCTTACGCGAAGGCGTGGAACCAACTAACTTTGTAAGTCTCTTCGCTTAATATTAGTTTTTTAAATCCTTTTGAACAACTTAAAGATGTAGAGATCAGTAATTAAGAAAAACATCAATCAAGTTATTTTTGAATTAAAAGACACCGAAATCGCAAGCGAGATTATTGCTATAACATTAAAGACATAAAAAAATCGACCCACCCTACTACCCATATGTACACATAAGTGTGTCCGTTTTATGCGTATTCGTAGCAGTGATGCCAGTTTGACGGAAATTTACCGGCAAAACATAAGCAGACTGATTTTGTGCTCATTGGATTCTTCGTAGCCGCTTCTAGTAAGTCATAGACTGATTAGTCTCGAACACGCAAAACAAAAATGTTATACACACATGGAAAAGGTTTTGCACAGACCTGGTTGAACCTCCTAGGGTTAAAATTGGCAATCAAAAAATTGAAGAGGAATATCTCTTGTAGCGTCAGGGTAAGGTATGAAGACGAAAATCCAGCTTACAAAACAGTGATGCCTTTAAAAAAGCTTTGTGCATTGTAATTAATAAGGTACTTTGACTTTGTAGAAAACTTTTTTTTGAATTACATATTAACCTATCTTTAAGTTTGGGTTCTTACAAAATATGCCTAGTAATTTTTAAAAGTGAATTATTCTTATGCTTTTTTTAATGTTTTGTTAGATAAATTTGATGTTTTCTATTGTATTGGCATTTTGTCTAATTTAGCATAATTAAAAAATAAAAATATTTACTCACTGACAATTCCAATTATGTAATCAAGAGCAGTCTTTAGTAGTGTTAAATTAAAACATTGTTTTTTTTTTTATTTTTTGAGGGAATTTTTATGGGAAAATTTGATGGCTTGTTGAGGGAAAAAACTGATTTTTTTCATAAATTGTGGGAAATTTTTGTATGAACTACTGGCATCACTGATTCGTCGTAGAGTACTCAAAAGTTTTGCCAATTATGTAGTGTCTCTCGCATCAGACGAAAGTAAATAATAAACAATTAAGAGTCAAGAAGCATACCATATTCACATGTTACTTTATGAATTAAATATTAATGTAGTACATTCACTTTGCCATAATATATTAAGACATTTGCCCATAGGTATATAATACATAAATCTGTCCCCCTCCTTCCCCTCAAACAATCCCAAAAGTTATCACAACAATAATTGTAGACCATGTAAAGCACGTGTGATATCCACTAAATTGCATGTAGCTAATAGATAGGCGACGGATAACAATTGCACAATTAACCTCACGGTGCGATCGGCGCGAACTGATTAGCTTAAGTAATCGATCAATTACGAAATTATTGTAATTATAAGAATATATTAAATATGTTTTTATACAAAATCGCTTGCAATACAACACACAAACGGATCGCTTGGAATCGCACATTGAACTGAAATGAACACATTAGACCAGAGGCTGCCTGCAATTGATTATTAAACTGGCTTCAGTTACGCGAATAAATTGCGACTCTTTCATGATGATAACAAAAAAAAATAAATTTAATAATAACAATAATAATAATAAAGTATCCAACACAAAATAAAACAATACTAACAATGACAAATGAACGAGTTAAAATCGCTTAAGGCAGGCAATGAGTAAAAACTCAAAATCAACGATGACCTCAGAGCTGTAAGAACTTTATACAATAAGTCGAAGTCACCGAAGTGCTGTATATTAGACTGAACAAAAAAGAAGCAAAGTTTAAAAATGCCACACCCTTATCCGGTTTCTTTTGGCTTAAAAAATAATCTTTATATCAACGCGAAAAAATTATGTTTAGAGATCTTTTATCGTATTCTTTACTTAACATTTGTTATAATTGCCATAATATAATAATAATTTATTATATGAATAGTGAGGGATTAAATTGGAACATTTACACTTTTATACAGAGCCGGCTTTAGTTCGCGTGAGGCTCTGTGCATACAGCAGCTGCGAGGTCCAAAAATTAAAATATAGTCAAGTCTTATAATGATTTTTATTAATTATTATATGTACATATGTAATTTTACCTGTAAAATTAACTTTTCTTCTTTTTTTTTTGGCACGGATCAATAACCGCATTGAAGTTTGTCGTGTGCGAGGTGTGACTAAGTAAGCCTTCATAAGTTTCAATTTGGAAAAACGATATTTCGGCGGATGCTCACGTTTGGAAAACTGTTTTCAAATTGATGGAGATGTGGTAGAATATCATCGACTGTATTGACATTATTGACACTGAATCATTCTTTGCCATCTACACGGAAAAAACGAAACTCGAAATTATTGTAAATAATAATCAAAATTTAAGAAAAATTGGTAGGTAATTTAGTAATTTAGAAACGGTTCGAGTGTCTATTAAAAATTACTAAGCGTAATATAAAAATTGCATCAAGCAGGCATTAATTTTTCGAATGCAAGTTTTTAATTTTTACAAAGTAGATTTTAAAATTTCTGCAATAATTTATTATATTTTAAAAGGACTGTACTATTTTTTAAAAAGTACATTATAAAGTTTTTATGATGAAATAATAATAACTGAAATTTATTTTTAAAATTTTTTGTGTGTTGAACAAAATTGGGACGGCCAGCAAGTTTCCGTTGCCGCTTTCCCGACCCCGTCCCAATTCTGTTCAACACATTACTTCAAAGCCAATTAGTAAGAGTTTGGCAAGCCTTATTTATTTATGTTTTTGCATGAACATGTTGAGAACTCAAACAGAGTACAAATTAAACACAAAAGAGAAATAAAATTCAATATAATAAAAATTAATAATCTTGAAATAATTTTTCTATAACTACTTTTTAAAAATTATAAAGCGGGAATCATATATTACAATATGAAATATATAAAAATTCTAATGTGGCAATTTATTAAAATTTAATAAATTCTTTGTAAAATTTCAAAGTTTTTAGGTGATAATTAAAATGAAGAAAATAATTTTTAATATGCACTTATTAAAAAATGTAAAATGAAAATATTTACAAACTAGAATAGAATTTTTAATAAGGATTTTCTATTTATTACTATAAAAGAGTAATATTTGTTTTCAGATTTTAATTTTTATAATCTCCTATTAATTTTTAATAAAATTTGAGTTGGTGTTTTTTCCGTGTAGATCTTTTTCTATGACATTGAAAAATTTGATTTCGATAACTTTTGTAATCGATTTTGAATTTCGGATATTTTTATCATCATACTCGTAATCGATTTAAAATTTTGGGACCATCACGGTGCCACAATTCGGTGCAGTGAATACGTACCCACGATTATAAGAGACTTTTTCAGAATAGTCCTATACGCATGGGTTTTAAGGTAATGAATTGTCTTCAATCAAATTCAAAATACATACTATGAATTCATAAAATCAACTACCCCTCCCACACCTATATTTTTAACAAAATTTTAAATTTTCCAAAAATTTTTTTCAAATTTTTCAAAAAAAAAAATTATAGAGTGGCACATGTGGCCCCTTATCGCAGGAGGCCACAAACCGCATGAAGCCCTGCGCAACTGCGCCGCCGGCACTGGCTTTGTAAAAATATAAAAACTAAATTGGTAGGTTGGTTGAATAATTAATATTATATGGTAACTTAACTTATGCGACAGCGCGCGTTCCTGAAACTTTAATTTTTTTAGGTATTGAATTTAACACATTACTTACTTATTCGTTAGTTGGCAATATTTTTATTTCATTGTAAAGTATAAATGTAGCAATTAAGTATGGAACAAAATGTCAGACAAATGCGCCACAAGGCACTGTTGGCAAACTCTTGCCAGTAAATTCCACATTTTAATATGATTTATATTTCGTTTCAATGAACTGTAAATTTTGAAGTAGCAACGAAAAAAAAAAATAAGTACTTATGTAAGTGATACATTTTGCTCTACTGTAACGCTAGTACATACTACGTATATCGATATGATATTTTGGTGGGAGGTGGAGGAGGGTCTCTATTATACAGGGTGTCTCATTTTAACTTACACAGCTGTCAAAAAGTCTAAAAATTGCAAATCATTCAAAAAATATTTCAAATAAAAGTTGGTGGGTATCAAAGGGCTGATCCAGCCATGACCCTAACCATGACCTTGACCTACATTTTCAAGGTTTTTGAAGGTCAACTTTAGTTTTTCAAAGGGAAACCCCTATTTTTGACCTCGGATTCCGGAAGAGCATGAAATTCTACGTTCAGATAGGTATTCATGTTAGAGGTCAAAGTGACCCCTGAAGGTTATTTCAAGGTCGAATTCTTGCTTGATGCAGAAAACCTGCAGCCAGTTAAGGCAAGATTGTGCAGCGGTCCAGCCAAAGATTACTAGCTTTTCTGCACCAAGCAGGAATTCGACCTTGAAATGACCTTCAGTGGTCACTTTGACCTCTAACTTGACTTGACATCCTGTGTATAGTAGCAATTTCCGGATAAAGGACACTACGCAAAAGTGCCCTTATTCCACCCAACTACTCAATTAAAAATTTAAATAATTAAGTTTTATGAAAAATGCTCTCAATTAAGCACAAGCAGTTTTACCAAATGAAAAAAAAATTCAAGGAAAAAAACACTGATGCACTCACAAATCTTTTGATTTGAAAAAATGCATCTGGCTTACGATACGAACAATATCTTCCACAAAATATTTTATTTTGGGCTAACCGCCAAATTTTCATAAAATCCATTAAATTATGAAAAGTTTGGAAAAAAAAATTATGAAATTGCGTTATTCATTAATGAAATATCGACAATTTTAAATAAAGTCCTTTCAGAAATGTTTTTTTTACAATTTTAACAGACAAAGTTCAAATGACGATGATTTCGAAAATTATGGCCTTTCAGCAAAATAAAAAAATATAGGTCCCCTAAAATTTAACGTGGGATGATATCTGTGAATTTCAAGCAAATCAATTAAATTTTAGGGTTCTGCCTTAATCGATTTGAAAAATAATGTGTTATCTTTCAGAAAATATATATTCTATCTAAGCCAGTATAAGCTTCTGAAAATTGTTGTACAATGTACTATCATGTTGATTTAACTACGAAATGACCGAAGATACTCTCATTTAAAACGTCCTTATTTGACAAACCGTTGCCTGATTTCGGAGTCTTTTCTTGTACAGCATATACGCAGCTTATGAAAAGTCAAGAGCTTTTGGGGTTGGTATTGGTAGATTTTTTTAACTTCTAAAGTTCCGTTGTTTTTGTTTGAGACCTGACTGGGGAACTTCTGCAATTCACGGATATCCTTTAACGTCTTTGCTTTTATTCACTTCAATGCGGATTTCGAACAAATCTAATGCATATTCCTTATACACCTGAAAGTGAAAGAGTGGACTTCTCCGAGATTAACAAATTGATTCATAATTAAAGTACATACTATTCAATATTAATCGCTGCTGTCCTTAGGATCCGTAAATAAAATGTATTAAAAAAATAAGAAAACTTTTGAGAGCACGCGATAGATTCAATAGAATTTCATGCTGTAGTGGTCATTAAAAAGTTAATTGAATCATATTCTGATACTCAAGTACAAATACAAATTATTGGTTCTTGAAAAATTTCATAAGTTTCAAGAACCAATATCATAAGCATTAAATGGCAGTATTAATATATGTAGATACTTATGATTGTAGTGATATGTATGTGAAGTTTAACAGCTCTGAAGCTTTTTGAAAAATGAAATTACTCAAATCTTTGAGTGAAATTTTTCTTCCAATTAGTTAGTGTAAAGAAGTAGATGCTAAAAGGTATTATCTCTTTTACAATCTCTATTAACTGATAGCTTAAATTTTTATTTTCTGATATGAAATTCCAAACAACGCAACTGTTTACATGTTGTACGATATGAAAACACAAAATGTTAGTTTAATCATTCAAAACTTTGATTCCCCATTTGAAATAATTTCCCTTTAATGCAATGCACTTATGTTAACAAATAAAGCAATTGTCAGAACTCTCCTTATGAGCATTTTCCGGTATCGCATTCTATATTATTTTTTATGGCTACTATGATCTCAAAACATCTTACATAAACGAAATTGTGCAAACAAATTTAAACCCACCGCGTCCTGTAAGTAGTGCGATCCGACTCAGAGTAGCTGGTTGATGCTTAGCGAAGTGCTACGGGCACTCCTCTATACTCGATACATTGCAAAACTTCGAGAAAAACTTTCAGGTGAAGTTTCCGGAGACGGTTCAGTAAGAGGAGGGCACTGTCAACCCAAATTTTGAAACCATCAAGTACATCGATGGGACAAGGTTGGACTGCGGAGTAGGTGAGGGAGTTTACTCGAAAGACTCAGAAATTTCTCAAACTTTTAGTTTACCTAACTCAACTAGTGTTTTTCAATCAAATCTCTTCGCTATTTTAACAGCCTACAGATTAGTAGCAATATTAGTATAAGAAATATAGCAATCTTCTCTGATAGCTAGGCCGTCATCAAGACTTTAAACTCGGAGAACATAAAATCTTAATTAGTCGAACAATGTAGGAAGGAACTCTCATATAGACTACAGGCCATAGGAACATTGAGGGTAATGAAAGGTTGATGAATTAGTGAGGCACAGTTCCTCTCGTGATAGAACCAGAGACTTGGGGCGTGAAAACACTTGGTATAGCTAAGAAAAAAACTGTAGGATCCTTAAAATCTGTAAAACATCCAGAGCAATGTGACCAACAATTTAAATACCATTGATCTACTGTCTAATGGCCAAAGTAACATCGCGAAAATCACCGTGACTTGCACTGTTTATAAATAGGTATTCCATTCAACCCTTTCTGCCGTAGTTGCCCGAATGTGAACGAGAAAGAATCTGTTGAAAGAAACTGTCCGGCCCTTTCTAGAGCCAGTTCCGATATCCGGAACAGGCTTTCTTGAAACTGAAATCAACTCAGTTTTATAGTCAAAGATATAGAAATCTCAGATCTTATTGCTCAACTGTTTATCGTGCAGTGAGTGACTCTTTTTCCGCAACTTTTTTTCTTCAACTTTCATGAGTATTACAGTAGCGTACCTAGGAGGTGGCAAAATGGTAGTGAATTATATCTCATCAAAGTCTTAAAAAATGTAGTAAGTGTACTTCAACCCAGTCGCTTAACAAATCCTACAATAAATAATCCATCGGTGTCACATTACGCGATCCTGGCGGCCTATTGGATTCATCAGTTCAATAAATCATTTGAGTTTAAAATGAGATTCAGCTTGAAATTCTTTTAAATTTAGTAATTTTCTACAATTTGTAATCGTCCTTGCTATGCGAGCGCAACTTTTCAGTTATGCGGCAAATCTAGACGTGGCTGAGGTACACTATGGAAGAAGAGAGACGCTCAAGCACTTTTCTTCTTCATATAGAAACTAAATATGTTAGAGATAACGTCATGCCCAAAATAATTTAAATATTTTTGCCGAAAAACAACGATATATTAAATCATAAATACTCATAAAAATATAAGTTTTTTTTAACGTAACAACTGGGTTAATTGATAAGTAATTCCACTATCAAAAAAAACATGTTTCATACAAAATTTTTTGTATAATTTTATTTAACTAAATTGGCATTCCGAAAATCAATCTTTGGCCGAAATATAAGTAGCTTAACACTTGAAATTACTTGTATTGCGTACATTGGGGTTCGGCTTCACCTTCCATCGCTTTTCGGGCGCCACGCCCACTCTGGAAAATAAGTCTAGATTCGCCAATGGTTTTTGCAGACAATGTATTTCCACGACAAAATGGTAAACTTTACTGGGACACGATCGTTGTCGGATTTGATTAACTATATAATGTTTAATTCTCCTTCATAAGAACGACACTCTAAAAAACATCCTTAAAATTGACATTTTCGTGTTACTATCGATTAATTTTTCTAATCTTAATCTGATTTTGTACATATTTCTGAAAATTATCGAAAGATTGCTAAGGAATTGTCCTGTTTTTGGCTGTAATTAAGAGAAATTTTGAAAACACCATCGTGTTCAGCACGTTCTCTTACAAAAATACTTTGGTTTCGAGAAAATTGAAAATTTAAATTTTTAAAAAAAAAATGAAAGCAATATCTTAACTTTGAGGACTTTAGTTAAAAGAGTTGTGTTGTAAATTTTTTGCGATCAGTACGCTTAATCAATTCCATCGAGCTTGTTTTACAAAAAAGTATACACCTACTAATCTACATATCGTCGGCAGCATCAGTCAGCAAAATTGAATATTCAATATTTTTAAAGTCCCAAAAATGTTCATACAAAATAAACTACATAATACAGTGGAACCTCTTTAAGTCGAAAACCTCCCAATCTCAAAAAAATATTGTGTTCCCTTCCTTTCAAGCCCCAAAACCTCCATTGCTCGAAATCTGACCCCTCTATAAGTCGAAATAAATAGTGAGTCCCTACAAGTAAATTCGGTACATATTTATCCTCTATAACTCGAAAAAATAAATTTGACTTCTGCATTTTGAATATATGTATGTACCAATGTTTGATTTTACAACCTTTACAATACGATTATTTGAAATGAATTACCTCTATAGCTCGAAGAAAAATAAGATACCGACTTAAGAATATGCCAACAATGTACATCATTGTTTTTTTGAAATCAATATAATAGCTTACTTATATGTATAAACCAATTCTATGAAATGAGAGAGGAATCTATCACCTACAACATCTACAAGTCGAACATTTCCTGACAAAATTCGCTTAAGTCGAAGTCCTCCATAGGTCGAAAATTTTATAACTCGAATTTTTTGGCGTACCTCTTCAAGTTCGGCTTACAGAGGTTCTACTGTACCTTAATATTCTGCTAATGATAGTTGAACGTTCTTTTGATAACATGATTAACTAAATAAAAGCGAAAAATCTCTTCGAAATTCATTTGAAGATTATTTTTCTGTTGCTCTCTTGAGAAGAGCCAAACCAACGCGACGACACACAGTAGGTTACATAAACATACATATGTACATTAGGGTGGTTCTTATTTGTTTTTTTTTGCGAAAATCAAACGCGACGCCCCCCAAATCGGTTCGAAACAGGATAAAAACATTTAAAAAATTTATTTAAAATTTTTATCTTTAACCCTTACTCGGCCTATTTCAAAATGAAATTTGACTTAAGTGAAAATCAAATACGAGCCCTCCCAATCTCTTCGAAACAAGATAAAAGAATTTTAAAAGTTAATTTAAAATTTTTATCTTTAACCCTTACTGACCCTATTTCAATGTGAAACTTAACTCAAGCGAAAATCAAATGCGACGCCCCCCAAATCGGTTCGAAACAGGATAAAAACATTTAAAAAATGTATTTAAAACTTTTATCTTTTACCCTTACTCGGCCTATTTCAATGTGAAATTTTATTTTAAAAAAAAATCAAATGCGACGCCCTCCCAATCGGTTTGAAACAGGATAATAAATTTAAAAAATTTATTTAAAATTTTTATCTTTAACCCTTACTCGGCCTATTTCAAAATGAAATTTGACTTAAGTGAAAATCAAATTCGAACCCTAAAATAGCTACAGAAATAAATTATATATCAAATTAAATTAGTCATCGAGCAGAGGATACTGAAATTACTTTGAATTTTGATTCTATGCTGGTGTTCTGAATATTGGCATGGCCTACTCAATCAAACGCTTCCGTCAACTTTTACCATTTTAATAAAACATTTTCGTCTCATTGCATTATAGTTTAAAAAAAAACGTTAAAGTTTTTGAAAAACCTCCTTATCTCAAAACATATGGAACTGACTTCAAATTTTAATTTACCAATCTTATAGACTGTAAAATTTCCTTTCATATGACATTAATATATATAAGATCTATTTAAGAGTTCCCAACTTATCATGATTTTTTGAAAAGCAATATCCGCAACTTCACATGACTATATCTCGAAAACTAAATCCGTACGATACTTTTTTGAATATATTCTTTCTTAAAATTAAAAGCCACTTAAGAAAAGTTAGTTTAAAAAAATGGCTGCTTAAGTCAAATTCCACATTGAAATAGGCTAAGGGTTAGAGATAAAAATTTTTAATAAATTTTTTAAATGTTTTTATCCTGTTTTGAACCGATTGGGGGGCGTCCCCAATATTTTTTTCTTAAGAACCACCCCAATGTACGTACATACATACATACATACTATACCAATGAAGTTAATGTAATCAACTTTCGTACAAGATTAATTAAACAAATAAAAAAAAAAAATTATAAATCCGCCCACAACCACGACCACCTCCCATACAACATAAAAATTTTAAACGTAATATTTTCCTTCGTATTGGGCCGATCCAAAAATTACTCGGGACAGTTATATTTTTATGTGCTGAGTAGAAAAAAAATTACTTCGTTCCGGAAGTTTTTGGATTCGGGACCACTTCTAGTGATGGGCAAAAGCCATTTTCGACCCCTTTTCATTGATTGGATCTAAAAACGAAATTCGAAAATGGATCAAAATCAGTCACTTTTGGAATTCTGACCTAGCTCTGGTGATGACCGAAATCCCTTTTTGACCTCTTTTCATTGACTGGTGCAAAAACAAAAATTTGAAAATAGGTCAAAAGCGGACACTTTTTGGACCCGGGACCGGGTGATGGCTTAAATCCATTTCCGACCTCAAATTAATTAATTGTTATTGGCAATGGAAAACCAATTTAAAATGCATTATAGTTATGAATAAACGTTAAATATACATATTTACTGAAACATAATAATTATTTTTTTTTAAAACATTAAAAAATATTTGCTTAAAATAACTGATTATTTGGTTTTTATGAAACAAAAACTAAGTGAACTCAGTAGCGCAAAAGCTGTATCTCAAAAAAAAAAAAAATCATATTCTGGATTCTTATGCCATCGGATAACTTATGACGGTATTTTTGTTCAAATCTGTAAAAAATCTCCTAAGAGAATTTCCTCTATATCAATTTCAATAAATTGTCATAAACAAAACATCAATTTTCTCGAAACTCATTATTTTGAGCTACGACTTTTGCGCTACTGAAGACAGAATAGTTGGTGCATTATTTTATGTTTAGTTTTTATTTCTGTTAGGCGCATTTTCATTCATTATGTTTGCTATACTAACATAAAAGCCTAAAGGTATGGTACAAATGTTCTTCAAATTTTCTTAGAAAATATGTGCAATGCTACAACTTTTTAGAAGAACTTTTCCTTTTTAACTCAAAAAACATTCATTGTGTTAAATTGGGCTTAGTCTCTTTAAGGGGACGTCCATTAATTACGTGAGTCAAAATAGGGAGAGGAGGAGTCAAGGAAAACCATAGGAAATGCATAGAATTTAAATTAAAAATTATAATTTAAATCGCACGGGAGGGAGGGGAAGGGTCCCGCCAGATCTCACCAAGGGAAGAGAGTGCGGGTCCGAATTTTCAAATTACACCCCATGTAATTAATGGACGTCCCCTTACACGGAAAAAACACCAACCCAAATTTTATTAAAAATTAATAGGAGATTATAAAAATTAAAATCTGAAAACAAATATTACTTTTTTATAGTAATAAATAGAAAAAAATTCTATTCTAGCTTGTAAATATTTTCATTTTACATTTTTTAATAAGTGCATATTAAAAATTATTTTCTTCATTTTAATTATCACCTAAAAACTTTGAAATTTTACAAAGAATTTATTAAATTTTAATAAATTGCCACATTAGAATTTTTTTATTGTAATATATGATTCCCGCTTTATAATTTTTAAAAAGTAGTTATAGAAAAATTATTTCAAGATTATTAATTTTTATTATATTGAATTTTATTTCTCTTTTGCGTTTAATTTGTACTCTGTTTGAGTTCTCAACATGTTCATGCAAAGAAATAAATATATAAGGCTTGCCAAACTCTTACTAATTGGCTTTGAAGTAATGTGTTGAACAGAATTGGGACGGGGTCGGGAAAGCGGCAACGGAAACTTGCTGGCCGTCCCAATTTTGTTCAACACACAAAAAATTTTAAAAATAAATTTCAGTTATTATTATTTCATCATAAAAACTTTATAATGTACTTTTTAAAAAATTGTACAGTCCTTTTAAAATATAATAAATTATTGCAGAAATTTTAAAATCTACTTTGTAAAAATTAAAAACTTGCATTCGAAAAATTAATGCCTGCTTGATGCAATTTTTATATTACGCTTAGTAATTTTTAATAGACACTCGAACTGTTTCTAAATTACTAAATTACCTACTAATTTTTCTTAAATTTTGATTTATATTTACAATAATTTCGAGTTCGTTTTTTCCGTGTAGAATGTTAAAGTGAAAGGCTAATGACGATGTATTTGGTAATGAGCGCTCACCGGTAGTTGCCGCAATAAAGCTATTCTCTGGTAAAAATGACACAGGTTTTATTTTTTAGCTCTTATGAAACAAAAAAAAAATCCATATCGAATTATGCAAATATTTTGTAGAGTAATGTGCTTCTAATAACCAAAAAAAAATGTCCGTATTTATTTCCACTTTCGCACCAGTGTGCGACTAGGCATCGTGCGTTAGCTTACAATCTTAGCGGCGATATACTTTGTTATCGTTCTTTATTTCATATGCAACAATCGAAAGTACACTACGTTCTAAAATTGAGTTCAAGCTTTTGCAGATATTAATGACCTATTTAAGTACGAGTATAGCTATGTACATATATTATTACAAGTTTCTACTGTATGGCAAAATCGTTATATGTAGTAGTTTTGATTCATAGTCGTTCGTGCAAAATAATTATCAACATTTAAAATAAATGATGGTGTTCATTTTTAATTGAATAAAAGCTCAATGTTGAGGAATTTTGCCGATAAGAATAATTATTTAAATATTACATTTACGAGTTTCATTCTGTTAATTGAATGCTTAGAAATACAGTCAATAGTTGATAACTGTGATAGGAGACGGAATTAAGTTTCTTAAAAATTAAGAATAAAATATTAAATATTAGTAGAGATGTTCACGAGAATGATTCACTCCAGCACTTCCTTTGCAGCTGTTCAGCCTTAGTCAGAATCTAAGATGTTAAGTGCAGAAAAAATGGGCTTGGCGTTACTTTTTTTCTTAACAAGACAATGGCCCCAAGCATGCAAAACAATTTTTTTTAAGTAATTCAATTGATAAATTAATCTGGATTGCACAATCTCCAGATCTGAGCTTAATAGAATATTGTGGTCGATCTCGGACAGGAAAATTTCAATAATGAGCCGCTGTAACATCCCAAACTTTTGAAATGATATGCAACAGCAATGGCATAATATACCCGAACGAATCATTACGAATTTGGCACAAAGTGCTCCAAAGTGCTTACCAACTATTAACTATACTTCATTTAAATACTTAGTTATTGAGTTAAGAAGCTTGAAAATAGGTATATTGAACAGCTGGCCAACTGATAATCGCATGTATGCGCTGGCCCTTCCTAACAAGAAGCATGATGCATCGGGTAGCTGCTTACATGAAAATAAGGTTAGCTGCCATAGAAGGAAGCATCAGTAGTACTTTTACATCCACAACATACATATGTACATTTGATTACAATTTCGTTAAAATCATACATTAATGGTCAAAAATTAGAGAACAGTATTCGATTCCTCAAACAATGTAAATGATTACCTAGCCCAGGAAAATTAACATTTAAAAACGGTAAACTGCGGAAAATATTTGTGCGAGCTGAGTTTTTGCATGGACTTTTAGTTTGGCTTCATAATTAACGTGTAAAAAGTCCTTATCGGTATCTTGTATGGTAAAAAGTTATTCAAGGTCAACGGTAACGAAATCGAGTTTTCGCAAATATCTCGTAAACTATTGGTCTAACGTAAAGTGACCAAATATTTCTCACCAAAATGCGGAGCAGGAAAAAGTTATTGAAACTTTTTTAAAGATTTGTTTTTTTAACTTCAAAAAATTTTATGAGATACGGTCTTTCAAAGCTATCTTCTATTGTATGACTTTACCAATTTTTCCCCTTTTGCTATTTTTAATTTTTACACACAAAAATAATGTTTATTCGATAAAAAAGTTATTTTCAGTCTATTAATGAGATTTTATGGAATAAATATTGTTTTCGTGTGAAAAAATTAAAGCTAACAAGAGGTAAAAATTGATAAAATCATACAAAAGTAAGTAACTTTGAATGATCGTATCTCCGCTAATTTTCATCAAAATTACTTTTGTGGATCAGCATTTTGACGGAAACGACGTCATCTTTCTTTTCTGTGAACCAATGACTTACTAAATCTACTCAGAAAACAGTTATACACAAAAATTTAAATAAGGACAGCAAATTGACAATTGTCGGTTTTTTTAAGTAGTCTTTTTGGCTTAAATTATTCAAAATATAAGCTTTTTGACTTTATAAAATGCGATTTTGATAGGAAATCTAATTCTCTACAAAAAGTTGTATGATGTGTAGGCATTAAAAATGTATAGTTTTTGAGTTATAGTTAAAAAAAATAAAAAATGGACAAATTTCCACCGTCCTCAAAAGTCCAACCCGAAGCTTAATTGCACTTTAAGATTTATCATTTTTAGGGTACAATTGAACATATGAGACAATGAAATACCTTTAAAGGGTTAGACTTTTATTCAAATACATAATCAATAGCATATTAGTAGGGTAAGTAAAAATAAAATCAAAAATATGTAATATCATCAATTTGTACATTTTCTTATAAATGAAGCAATTTAAAGACGTTCAAAAATAACTGGCTTCTTTCAGTTAAGCACAAAGGTAGTAGGCAAATATTTAAGGTTAAAGTTGGAGTTTCAGAAAGTTGTTGTAAAATAGAATTGAAACAATTTTAAAAGTTTCTGACCTTAAGAACTGGTTAATTAGACTAAACATAGGAAAACTGCATTATTTTATTTTGAAATATTTTCTAAAATAAAAGTTATTTATGTGTTTCTGAGAGAACATTTTAAAATTCAGATTAACACCCGAATTCGACCTTCCGGCGAAAATCGCAATATTTAACAAAATTTTTCAATTTTTTTTTATGCAAATGTTATCTAAATTCATAGAGCTTTCAGATAAGCTTTCAGTCCCCTAAAAAATTCATATTTCTTAAATTTCTGAACAGGTCTAATATATACATATATATATATAAAATAGAAAAAAACATGGTATTTTGCAAAATTAACACAATAAAAAAATCGAGAAATCGTCAACGATTATCCGCAGTCAAAACTGGATCGTATAAAATGGAACAGAATTGCGGCGTACGACTGGAAACCCTCCGATGGTTACCCGTTGATTTAGATTTAATTCTATTTGCACCGTTATTGTATTTTAATGGACAACGAGTCATTCGACATTTTTAGCAATATATGTACGTCTCGCTCTCGGCTCGTTATCATTGCATTTAGAAAAATAACGGATGCCATATTAATTGACAGTGGTTAAGGGTCGTGTATCCGAAGTAAAAATACCGAACTACTACTCCGACGTATCTCGCATTCACACAACAAAAAACTACTTCGAAGTCATACGCCGACGCTCAAATTCGGTGCGTGTGAATAGCGTATTTGTACCGTGGTTAAGGGTCACCATATGCAAGCGATAAATAGTTGGTGAAATATTTGTCGGAATCAACTCAACATTTTTGGTTCAATTGTGCGAAAATTGTCTACCGTAAAAATCGATAGATCTTTAAAACTTTCAGAAATTTAAACCAAATCATTCTTAAGATATTATGTTCCAACAATTTTCTTCATAGAGTTGATATTTTCAAATATTTATAGCAATTGCATGCCAACACGAGTGCGGTCAAAAGTCGCACTGGTATTATTTTGAATGTACATTTGTTGTATTGACCTTAATTTTGAATAAACCATTAATGTCATTTTTCCAACGTCATTCAATTCCGTATTCACAAATGTTTTGTTTTTTGTGAAAATAATTTTATTCGTGTTTTACGTTTTTCGGTCGTATTAATTAAATTTTTTAAGGATAAAATTGCATAAAACCTTACGAAGATTTCAGTCCAGTTGGGATTAGAAAAGCTCACACCACACTACAAATTCCACTATTAATATTAGTTTTTGCGCAACTGACACGGATTTTATGTTATGTGGTGTCGCATATTTGTAAAAATTAAATAATCGCTAAATAAAACTTTAAAAGATGTCCAAAGTGTACTTGATACCGGTTGCGGTGTTTTTGATCTTTCAAATTACATTCCTTGGAACGTAGGTGTTATAGGTATAGAGCAGGAAGTTTTCCTAATCACAGATTTTTTTTTTACAACATTCTAGTTACATTGCTGCAGTTCTCCAAGGACATGTGGTGCCGACTGTGCCATACATAAGCGATGCAGCTACCTATTCTCCAGAAAGTTGCGTTTTCGGCCAACTGATCAACATCGGAAGTGTTCTCTGTAAGAATTTGAATTTCTTGTTTAGTATCTATTTTGTATGACTCACCTAATTTTCTGTTTTATACTTACAGTGGGAATCACTATTTACATACGCTATCGTCAAGTGCTGGAAGTTTCCGAGCACCACCCTGACATTGGATCAGGTGTTCTAAAACACAATCGACTGGCTTTTTGGTTCGGATTAGCCTCCTGCCTCGGAATCAGTTTTGTGGCCAATTTCCAGGAAACAAATGTACGAATTGTGCATTTTGTTGGTGCGTTTTGTTGTTTCGGTTTCGGCACACTTTACTTTTGGATGCAGGTTTGAAAATGAATGACGAGTGAATAATTATATTCAAAATTCAGATTCAATAAGCAAATTAAGAAAATTTTTACCAGACGGATATATAGCCACTAATATATGTTTCCAAAAGTCAAAATAACCTGAGTACCCTTGTACTGTTTAGTAGAAATAGCTACAGTCTTGTCGGGATATAGTGAACACCCTATATAGCGAACACCTTGATATAGTGAACACCAAAATGTTTACATTGAGTACTGTAAATAGTGAACACCAAAATGTTAACATTGAGTACTCTAAATAGTAAACAAAATTTTGATAGCCACTTCAAGCAGAAAACAAAAAAAAAAAAACAAAAAAGCTGAGGCCAACATTACTGATTATGCTGGCATGTTAGCATTGCGAAGTATACGCGGGAAAGCGGTCCAAAAGTGAATTTCTAAACGCAAGAAGCAAACATCTACTCGCGAATTCTTTCAATAAACATGTCTACATTTCTATTTTCCTACAAATTTATTCTAATTAACTCATTTACATATACAAATGTGCAATTTGAGCAAATAAAACGAGTTTTTGATTAAAAATGTCACCCTTGATATAGTGAACAACATGGATACTGTGAACAGGCCTTGCAAAAATTAGTTCACTATATCTAGACCCGACTGTACTTATAAAAAAAATTACTTGTAACTCAAATTCTGCTGTAGCAGATCTCAGAATCTCATGGCATTTCGATATATTTTAAAATATTTTTTTAAATTGTACCCTATTTTGTTCAAATCGGGGTCTGAAGTTCCAAAAAAAACATATCCGCAGCTTCCGATGCCATATTTCTGAAGCTAGATACGAGTGACACTTTCTTGTAAAATATTCTTTTCGAGCCAAATAAAACATTAATAATCTGTTCTAAATAAATTTTTGTTGTAAATCCTGCAACCTTAATAAGGACCAACACTTATAAAATATTTTTTCTATAGGCATTGATCTCTTACATGCTGTATCCTATGGCAGGAACCAAACTTAATGCACATTTACGCCTTGGAATGGCAGTATGCTGTACAATTTTATTTATATTGGTGGCTGTAACCGGCATTATGTCACACATTATGTTTAATGGTCAGAATCCAAGGAAATGGTGAGTGATTTCGTTTGATTTTTCATTATATCCAAAATGCCTGCTTGACTTTAATTTTCTGCAGGTATCCTTCTGATGGGGGCTGGTATTACCATGTAGTCAGCTCTATTTCTGAATGGGTGATCGCAATAGTTTTTTGCTTTTACATTTTGAGCTTTACCGATGAATTTCGTAACATTCATTTAAATCATCCTCAGTTGTCACTGATTTCCTATTCGGTTACTTTATAAGCTTCTTTAATACGTAATTAAAGTGTATGGTTTTCATTTTTAAAATTATGTTTTCAATCAAAAATATACTTATGTACATAGCTGGTGTAAAATTTTTAAAGCCTTATTAAAAAGCACTTAATAAGATAATATGTAAGAAGCACCGATAGAATTGATTAAGCAGTGGATTATAATTATGAGTGTCGATTTAATTAATTTCAAGCTTAAAGCATTGAGCATTGAAATAGTATTGATATAGGTATAACTTATTTGTTGTTACTTTTGTTAATTATTATATCTTTCAGGAATGATCTGTTGCATTCCACGCTTTAGAAAGTTTATTTCTTTTGAAGAAGATACTTTTTCTCATGGACACCAAAATTTACTAAAAAAAAATAAAAGAATCGATTTTTTTATAATTCACCAAAATTTACTAAATTTTACAAAAATTTTCTAAAATATACTAAAAAACAAAAGTTAATTATTAGAAATAGAATGTACTAAAATCTTGTCGTATGCACTGATGCATATTTTTCACAACGCAAATGTACTGAAAAAAGTACAAATGTAGGTACTGAAAATGTCATCACTGAAGCAGTTCAGTTACTATTTCCACCGCTAACCCCTTTATATGTTATAAACTTACAATGTTCCTGAACTAGGAAGAGATAATTGTATCCGTTTGCATTACTTTTACAGTTCCCAGACAATTGTTTCTTCCTAGGACATCAATATTGTAAGATCGTCAGCTTATAATCTGTAATATCTGATGTATTTCCGAAAATTAATAAGGGATTTTAAAGTTTATGACTGTTTTTTAAACATTAAATATTGGAAATTGAACTTAAAAGAAAAACACTATTTTTTTTATAAAAACTGAATTGCAATCGATGCATTTTTTATAGAAGGTTAAAAAGTTTGACTTATAAAATATTGAGTTACACATTTTTCATAATGATTTATTAAAATATAAATGAGAATAATATACATATTAATCCATACACTTTAATAAAAATACAATATAAATCAGTTAATTTGAAGTTCTTGTATAAATTTGACAAAAGTTATCAAAGAAGCAATCAACCGCTCATATCGCCAGCTTTTTTAAAGTTTCCCAACTTGGTGGATAACTTATGTTATTAGCATTTAGATAATCATAAACCATATGTGTAAAAGGACTTATACATATGTAACCAAATTCTTTTCTTGTAGCTTCTTTAAGGTTTGACGAGCTGGATATTTAGATTGGAAAGAAAAACTTCGAAACTGCTTTCGTTGCCCGATAGCTTACCAAACCTTTCAATGGGTCCTGTTTTTGCATATGCACGCGGTTTCATGTTTATTTCTAATGCCAAAAATAGTATTTTTGACTTTTTCATCAAAAACTTAATTTTGATTTGTCTTTTTTTTTGTAGTTACAGTCCATTATACATACATATATCAACGAAATGAAAAATGTACCGTTTTGGCAAAAGTTCATGAGGATTTTTATTCTTCTTTTTAGGTTATGTTGCTTAGTTTTTTTAAAAGCCACTTATATTCTTTTTTTTTAATATTTAAAAGTAGTGCTAACATTTCATTCACAAAACGCTAACACCAAAAATTTCATCAGCGACCGCAAAAGCACGTAGGAGTTCATGTAGTACTGCCAAGGCTTATGAACTTTTTCTAAATGAAATTAGGCTTCTTTCTGCATTTCAACCTTTTGGTTCAAAAGCCATGTTCACACTGGAAGTGGCAAAATCAAATGTGCCCCGTGGGCAGTATACTCTACTAGCTTTTTTTGGAAATATGTAGTTCAAGAATATCTTTGCGGAGGTCCGATTAACTGCAGGGAAGTTATGTGCGTAAAAACGGGTAGAATATGATACATCATGTTGAAAGGAATTTATTGAGCTTTTTCAGAATGGTAAAAATACCCTACGCATAAAATATTTGTATTTTATTCTGCCGTTTGCAGCGGATAAAAAGAAGCGGTGAAAGATATAAAAAAGTGTACATGGGACATTCGCAGAAGTTTTTAGTGGGTAGTCTGTGTATAGTTGATGATTTAATTTAAATCATTTCGGAATAAGCCAAGCCTGGTGCGCTAAAATTTATGAAATGAAAATGAATGCAATTGATTACATGAGTAACTGAGTGATGTATTGTAATTGGGAAATAAAAAAGAATGTTGAATAGAAACGTTTCGGCTTTTTGCTGTCATATTAGGTTTGCATAAGTCTCTAATATAAGTGTGATAACATAACGTTTAAGGTCAAATTATTGCGGAACGCTCTAACAATATGATTTTTAAATAGAATTACAAATACGATTGAAAAAATAAAATCATGTATGATATTTTTCTAAATTTATTAATTTTTTCATAATATACAACAACTCTCTTCCTTATATCATTAAATAAAAAATTGAATAAACTACAAAAAATAAAAACTCACAAAAAATTACTAAAAATAACACGAATTAATGGCTTCTCTGCTTCGAATATCACTCAAATTACAATATATTTTAACTATTAAGCCATATATGAAATCAAATATTATAAATACAATATAATACAATAGAAAACTATTTATATTAACTTCCCAACTTAACAGCCTAGATGAAAAACTTTGGCACATAACTCAAAAACTGCAGCATAACGAGCAATCTTCGAGTGCTTAAAATTACTCATTCTTTGAAAATTACACACCATTTGTGTAAATTTAGTACACACATACATATATTCTATTAAATATAATGTGAAGTTAGATGTAGCGGAATGTTAATTAAATTTACAATTTTCAAACAATATTTTTACCAAAATATTATAAAAATATCATGTTTATATATGCATATATAAGCATTTCAAAGGGTGTATTTTGTTATGCTAAACTCTACTCTACAGATGAAAGAGAATGATCAAAATGCTTAATTTATATATAAAAGTGTTAAAAATAATGTCAATACACATGTATCATATATGTAACTAATTTTTATCTACATAACTCTTTCAAAGTCCACTTCAAATAAATATAAATATTTATATGACTTCGTATTGCTTCTATGTAACTATAACACGCAGGTATTTCAAGAATAATCGAAACTTTCATCTAAATAATCGCAATCTGAAGGACATGATATAAAATGCAATGATACGCAAAAATATAAAAAGAACAAACAAAAATAATGCGGACAGTTCATAGCTGGCATCGTCCATATCCAAATCTTTGAGAAATATTTTCGGTCTAGAGTAGTGGCAATACATCGCTTCACATGGCATTTTAGGGCGATCGAAACCGAAAATCGCTACCATTGAGCCTTCAAGGCTGTATTTTAGAAAAGATATATGAAACATCCAGGTCAAGTACGAAGGTGCATCTCGCATTTGCAGAAAGAAACCGGAAAAGGCGAGAAATGGGCATATGAAAAATGGTCCAAAAATTGCTCCTAGCTGTAGAGATAAAATTAGAAAAAAAGTTAAAATGTGATGTAGATAATATTATTGACTTTGATATTAAATTTTATTTAAACTATGTTCGAAGTGAATTATACTTATATTAAAAGATAATCTAAATTGAATTTTAAGTTTATTAATCAAATTAAAATTTTATTCAAATCAGACGAATTTTTTTTTTAAATTAATTAAAATCAAAATCATATTGAATCCTTGTCTAATTTAAATCATCCTTCCAATACAAGCAGAATTCAAATCAAAATATAATTAAAAAAATGCAAGTTAAATTCAAGTTTAATTTAAATTTAAATCGAATTAAGATGAAAATCAAATCATCATTCAAATAAAATTTAAATCCAAATCAAAGTAAAATCAAATTCAAATTATCATTCAAATTGGCATTAATTCATTAATTAGTTAGATACAAATCAAACTCAATTAAAATCTGAATTTGAATCAAAACCAATTAATATCAATTAATGTACATAATTCAAATAAAATTTACATACATCGAATTCAAAATGAAATTCAGAAAAAATGCAAATCAAACGCAAATTTTAGATCAAATCAAATTCATTTCAAATTAAATTTAAATTCAATTTGATTTGAAATTCAACTTTAATTCAATGTTCACTTACCTGTACACTAAGCGAGGCACCAACCGCTAATCCAATGCTTTGACCCACTAAGGCGGTGAGAAAGACAATAAAACTAAAGAACGCAAGCCGAAATAGTTCCATGGGTTGATCAGTCATGATGTATGTAATTAGTATAAATAGGCTGGTACAAATTACTTGTATAGGAATATCGGCCAAAGTAATGGCAACGTAATATGCGCGTAACGAGTACCATCGATTGAAATGCTCACGTGAAACAATTGGAAACTCTAGTGGAACTATATAAGACAGAACAGAGAATAATAAAAGTTAATAAAACACTAGAGCGTCTAAGCACTTACAATTGACTAATATCGATGAGAAGGCGCAGTACATGATAAACATTATGGTATAGAAAACATAACGGAAATTATTTAAGGCATTTCCCGCTTCATTTCCGATACCATAATAAAGAAATCCGATCAGTATTGCCGTGAAAAAGTGGATGACAAAGCGCATCAGAGTCAGGGACTTATCTCGCCAGAGAATTAGAAATGTGCGTACTAATAGAATTCCCAATTGTCTATAAAATGGTGTGGCATAGATATTTTCTCTTGTACACAGTCTAGCTGGATCTAATTGTACTGAAGGTTTAGACTTTGTGGGTTTGCAATTAAGTTTCTCTGTCAATTGCTGTTGTTCTTTCGTATTTATTCTGCCATTACCGCCACTTCCGCTCAACACTCCACAACTGTCCCAAATTTTTGAAGACATTTCATTGATGGGCGTGAGTTGCTTGTAATTAGGTATCTTTTGTGATCTAGCGCTACCGGTTGCAATGGAGGGAGTTAACACAGGTGCTGTAACAGGCGTCATATGTCCAGATGCCATCATGCGATCTATATTTAAATTAAGATTAATATATTTTTAAAATGAATGAATTATTTTCTACTCACCAACTTTATGCATTGCTTGAAGTTGTGCCTCTTTAGCTGCATTACTTTGAGGAAAGCTGTTCCTGCCATTTTCAATTTTAGCTTCAAGTTTATGATTTTGTATTCCATAGTCATTGGTTGCGATTTCCATTACTTAAATATAAAATATATTAAAATAATAACTTTATTTTTTAATGTACGCACTGATGGACATACTATATATGGCTGAAAACGTACAACTACAGTCAATGCCATTAATACTCGATTTAACCATGTCCGTCTGTCTGTCTGTCTGTCTGTGGAAATCAAGTTTGCGGGGAAACCAAGCTAATTGAATGAAATTTTGCACACAGGCCATACCTTCAAACAAGCTTCTTGGGATTGAAAATTGGTGAGTTCGTTTCACGGACACGCCTACCGCCCATACTGTATACACCCAAACCTATTTTGATTTTGATGAAACTTGGTGCACATGAGAACAAAATTTAGATTGGTTAGGTTACAACACTAATACAAAGGCGTGGCCCGCCCTAATCTATAATTTTTAAATCAGATGCAGATCATATACATATATCTTGAATTCTACTTAAAATGGGCGGAGTTGGAAAAGTGGGCGCGGCATTTTCTAACAATCAAAAAATTTGATTCTGTCACACTCGAAATTGGCACCCATGATTTTCATAAAATTTTTCGAGCAAGCAAACAATAACACTGTGGAACAAAATTTTTTTGCAAAAGTCTACTCGGATCTAACGCTGCGGGGTGAAAATATAAGCCAAAACAAGAAACCATTTGGCTCAGTTTGTTCAAGTTGGCTCAAATTTTCGAAAAATTAACATTTGAATTTTGCACCTAGATTCATGTTGTTTTTTTATATATCTCGTAAGCAAACTAAGTTTTCTTGCATCTGGTGCAGAGGTTTTGTTCATCTCTTTAATATCTACAACTTTTTCCAACAAATTAGACCTTTCGGATGAATTTCGGCAAGTTAGAGCACAAAATTCCCAGAAAAAGTAAAATTTTTTCGGTTAGAAAGGGTTAATCTCAAAAAATTTGTGGAAATCAATGCAGGCGTTTCTGACTTATATACATTTTTAGAAAAACTATATCCGCAACTTCCGAAGGTTATATCTCCGAAACCAGATCCGAGCGTTACTTTTTGATTCCATATTCACTCTTAGAATTCAAAAGCACATAAGAAAATATTTGGGTTATAATTTGTTTCTTTTATCAAGAAAAATAAATACCATTCAAAATTAAAGTAGCTGAAGGAAGCTAAAGGAACAAATACAGTTGAGCACACAATCGTAATTGTATTATAATACAAGCTACATATGTAATTATACTGGGGAGACTTGCTGAAGGTCGTGGTCCAGCCCACAATATTTATAAACGTCAAAATAAGAAAACTAACGACGTAATCATTATGAAATTTAACATGACAGATATACTTGATTACAACAATCGGGTTCAAATTTTATAAAATCAAAAGTGAGGACTTTTTTTTTTGCTTGTTACTATTTTTAGGTAATTTAGTCCACACAATCCCAGTATTTGCTCTTTTTTCCCCCTGTGTAAATAAATTTAAAAAATGACAAAAAATTTCAAAGTTCCCAATATTTGCCGCCCTAGGCACTGGCCTAGTGTGCCTCTAAGGTTAATCCGGGCCTGGGTGTGGCACATCCCATGCAATCAAAAAAAAATAAATATATGAAATGAGAGTAATCTTCATAAAATTGAGGTGTAGAGGTGTTGCACTGTAAGGCTTGAAATTAAATGAAGTCCAACGGGATTAATTTTAATAGTGAACTTTTGCAGCAATTGGTATGAAATTCAATGTATTGTAGATGGTTTACTTGCTATAAGGTATATCTGAATCAAAAAGGAGTGAAATATCACCAGTGAGCGTGGCACCTCCCAAACAAGTAAAATATCTCAAGTGGCATATTTTAATTTAAAATTTAATTTGATTGTTTATATAAAGCTATTTGTGGATCGAAATTAGGCTTGATTGTACCAGTCGGTGTGTTACCGCCCCAAATTTTAAGACTAATTACGGAATATATCGCAAACTATACAATCTATTGTCATAAAATTTGGTACGTGGATGCCAATCACGACAATATGTAATTTTTTCAACATTTTCCATATTCTTTCGACCTCTTCAACTTGTTTTTTGATTTTCAACTTTATTCAACATTTTCCACATCTTTTCGAGTTTCTTAGCCATATTCAAAATTTTTCAATCTTTTTTACTATTTCACTATAACCTAACCTCTTTTTACCTTTTATAAATATTTTTTTGACTTCTTTAATTTACATACATATATCGAATTTTGCACGGTTTTTGATTTTTTTTTCAGTATTTTTCATATTTTTTCGATGTTTTCGGTATATATTTTTAAACTCCTTCAACCTTTTGTTTCAACATTTATCATTAAGCTCTGATAAGTGTGGAAACAAATTGCCCACTTTGAAAAATTTATATTCTTAGGTTCTAATATAATTTTATAGAGGAATAGTGTATTTGAATTTATTGAACTTAAAAATTGTTAATGAAACAGAAAAGAAAATTTAAATGCAGTGTCCTATAAAAAAGACAATGGGCCCACTAATTTCATTGATGGGTGACTTTCAGCTGTCGTAATAATTTAATCTAATGCAAATCCCTTTATTTTATGTAAGAATGTCTTGAACGTCCTAAATCTAATTAATGAATTTTGTGGGCTTAAGCTCTAAATAATCGAACTACTGGTTATTCTTAAAATATCAAGATTTCATTGTCACTTACAATAATCGGCGGGATTATACGTTTCAGGGCATTCCAGTCCAACATCAGCTAAAAATGGCACTAAATTCTGCGTACCTCCTGAGTATATACATTTGCCCTCGGCCATTGCGTATAAATGATCGATCATTTCAAAAGACAAAGCACTTGGCTGATGCATTGTACAAATTACAGTCCGTCCTTCTAAAGCTAATTTTTTGAGCAAAGAAATGCATTGGTTTGACGTAGAGCTATCTAAGCCGCTGTAAATGCAAAATTACAGAATTTAGATAGAGAAACTCAAATATCTTAATATCGTATACCTTGTGGGTTCATCCAAAATCAAAACCGGTGGGTTATTCACCAACTCCAGTGCAATAGCTAAACGTTTCCGTTGACCACCAGATAAGTTTCCCGTTCGCGTATGACGATTTTCATACAAGCCAATGGCTTCTAGAATTTTGCGTACCTGTTGAATTGAAAAAAAAAATCTACTGTTATGCAAAGGGCCAAAAATAATGTTAACATTTTGTCTGCCAGTGTCGTAAAAACAACTTACGCGTTCTCGCTTCTCATCTTTATCCATATGGGCGCCAATTTTTAGGTTTGCCGAAAAATGCATTGCTTCTTTTACAGTCAAATATGGCTGCAGGCTCGTATCCTGTGTGATAAACGCCACATTTGGCTTGAAAGCCTTTAGGTCACGTAAATTTCCATTTACTGTCACACTGCCAGTGTAGCCGAGCGCGCTAAAATCAACAAAATTCAAAATAACTTTTGTGAATGTTTTTGGTCGATGGTTACATTACGTAAAGCCCGAAATTATATTCAGTAGGGTGCTCTTTCCAGCACCTGATGGTCCAACAATGGCACTAAGTTCACCGAATCGGAATTGTCCTGTGACACCCTTCAAAATGTCTTTGTTCACTGTGAGATAAAATTAAATAAACAAATTGCATTAGAAAGGCAATAGAATTTGCACAGGTAAAACTTAAAAAAATTTTGAAAATTTGATATACTAGAATGAATATGGCATATTTGTATTATCACAACACCACATGTTCTGCCGCGTGCTTGCTAAATCAATTGATACAAAAATATCAGTAACATTTTCAAGTGATTAGATTAAAAGATATTGTATTCGCGTTTATTTGTGCAACACCTGCTTTATGGATTTATAATAAAACAAAAATATATATCCATGTCTACATATCTGTGGATATTTGACAAAACAACCTCTTTTTTTGTTCTAATTTCAAATTTTGATTTCTCTGATGGACTCGGCAAACGAATTATTCCTTTTGCGTTGGAATTGAAAAAGTTGATTTGCTGGAATTGAACACTTTTCATTGCTACCCAGCTCTGTTAATAGAACCTTATAGTTCCTGCTGATAGGGGGTCATATACGGCCACGATTGATGATTGATTGGATTGATTAGATGATTGACAATCATTGTTTAAAAAAATGTCTTATACATATCTGTAGACATTTGACAAAACTACCTCTTTCGATCTACGATAATAATTCAATATAGCGTAAGTCTTGCGTTGAAGGAAAGAGTTTATGCTGTATCAAATTGTTAATGTAGATCAAAAAAGGTTGTTTTGTCAAATGTCCACAGATATGTATATGCCATATTTTTAAAGAATGATTGTCAATCATCTAATCAATCCAATTAATCATCAATCCAGTTGAATTTGGCATTTGTATTTAGAAAGTATTGAGATACTATAGTGGCCATACATGACCCCATATTAGCGGGCAAGCCCGGACTTAGAAGCGCAGGGCCCCTAGGCACTTAGCATTTGGGACGCACGCCCCCAACTCCAAATCATTCCATTTTGGTTCAGCAAATTAAAAGCACTAGTAGAAAACAAATAATTTGCAATACGGCGAGCTTTCTTCTGAGCAAAAGAACGAATGACGTCATCATAGTCAATTGACTGCATTATTTCTGACTCTATATACATTACTGAGCGTGAATTTAGCCTTTTCCCTTCTATAGTAGATCGTCAGTAATTCGTTACAATCTTTGGCGCTAAAAACGACCGTTCTGCTGAGCAGTTTGATGCTGGTGTACACAATAGCATTCGGAGCGCAATTCTTACGTTTGGATAAATATTCAAAAAGCTTTTTTCTAGTAGATATTTGTATAACTTTAGTGATGTTAGCCTATAACTCCATCATTGAATGACAAATGAGCTCATAGGTGCAGACACTCGTTTTCGAAAGTCGCATCCAATTCCTCTGGATAAAAAGCTATCAGGTTTCTGGCTCCTTCACTGATATGTTTAGACTCCAAGCGATTAAGTTTTGTAAGAAAGTCAAACTTTTCCTCTGCATGTCATATGCATAGTTATTTTCACCTGATTTTTCAAAAGCTTTCGACTCATAAAGATCAAAGGTACTGGGTTCTCTTAGGTCTTCTATATACGTTACCAAAGATTGATACAGATCAGCAATAGTACTCAAGTCGATGTTGACAGGTTGAAGACACCTGTTCACTTTGTTAAACCTTTCCAAGATTCCAGAGAAGTGTCAAAAAGCAAGTTTCCATCGAGTCTAATGGATTCAGAAGACCTGAAGCTTCGGGAGCGCGCAGATGGTTTTTCATTTGAGTCATTGGTAATTATCTGAAGAGCTGCCATGATCTCATCCCTGGAAGAACATAGACTTCGGTAGGCGTCAGCGACAGAATAGATAATCCCAGCAACAATTATCACAAGCAACCCAACATAACCTAGCAAAGAACTTAACTGCAACAAAATCATTTGTGAGTATGTTGTAGTTTTTGTTCATTGCTAAATTATTTATTTAAGGGCCCGCCAACCTATCGCCCTAAATGGGGCCCCAAGGCTGGCTGGGCTCCTAGGCTTGGGCCTTGTAGGCCTAGGCGGAAATCCGGCACTGTTAGCGGGAACTATAAGATTCTGTTAACAGAGCTGGGTAGCAATGAAAAATGTTCAATTCCAGCAAATCGTCTTTATCAATTTCATGGCAAAAGGAATAATTCCTTCAAGACCCCACTGTAGAAAAGTCGAGTATATAACATTTCTGAATGGAATATCTGGGAAAGCTAGAGATGCATTTTGGTGAAACTCGTACGTCCCGATGCCCGAAAATGACCGAATTTTGATCAATTTTGTAATTTTTATTAAAAGTGTGTAAGATTATAGTCTGAAATGTATGCCACACAATAGAACTCGAAGAACCTAAATAAAATATATAAGGTTGCATTGTTGGTTCCTGTCCCAAACATAGGTTACCACCGGTTATATATAAATATATAAAGTTGCTTTGTCGAATCCTGTCCTGCATCACAATCTTTCCTATTCATCCCATCCTGTAATCTTATACACTCGACTTTTCAACCGCGGGCTCTCCGCCTATTTGATTTATTGCAGAGTTCTCTTTCTGCCATCGAGATCAAATTTATGGGTATTTTCTGTATGTTGTAATTGTTGGTTTTGATATACATAAGGAGCTCCTGCTGCCAAAAGTTTGCCCATGATGATATAAAATTATCTAGCTAACAAATTCTAGTTGAATGAACAACGCGACATGGATCATAAGTAAATCTGGCTGACATGGAGATTCTACACGATATAGAAGCCGGAGATAAAATGTGTGGTGACCATTGTTTTTTGGCAAACATTTCAGACGTTTGGGTGTTTCCTGCAGTGACTTCTGTAGAAGCTGTTAATGCGAAGGTGAGGCGGAAAGTGTTGAGCACCTCCTGTCCGTTGTAGGGGTAGGTTTAGCTGATTGAGGCTTACTTTTTCAATAATATACTCGTAGCTAACTTAGACTGTGCGGGTTGGTAGTAGAACCGTCCATTGTTTTTAAGATATCACATAGAAACAACTCTGCTCTATATTTAATTTTTAAATGTTAATTTTTCTCCCGTCATAACTATTGGGTAGGCAGGTATAAACAGGTCAGTCGATACTACTAATTTGCCCCCAATATACCTGCCTACCCAATAGTTATGACGGGAAAAAAAATAGTCAACCTAGGGTTTTCATAATCTATAGGCTTCATTCTTTCGATTGGAATGTAATTTGTCCATTAAACAAACCGGTGCAATCTTAAGAAAAAAAAAACATTTTTAAATAATCATAAACTGGACTGAAATTTTTCAGGCAACCCATTCGCGATAACTATATTACTTAACATGTTACATTTGATATAAAATGCATTTCATCCATTAAACAGATGGGTGAAGGTCGTCCCATATTCGTATCCTCTACTAGTACATACATACAGTCAAAAGATCGGTACATGAAATTATGCAATTTCTTAATATTGTTATGTTTTTCTATGAATTAAATAGTTATTTTTATATTTTTTTGAGTGAGTTACTTTTATTTCTGCTCAATAAATAACTGTACATTTGAGTTATTTTCGCTTAACACGGTTTTTATATAAAAATGTTCAATTCGATTTACACGGTTTTCTGAGGAACCTATCTTTCGTGTATGTCGGGGGATAGGTGTCCCTTTGAAAAGCTATAGCGCAACAATTTCTTACCAATGCCGAAATAAGTAATTTATGGTATAAGATCAACTAGTCAAATGCTACACAAAAAAACAGTTAAGTCGGTGACCTCAAGGTTCAACTCTTTTCGTATTGACCCATATAAATTCTTTAAAGCTTTAGTAGTAACCTAATTAAAATCTTGAAACTTTTTTGAATAAAGTAATTTCCTGCACTCTTATTAGTGCCAGTTGGGGTGGTACCAGCAGAGTTGCCAAGTTGAAAATGATAAATTAACTGCCTTCCAAGAAGACAAAAAATTTTGAGTCAAATTTTCTGAAGTGGGAACACTAAAAACCAACCTATTCATCTTAAACTTTTAATTGTAGAACTTTAAAGATTTATTGAACAATATTAATGTTCTAAATTTTTTTTTTGCAAAATTTGCATTTTTTAAAAAGATATGAACAAGTGAATTTTTGGGTACGTATTTTTTTAAATTGCGATTTCTCGGTAAATATTGGGTGAAAGTTAATGAGATTTCCATGGTAGGACTAGAAATATTTTGCAATTTAGATGAAATGAAGTTTTCATAAAAACTTTAAATATTATTTAAACAAAATTAAATTTTTAATAAACAAATAGAAATTTAACCAACTTCTCATATGTACAGAAAATATATTTTCCACAGAATTGTTTTGTAAAGCTTACACTATACTTTCCCGAAACAAAATTTTAGTACGTTTCATAAAAAAAAAATTTACGGATATTTAAGTGTCGCCAGATTCAAATATCGTTAATATCATAGGCCGACAAAAATAAAAAAAAGTCCAAAACCAGAGACCAGACCTATCACACCCGAAGGAATTTGAAGCGCTGAATCCGAATCCGAGCTCAGAATTTTTCCTGCACGTCAGGAATATTGTTCAATAAATCTTTAAAGTTCTACAATTAAAAGTTTAAGATGAATAAGTTGGTTTTTAATGTTCCCACTTCAGAAAATTTGACTCTTTATGAAATTCGAAAAAAATTTCCAGAAAAAGTTGATGACCCTTTTGTGTTTTTGCTTGTGCTTTTGAAGCACATTTATGGATGAACTAGTATCGTATTGTGGTCGAAACTCGACCGTACCCACCAAGTTTGAACTTTGGAAGAATTTTGCCGACCTATGACGAACAAAACGTCTTTGTCAATGGACCATGATCTTATTTAATTTCACATTTCACCTCACCTCACCTTGTCTCTACTTCATGCAGCCATGAACGCTATCCAAATGCGTTGGTTAAAACGTTTTGTATGGAGGAATCGTGCGCGTATGTTTTCTTCATTTTACCTGCCTTAACGGCACATATTAAAAATTATTTATTTTTGTGCACATCTACGAAACAGTACCTTTCAAATGATATAAGTTTCATTCCCTCTTTATAATAAATACTAAAAAGTGTACGATTTCGGTGATCACGTATTAATATAAAGATTAGCAACTCATATGTACTATGTAAGGTTAAATATCATTGCATTAAAATTATATAATTTGGGAAATATTCCACAGATGGTGAGTCATGACCAAAAAGTTTTATTTCCATCACACGTGGACTTCAAAACAAGCCCTCTTTCGGCATTTTTTGTTTATTTTGCAATAAAACACTCAAATCAAAAATTATCAAAAAATACTCAAATGTCGTCTTATGCCACTTTCCTCTACATACACTGAAAAAACAATTCACTTAAATTTAACAATTCATATTTGACACAGAGCAATCAAGATTTCTTATTATTTGTTCCAAATAAAATAGATTTGGCTCAAATAAATATTTGATTTCTTTATAACAAACATACAATCAAATCATTTTCTCAGTGTAGAAAGTAATAAAAACTAAAATTTTTTTTTTTTTTCAGTAGCAAACTTATAAAAAAGTTGTTGCTTGCAATAACATGTTTGAAACACCTGTTTCTACACTGGTTTTACTACTGATAAGATTTTTCATTCCTGTCATTCGAATCTCAAAGTTTTTTGTTGTTCTTTGTTCAAATTTTACCAAATTGATAAGTTAAGTCAAAAGTTTTATAATCAATTTTTCACATTATTGCGGACTTAATAAATTACTTACAATTAATAATCTAATTTTCTTATCTACTATTAGCAAGGGGATTTAAATGGAGTCATTGGAAACTGGTCAATCATTGCTAAATTGCTAAAATACGTATATCTAGAATAGACCGTACTTAAATTTTTTTTTTAGGAAAGTTGCAATTCCATCAAAGCTACTTTTGTACTTTGCCTGTTTGCATATTATTATATATAAAATATTTTTTTTATTCTATAAGTCCCACTCTTATCAATATCACCGCAGTAACAAATATACATATCGCTCATTTACTTCAAGACTGCCATAACTCAAAAAACGTGATTTTTGAGTTAATGATGCAGGAACATCCACCAAACATCCGTTTTATTTTGTGTGAATAAATCAATAAAATATCTCATAAACTTGCCTTGTGAGAAGAGATTATGTAGACATACTTTTCATTAATTTCATATAAAAAGTAACTTATTCAAAAGTTTAAATGCGTTTTTCCCCCACTTTATGTTTTTTGATTTATGCCAGTCTTGAAGTAAATGAGCGATATGTATGTACATAAGTAAAATGATAAGGTCACAATCATCTGTACATACATATGCACGTTCATGTCTGTATGTATGTGGAACAGTGAATGGACGTAACAAAATCAAAGATGATCTTTAGCACTTGGAAAATGTTTTATATTGATAAAGTGGTCACTAGAACAGCAAAAAATACTCTAATCCCGATTGTGTTGGAAATTATTGATGAATACTGTGACTGTACATATTAAATTTATTATTAAACGTTTAGATAAAGCATTTTCCGAATAACAATTAAAAGTAGATTTTGAAACCATGCTGGTAATTGTATTTATTACGCTAATAAATCACAATAAAATGATAATTTTTACATAATCTCGATTGGTGGTTTTATTTGTTACTGGGTTTCAGATTGTTGATTGTAAATAATAATTGTTACATTTGTTTTTGTCTGATAATATTTGATTAACACGTGCATACTTCTTGGTAACAGATTAACACATTTGAGAACGACAGTTTATATGAAAATAAAACCATATACAGAAAATAAGGCACAAAAGAAATACACAGATCCTTTCCAAAAAGTCCTCCAACAAGTCCTTCGAGATAAAACAAAAAAACGATGAACGATAACACAGCTCAACAAAATTCATTTTTTTTGTTTGTTGCCCTGGATGTATCTGCGGATTTTTATAATTTTAGGTTCCCAGTTTACGAATATATTCGTGAAAGTACTGAATTGGCTCTAGCTTTTAAGATATTGATGTATTTATCTATATATACATACATATGTATATGAAGCAAAGTCGGGTTGTAGTATTTTTTTTTCAAAAAGTAAAAACCTATAAGTGTTGGTATAACAATTATTAATTGATAAAGTTTGACGTTACCTATGAATTTTCGAAAAAATCGTGAACTTCATACCCCCTTATTTCGAGAACAAATAATGCTAGGGCAAAATCCTTACGTAGTTTTATTGCTGGGCTTTTATTGATACTACAATAACGTGAAATTTCAGCTAAATCGGTGCCATAATTTTTTTCACCTGGAATTTTCGTATGTTTTACCCCATATGAAAAATAAAAAAAAGTAAAAAAAGTTAAAAAAAAAAATTAAAAACAAAAAAGTTGCATTAACCGGGGCGCGAACCAGCAACCCCTCCCCCCCCGCTTATACGCTAACTCACTCCACACTATGCCACGCTGCCACTTGAAAATATGTTAATTTTTTTTGTATAAGACAACTACAGAGGAATACTTTAAACACGATTTTCTCGCTTTTCCTTGAGCATTGTGAAAAACGGCGAAAATGGTTTTTCTTATTTCAGGTGAACTACCATCTGGAAAAATTTTATCTAAAACGAAGATGTCGCAACCTGGTGGTCTACTTCTATGCGCGTTTGAAAAATTAATATGCAAGAGACCCAGTCGGAATCAAACGTGCAAAAACAAAACAAATGTGCGCAAATGAGTTGCGCATTGCCAGTTGTGAAAATTTCAGGTTAAAGACATTATTTCTGCGAAAAGCAATTTTTTTTCACATGTATTATTGACTTATAAAAAAAATGAGAGACTAAAAAAACTACTCTTGTGTGCATCATTGTTGTTAGAAAAACTCATATTCATGGAAAAATAGTTTTAGTTCTCGGAAAAGTATTTGTTGTTTTTATTAATGAATTTTGAGTTGAATAATTTTTTGTGTAGCCATGCCATGCTCTCGCAGTTTATTTTTTTATTTATATCAATGATGCACGAATTTCTACTGGGTAATGTTTTCTTTACGTGGAAAAGACAAAACACATTTATACTCATGTTTTTTTTCGTTGGAATTTCTACACACATTTATACACATACTAGCGCAAAATTTTTGTTGTAAACGTCAGCGCGCTGTCGACTTTTGGGCACCTCAGTTGGCCATCCCTAATCTAAGAAGAAAGGCAGTTAGCAAAACTAAAAGGTCACTCATTTAATAAATTTTTTCATTGATGACCAAAAACATACAAAAAGTTATCAAGCTTCCTGCATACAACAAAAAAAAAATTTTTTTTAAGGCGCCATTCCAATTTTCTTAATTCGTGCAGATGTGTACGAAAGTAACAATTAGAAGAAGTTTACATATTTCTTTATTACAAATATCTTGTGCTAATATAAATTAGCATTATAATAAGTAAATGAATTACTTAGATACTTATAATAGAAGTCCTAAAAAAAGTTAATTTTTGAAGCGAAAACACTTGTTAGTTTAATTTGGCATGTGATTACCCACAGTCATAAAATTAGTTCTACTTAAAGCCCAGAACAGAATCCTAAGTGTGAAGCATGCAGCTAAAGCTACTTCTACTAATCTTACCCTACTTTCAGCGGCAACTGCACATTGTGTTTAATTACAATTTACATACATACATAAATATATGTATATGTACATTAATAGTATTCATACAATTACGTACATACATGCCCCGTATGAGGCGCATATCGATAAAATCGTATATGGCGCATGCCAACTGTCAAAATTTGTATGGAAACTGAAATACGCTAAGGGAAGCTGTCGCTACTTTCTAAATTCTTTTCCAATTATATTGAAAACTAAGTATGGTTTCTAGAATCTTGTTAATAATAGATCAAGGAAAGTAAAGGGTGTTTTTTTTAGAGGTATACAACTTCGAATTGAAATAAAACACAAGAAAATCGTTTTAATGTCCATCTATTTGGCTTTATTGGAAGGATAATTTTATGCCATTAATGTTTAAATATGATTTCGGGCATGTGGCCGCCGCGGCTGGCTCGAATAAAGCCAATTCTAGAGGTCCAATTTTCAACCACTTTTTCGAGCATATGGGGCCGTATGTCGGCAATAACGCCACGAATGTTGGCTTCCAAGTCCCCTAACGTTTCTGGTTTGTTGGCGTAGACGAGCGACTTCACATATCCCCAAAGAAAATAATCCAATGGTGTCAAATCACACGATCTTGGTGGCCAATTGACAGGTCCATTCCGCGAAATTATGCGCTCATCGAATGTTTCCTTCAATAAATCGATTGTGACGCGCGCTGTGTGGCATGTAGCGCCGTCTTGTTGGAACCACAACTCATCCACATTCATGCCATCCAATTCGGGAACAAAATAGTCGGTTATCATGGCTCTATACCGGTCTCCATTAACGGTAACTGACTCTCCAGCATTATTTCGGAAGAAGTATGGCCCAATGACTCCACCAGCCCATAGAGCACACCAAACAGTCAGTTTTTGTGGATGTAATGGCGTCTCAAGGGTCTCATGTGTATTCTCTTCACTCCAAATGCGGCAATTTTGCTTGTTGACGTAGCCATTCAACCAAAAATGAGCCTCATCACTGAACAAAATTTTGCGATGAAAATCAGCATTGAGATCAATCTCATTTTCGGCCCATACACCAAAATCACGACGCATTGCATGGTCTCGCGGCTTTAATTCTTGCACAAGCTGGATCTTGTAAGGTCGGAAGCCAAGATCTTTGCGCAAAATCTTCCATAAAGTTGATGGACAAAGCTCCAATTGCTGTGCACGGTGGCGAATCGATTCATTCGGGTCCTCTTCAACATTTTGCTCTACAGCGGCAATTGTTTCTTCGGTGCGCACTGTTCGACGTCTCTGCGGATGCGTATTATCACATAGAGTAAACGTAGTGCGAAAACGATCCATGGTTAACCGAATTAATTGCTCTGATGGACGATTATGTCGACCATAAAATGGACGGAGCTTGCGGTAAACTTCGCGAACTGAACCATTATTTTCGAAATAAGTTTGCACGATTTGCAAGCGTTGTTCTTTTGTCAACCTGTTCATGATGAAATGGCAAACCAAACTGAATATAAATGACATTAGAGTTGCCAGATTTGACCACAAAATCCCAGTTTTATCTCTATTCGAAAAACAAACCTCTAAAAAAAACACCCTTTATATGACACTTATCATATAGCTACATATCTAAAACGATGATCATCCTTGATAAGTTGAAGAATAACTTCAAAACTGTTCGAGGTTACACGCACAATTGGTTTGAAAAGACTTTCATCCAAATTTGGCAATACATTTACCGCGATAGAGAGAGGTTAGGATCGTCTTTATTCCGAAGGCGGGAAAAGCGAATCATATTTCTGCCAAGGACTACAGGCCAATTAGTCTATCATCGTTTATAATAAAAACACTAGAGAAACTGGTAGGTCTGCACGTGGAAAGCATTCTAAATGAGCACAATTTCAGTAAGGCGCAACACGCATACCTGAAAGGTCATTAATAGGGATGTTATGGATACGGAATTTTGGATTCGGTTACGGATACGGATATTAAAATATTGTTGTATCGGTTTCGGATACGGATAAGGATATAATTTTATTTCGGTTTCGGTTACGGATACGGATATGTAATCTATCATTAAAAAATAAAAAAACCTTTTATTGTATTTATGTTTTTATTCATGTTTAGTACAAATCAATGAAATTAGTTTTTTTAACTGAAGTAAAGGTAAATTATATTTTACAAAAAGTAATTTTGGTGCTTTTTCTCCACTGAGCCGATTTGTAAGTGGATTATATATTAAACCTGCAGCACTGAATAACTGTTCTCTCGCCACATTGCACAACTGTTTATATCTGGATATGAGATTTCGGTTTCGGTTACAGATACGGATAATAAAAAATCTTTATTTCGGTTTCGGTAACGGTTACGGATAACTTTTTTTATCAGATATCCGGTGGTTTCGGTTACGGATACGGATATCCATAACATCCCTAGTCCTTAGCTACGTTGAAACTGGTTTACATGTAAAACAATTTGTTCTAAGTGCTGTTCTGGATATAGAGGGTGATTTTAACAACGTGGAATTAAGGTCAATTAGTACCGCATTGGAACGCATAGGAGTAAATAACAAAATAACTCTGTGGATCAGCAACATGCTGAGTCACAGGGTCATTAGCTCCACCCTGGCGACATTAAAGAGCAGGAAAGCAGTTAAGAGAGGTACTCCACAGGGCGGCGTTATATCACCACTCCTGTGGAATCTTTTCATTAATGAAATTTTATGCTCACTGGAAAGATCGATGATTAAGGTGGTTGCCTACGCAGATGATGTCGTCATACTGATAAAGGGAAAGTTTATTTCTACGATCAGTGAACTGATGGAGTCAGCTTTAACGAAACTGCTAGTTTGGGCAAATAGGAACAGACTTGGTATCAATCCAAGCAAGACCGAACTTGTTTTGTTCACAAGAAAATATAAAATACCAGTGTTTAAACTGCCAACGTTAAATGGTACCACACTGGCTCTCGCCAAAGAAGCAAAATATCTCAGAGTCATTCTGGATTCCAAGCTATCATGGAAGAGGAACATGGATGAAAGGGCTAGAAAGGCATTGAGCGCTTTCTACACGTGTAACAGAACATTTGGGGGAAAATGGGGTGCAAAGCCGTACATAGTACACTGAATGTACACGGCGAGCATCAGACCTATTTTAACTCATGGTGCGCTGTTGTGGTGGAAGGCTGCCAACACCAAGTCACTACTTGACAAGCTTCGTAAGGTACAGAGACTGGCCTGCCTTGGTATAACAGAAGCAGTGAGATCGACACCACAGGCGGGCCTGGAGATTATAATTCATCTTCTGCCTATTGACCTATACATCAGGAATATGGCGGCAAAAAGGATTCTTAAGTCAAAATAATGAAACAAGCTTCAAAACTCTGATGGCCACGGGTCTATTTTGCAAGATATGCAGCCGGAACTATGCCTCACGGCAAGCGACTACCGAGTACAAATACTTGACTTTGACACTGCCTAAAACATCAACTTTCCAACAAGAGAGGATTGGAACTCAGACACCGTTCTGGAAGGAAAGGGGCTAACCATCTTCACAGATGGATCCAAGATGGAGTTCGGCGCAGGAGCGGGTGTGTACTTGGATAATATAGGTATGGAGATGTCTTTTAGACTACCCAACTATTGTAGCGTTTTTCAAGCTGAAATCTATGCCATATACCAAGCTGCACAGGTGATACGAAACAGGGAGCTAACTCCCACCATCATTACCATATGTGTGGACAGTCAAGCAGCGATCAAAGCACTGAATGCCAAAATAGTGAAGTCTAGGTGTGTAGAACACTGCAGGGAATCATTACGTTCAATCCGACAGCATGCTATAAAGCTCTGCTGGGTGCCCGGTCATAAGGGTATTTCTGGAAATGAGAAAGCTGACGAATGTGCCAGAATAGGATCAGAACAATCAAAGAATCAACAAGTGGTAGACCTCAAGATACCATCGGATAGAGGACATAATCAAGAAACAAACGAACAGAAAGTGGAACCTTACCACCGGATTCAGAACGTCTCGAATCATGTGGCCTAAATTGAATCTGGGCAGGACGCAATCTCTCTTAAAATTCAGAAGAGGAGAGCTTAAGACTGTTGTAGGAGTACTGACGGGGCACTGTGTTATTGGCCCTGTGGCCGCCAGATATGGTGCTCCTTTCAGAGATTTCTGCAGGAGCTGCGGAGATGAAGAAGAGGATGAGACGGTTAAACACCTGCTCTGCGAATGCCCCGGGCTAATGAGGAGACGAATCAAATATTTTAGTTCTGCGTTCTTTGTTGGCCTTGAGGAACTAGCTGAGCTGGAACTCACCAGTATCCTCAACTTCACCAAGGCTTCTGGGTGGTTCGCCCCCATTCAGTAGGACTTTTTAAAGGAGAAGGAGGGGAACATTTTTATATATATATGTAGGGTATCACAATGAGCAAACTGCCTCCGAGTGAATCTTGCTATGCAAGCAACCCTTTTAACCTTACCTAACCTACCAAGATAGTTTTAGGTTTTGGAACGGTATCGAACTTGCGTTGATACTGTTCAATGTTAAAATGATTAATTAAAGATTTTTACTCAATATAAATTTGAGCGTAACTACCCTCATATTATCCAAATAACTGCAACTGTAACAATTCGTTAAGGGCAAAGATTTTCCTGCAATTTAATATCTTTTTATATTTATTTTTTGATTTTCTACATATGTATGTATGTATGTACCTACATATAAGAATTTAGGAAAAAATTAACAGCTCTGAATAAAAGCTGTCCTCTTCAATGAAGAGCTGATCGATATACGGATATACTGAAAACTAAAAAAAGTTGATTCCAGCAAATGCAGCGTATACGCCATCGGTATATATACTTCAATACGTGAATACCATTATTTTATTTATGAGAGATTGAAACGCTCCATTTACTTCACGCTTCAGATTCACATTTAACTGTTGATAACATAAATTATGATATAATTTACGACACAAAAACAAGAAACCTTCACATTAATCGAAACAGATGTCAGTACATCCCTTATGATTTCAGAGGTCATAATTCAACTTAAGTCTAACTTAATAAAACAGTTCAGTTTTACTTTATGACGTTTGGTACAAAATGGGTTTATATAGATAGCATTATTTGAGGGAGGTATCACGACATACCAAACCAAACGTTTTAGAATGAGTTCGGTAAAGTTTGCTTTCATTGTTGCCTCCATAGATTTGCTTGTGTCGCAGATGCCACGCTATTCTGTCCGATCTCATCCAGTTTTTATATTATAATGTTAGGTGTGACCAAACCTTCACGTCCCGATTTCAGTAACATTTTTCCTTATGATAACGTTTCAAAGCTTTTGCTTACACGGAAAGTGCTAGTGACATCTATTTATAATTTCGAAATCAAATAATTTTGCAAACACTCTGTACACTGAAAAAAAAATCAACTAGGACCTGGTTAATTCAACTAGGAGACGTAATGTTTTGGTGTCTTGTTAAAATATTGTTATTACAAACAGAAATTTGATTGAAAATAACTAAAATGAATCTAATAACCAGGCATTTATTTAAATTGACCAGGAATCTATTTAAATTGACTAGGAAATTGCAAAAAGATAAAACAAAGCCACTGTTTTATTTTACTGGTCGTTTCTATGGCCATTCCTAGAACCCATCGATTGACATCTCTCTTGTCCAGATCGGACCAACTTTAGTTTCTACTTTATAAGCGCTTTTTCATATGGAATATTCACTTTTTCTTGGACAGCTCGGAAATTCAAGCCCGGAGGTTACTCATTTTATTTATTTTATTGGGCCCCGTTTGTTGGACCAACTTTTATTTCCTATATTCCTATATTTGCCCTGAATTCTTTTATCAGCCTGTGCTAGTGCGCCACACACAGGCGCCAAAGAGCCAGCCTGGCAACATTCACAGATCTTTACTATGTATCTAAATTTGATGTCGTATACATAGATACAATACTGAAAGAAAAAAAGTAATAACGAATCATAACACATCATTTAGATTTCATTCAAAATATGCAATACTTTCATTACAATGGGATCTAAATAAAGGTTTATGATTCGTTATTACTTTTTTGCTTTCAGAATTGTATATATACATCAAATTTAGATATATTTCTATAAAAAAAAAACTCAATATTTACCAGCGTTGTAGTTATTTCCTGTTAAATTTATAAATTTCCTTGTTAAAAATATTTTAACACAAAAAAATCAATTAAAATAAATTAACCCAGCCATCTGTTTAAAAAAAATTAAATTTCTTTTCCTTCAGTGTACCTCACGATATCGATATGAGTTATTGTATAATTTCAAATGGAAATGCCCGACTGGGCAATTCAGTTTTTCTGTTTACTCAACGATTCAAGTGCTTATTATTGATGCAGATTGTGCTGTAACTTAATATTTTGTAAATATGTATTTATAAGTATTAGTATTTATTTTACGTTTCAATTCATAAATAGAGTCATTGGGTGATAATTGTATTTTTTTATTTCATTGTGACGAAACAGCTGCGGCATATTTACATTTTCCAATTAAAGTTGCACTTAAAAATACTCAGTACATGTGCACTATTTTCCTTTGTTTTTAAGGACAAAGAAAACGTGAGCAAACGAATTAACAGATTAGGCCCACTGTTAGTTATGAAATTTATTTATTTTAGAATTGTACGTTGAAGGTATTGAAACTCTCTGTTAATTTTTCATTTGAATTTTTGCGACGGATAGGATATCAAGTGTCTTATCCTTATTATGTACCTAAGGTATTCTACGCCGAATCGGACACCATTATGCTTTTGCATTTCTGATTTTTTATTTTTTTTCATTTAGTAACTGTTGAGTATATGTACAGACGCCATGACTTTTAAAATTTTTTTAACCAAGCAATTCAGGAGAAAAAAAATTTTGCAAAATTACGTTACTTCTTTTTGGAGCTATGCGAATTTCAAAACAAAAAATCAGAAATTTAAAAGCGAAATGGTGTCAGTTTTGGCGTGGAATGCTCCATATAGCCCTGTTTTTATAATGAGCACTGGCTTTTTTAGTGTTTTGTAATGACATTTACTCGCATTGCAATGGGAACCATGATGGAAAATTCTGCAAGCTGAGTTTTACCAAAAAAATAAATTTAGGAGCAAATTTAGAGTACCACTAGACTAAAATCTTTAAAGCTGGTGGCAAAGCGATTCTTAATTAATATTATCTATGATGAATTTATTTTTTTTTCTTGTAAAAAGAACATCTCTTCTTCTTTCTTTTCTTTTTTAGAAAAATAATACGAAAAGCCATGTCCACCTCGAACATACGATAGAGGATCCATTTTAATGTAGAATGTTTGCCTTGAGGCATTGTATTGAGAGAATAAAACCGCCTGACAGTCGGCACAGACGAGAATAATCGAGGATAACAAAGTGGCAGCTAGTGAAAATATAGTCCCAGGGCGTGTTCATTTTCAAATTTATTTTCGGCCATCTAATAGAGAGTGCGGAAATCGCATTAAATTTATTATGAAATCCAAACGCAGATTGGTATTTTAATCCGAAAAATATGAATCTACCACAATTTACTGGCTTTTCAAACAGGACCTTCGAGATTAATAATTATACTGTTATTTTGAGATGGTAATCCTAATTTCTGGAGATTACTCTAGTTCGTATAAAAAATTGTTTATTACTCTTTTTAAAGACATTTGACATATTTCCACAGATATCAATTGAATCGGCAGAGCTTTTCTGCAGCTGATCTGGAAAACTATATTTTTGAGAGAAATGTTATGATCGTCTAAGTGCTTGAATACAAAAAAAAATGTGCAAAGCAATTTCATCTTAGTGTGCGATATCTTCAAATATGCCATGAAACCGGGGTTGCCAATTGGCCGATATTAACGTGGTCAGACCGTAATTACTCATTTTCATCTTGGCAACCGTGCCTAGAGCAGTGCTTTTTACACTTTAAAGAATAACTCAAAATCCTGAAGTGCAGGAGAAATACAAAAAATTAAATGAATATGTTCTTGGTCTAACCTCTGAGTACAAAATTTATAAGCCTCCAAATGGCTGTTTTAAAATTTTTAATTTTTTGTTGAATTTTTAATTTTTTTTTTATAAATGATTTTAGCAAATAACGTCATGTTTTTATATTATATATATATAAATTAAAATAAAAAACTAGCGCCTTTTTATGTTTAATTAAAATTAAGTATTAGTTAAAGATATAAAAGTTTCTTGATATTTTTTTATTGCCTGTGCATATCCATTAAATTGTAAAAACATGCTGACTCAGTATATCGTGACTAAAATGCTTTAATTAAGTAGGATTATGTTATAAATTTGAGTAAAAGCTAGAATTTTAACAGTATCGATGATTCACTCCCTTTTGTTTAACAAAATATTTTTATAGCTTTTGTTTTGATTTTACTAAGTATGTATCAGTAAATGAATAAAATAAAAGGTTATCACGCTCACGAGCTGCGTGATTCATTATTTATATAATGCAACTAGTCAAATTATTTGACCTCCGTATCCTTTATCAATAAAATATGATACCCTTATTAATCATCCGTTCCTAGCACGATAAAAACACTTATGGAAGAACATCCTGGACAGAAGAACTATTCTTTATCGATTAGAAATCGAGTAGAAAGAAAAATTGTCACTTTCTCTTGGTTTATTCGTTTAATGCTTTCTACATAAATCTTAAACTTTGGAAGGTTACACCTTGACATGTAATCGTTAGCTCCGAAAAAGGATAAAGCTGAGTAGAAACGAGGTCGAACTATGTTGATGACAACATATTAAAGAATAAAAGCATTAAAAATTGCCACGCTCATCGTGAAAATTACCAGAAACTTTATGTTCTAAGACCAATTAAACTGACGTTAATTGCCATACAGCCATTCTACATAATGACTCATCAGGTGTTCAAAGCTGACGAATAGTGTTATCATTACTACCCTAGTAGTTTTTGATAAATTCGATAACAATCTATGTAACAGTGATTAATATCTACTTGATTGCCTGCCAATCCTTTGGGTATCAAATTTTTCCTCATCATCCCAATGACCTTGAAATATTTTGTTTATACATATATGAACAAACATATGTATGTATATAGGGCGCGCTCGGACCTCCTTTATATCGTCTTTTAGAGCTTGAAAATCGGTGTGTCGGTAGAGTATTTAGAGTCATTTTTACAGTAGCAAGTTATTCGAAAATATTGTATATTTTTCTGACGACCTTCAAATAAGAAAAAAACATATTATTCGGCAGCGGTTGTCAAAACAATAAAAATTAATTACAAAAATTGTTGCGAATTTTCGTTTATTGAAAATGGATTGGCGTAGACTAAAAATTTCCGTGCACAGCACAGAAGTCAGCTGTCAATTACTGTTTACATGTAAGAGTTTACTACCCACTGTAAGTAAAAGCCAAAATTATTTTACTCTAAGTTAGCTAAGTCGTCATGTTAAAATGGTCCTTAGTGTTGAAAGATTCTAAAAACATCGCATATAAAATGATTTAGTTTTTTATAATATACATATATTTCTTTGAAATAAAGAAAGTTTTTAAAAAATAATGCAAGTGCACTGTCTTCTATCTTTCCGGGACAATTGTTTTATATGATACCTAAACACAAAAAATCAAATTTCAGCTCTTTTCCTAATTAATCCAGGGGCAGCTAACAAAAGAAAGTGAATGTATGTATTATTTAGGGCATAAGACATTAATGCAATTATTTTTGTAATCAAGCAAACATATCCGATGTATATATCTGCAGTTTCTAATTGAGTTTATTTCGCTGTCATTTTCATAGAAAATAAGGTCAGCGATTCTATTACGTAACATACTTACAATAAAAATTATCTATTTTGGTAAATAAACAAAAGGGAATTACTCTATGTACATACTTACATACATATGTATGTCTATGTATATTAGGGTGGAGCGATCGAAACAAAGTGGGAAAATCTTAACTCCCCTCTTATTCAAATTAACAGACAAATATATATTGGAATTTTAAGTATTAGCGTGTAAAAATGTATCCCCAGTCAACGCATGCCATTCAAAATTAGTAATTAGGATCGGTTTCGGTATTTAATTTGTTTGTTTTTTTTGTAAAAAAGTAGTAACAATGTTATTCATTAAAGTACTCAGTAATTAGGCACTTTAAATTGAACGATTAAGTGATTGCCATGTTTTATTTCAACAGCATAAATTTTATATGCAAAATGGAGTAATTTCACTTTGCGCTTGGAAAATACTTAAGAAATTTCGAGGGGAATTGTTTTTTACAAAGTGTCGAAAACTAAAATATTTTCCATTCCATATACAGGGTGAGTTTTATGTTCTAGGTCCTGACCCATGGCCCCGGGCCTCCACTACGTTACGATTGAAAAAAAAAACATTATAATACAATAAAAATATGAAAAAACTAAGAGTTCAAGAAAGATAATGACGCGATTCCGTTGATTCGTTATCTGATTATAAAGCGTTAGATATATCTATTATCAACGATTTTTGTGAAAGCAGTCCTCTCTGTCGCAAAGCCTTTCAAGCTTAGAACATGCTTAAGATTGATTGTATACAGAATTGCGTATATAATTGAGGAGTGGGCGAACAGAACGGCACATGTCCATGGTCGGTCGTTTTGAGTTTTTTGATAGAATCGTGTTCATTACACTAACCTTCAAGTATTTGCAATCTCTCGTAATTTTTCGATAGCAAAGTAAAGGTTTTCCTCTAATCAGTTCAGAGCCATAAACAGTTTTTGATGATTTCTGAACATTTTTAGCAAATGGACATGTTCCGTTTTGTTCGCCCACTCCTATATTATTATATTCATATAATAATATGATAAAATTTTGGGGCCCCCACATTACATTGGCCTCAGAAGTTGGCTACAAATAGAAAAAAAAAAAGATCTGGAAACCAACAAAAGAAATCGTACAAGTCACAAATATCGATTGGTAGGCGCTGACCCTAGACTTTTTTTTCAAAATCATATTTGGCATATTTTTGTCTATATACATACATACATATGCGAACAGATTGGCAAGCTTTTTCACTTTTTCTAATTACTCCACCCTAATCTATACATACATGCATATGAGGATTATAGCACGATTTTTTCCTTTGTTGCTTTTTCAGCTGGAGATGTCATAAAACTTAATTGATATCACTTTATTTTTATTTAAAAGACAAAAAAAAAGAAACATTAAGATCAAGAACAGGAAAATATTTTATGTAAATTGCTCAATGGGTTGCAGTAGATCTGTACTATATGTATGTTTGCGGTTCTTAGATACATACGAATATTTGAGTGCAAAGTAATTCATGTTAAATTACACGTATCATTTCATATATAAAAACAAAATAATGACAAGACAATTAAAAAGGTTTTATTAAAAGGAACTTAACCTCTTTTCTCTAAATATTTACTTAAATTTTAAAACTAAGTTGTCATGTTTTTCAGCGCTGCTAAAAATGAAACAATGGACGGAAAGGGCGCATCCGTTGTTTTCTATTAATTGTGGACATGATAAATAATATTTACAAGCGAGCGCGATTCAAAAAATATCGAAAATCATTATAAGTATGTAGGTATGTATGTATATTGAAATGTTGAAAATTAGCAAAACTTATGTTTTGAATTTGTTTTTATGGCTTTTTACCAAAAAAATGAGGTCATTAGTTCCATAAAAGAGGTTCTGGAGACCGAAATATGGCAAAATGTGTATGAGTTCTCTCATACAATTAAAAAACCTTAAATTTTATGTTAAGTTTGGTGCAAGGATCATATTGGCTGAAAGCTTTTACTAGATTAAAATTAGACGACATTGCATCAGTGGTGTAGTACCTCAGAAGCAAGTGATATCAAGCATGTACCAAAATCGTTGGCGTATTCACAATAGATTCAGGTCCGTACCAGCTATAGTGGCAAGGAGAGGGGGCGGGAAAACTGCCCCCCACGCATCTCATTCGGATGCAAATTTGTTTTTTTGGAAGGATAAAAATAAAAAATCATGCTATTGGAATTGCATTTGCGCCCCCCCACGCAAAGTCGGGTTGGTACGGGCCTGAATAGATCTTATTAAAATGTGATTTGGCAGCACAGTAGCGTTGCCGTTAAAATATTATGTGGAGCCATTTTGCGGGCTAAATTAAGAAAGTCAAGGCCAAAAGATGAAGTAATGTTTAGAAGCAGGAAGTCCACCTACTTATAGAAAATTGTATTAACATTATCTTTATTAATAGTTTATTTTTAAGAAAATAATTTTGTTTATTTATTTCCAAATTGCAAAATTGAGTGGCCAACGCTTCAGCACAGTTTCACCAAGCTTATACTCATAATCGAATAAGTTACATTGCTAGACATCAAATAGACAAAACAAAATGAAAAGGAAATTGCTGTCGGATAGTAATTTGTAATTATAATTGTACATTATACATAATTGCATTCTTAATTAATTTTTTCAATAATTATAATTGAATTAAACTATGAGTCCAAGAGCCGGCTGAAGAAAAGTGGAGTGTATAAGATTACTAGAAAAGATATACGGGAAAGAAGGTAAAGCATTTTGGTGAAACTAACCAACCAGGGTTGCCTTGCCAAAGCCCGTCCAAATACCCAAATTTTGCCCAAATTTGTTGTTTTAATTAAAACTGTATAATATTCAGCTCGAAATATATGCCAAATGATAGAACTAGATGAGGCCTAAATATAATATTTGGGGTAGCATTGTCGAAACCTGTCCCAAAAATGGGCTGCCACCGTTTTTTTGCGTAATTTTTTATTAATATATATTAATGCTTGAAATCTGTGCCAAACGATAGAGCTGGAAAAACCTAAAAAGCATATGAAGGGTTAGTTTGTCGAATTCTGTCTTAAACATGGGCTGCCACCCGTATTTAGGGCCAATTTTTCTTAAATGAGTGGCAACCCATGTTTGGGACAAGATTCGTCAAGGCAACCCTGTATATTCTAGTTAGGCTCTTCGAGCTTTATCATTTGGCATATATTTCGAGCTGTAATATACTACAGTTTTAATTAAAACAGCAAAATTGGCTAAAATTCGGTAATTTTCGGGCATCGGGACAGGCTTTGGCAGGGCAATCTTGGTTCGTTAATTTCACCAAAATGCATTACTTTCTTTCCCGTAAGTCTTATCCTGTAATCTTATACACTCGACTTTTCTGCAGGGGGGCTCTCCGTCTACGTTTTTTCTTTCTTTGTTAACACACCTTTCATTTAAATTTCAATCTTAATATTTTGATCATAAGAAGAAACCGATTACCGGTCAGTCACTTGGTACTCATACTGTATAATATTACATTATAAATTCAAAACTAATCGTCTATGAGATTATTTCTTAGCATTCCTTTTTTAATTTTTAATTGGTTAATTCAATTAAAATAGATTATAGTTGTTATGCAGCATTTTTATGATACGACTAGAAAAATACTACTCACAGTGGAATAAAATTTCAAGTATTTGTGGTTTTTCGCAGAATCCAATTCTCTGTCCATACATTAGTACATTAGATCGAATATGTAGTTGGAGATAATAATAAAATTCTATGCTTTATAAAAATGATGATACCAAAGATCGCGTTCGGATCGCATACAGTTGGCCCTATTAGAGATCCAATTTGGACTTGGGCAATCGAATCAGACCTAGATAGGTTTGGTAACGCATGGAGCCAGGCTAACCGGAGCAGGCAATCTAATCTAACCAATCTGGAGCTGACTATAGTCGGGATTGCCTGATAGAAATTCCTACTCGGGTAACTTCCTCTTTTATTTATTTTTATCGCGAAAACTAGTAGACTTATAGAATAAACGGTTATGGGATTTTCTAGTATTATTTTATAGACTTTTCAGCAAAAAATAAAAAACAGTGAAAAAAGATTCTTTGCATGATTTTTATACAAGGTTTCTTTCAGTTTTTGGTCATCGGTTTTTAGCACAAATCGATATTAATGAAGGTATACTCGTACGTTTGCGAAAAGAAAGTATTTTTTTTTTGTCAAATACATGATTTAGGGAATATTAACAAACGAATGATTGCTACAAAATAATATTTGTTTCAACCAAATCATATTTTGGTAATTATTACCAAATATATAATTGATCCAATAATATTATTCAATTCACTGTTATATGTGACATTTTAACATACATAAAATATTTAATTCGCCTTTATCAAATGTACTATTTGTTAATTATTACCAAATTGTGGTATATATAATTAAATTGTTTTCTCAGTGTATAAAGAAGTTAAGTACTTTGTGACACGCTATACTATGCTAAAAAAAGTCTCAAAACTTCCGCGTCACCAAATATTTTAAAATATGCGAATTTATAAATGCTTCTTGTTTTGCACAAATTCTATTTGTTGTTTTTTTTTTTATTTTTAATTACCATGACTGAAAGTCATATTTTTGATAAAATAACAGCCAAGCGTGCGACATAAAATTTCTTTGTTTACGGAACTGCGAGCGACAAATGTAACAATCACTTTATTGCGAACAAATTTAGAATTTTCTTTGATAAGGATTTGGTTATAAAATAAATCATTGATTCTTCTGACCCCCGAAGCGCAATTTCAAAAGTCTTTTGTTCAAAACAACAATTGTTTGTAAGATCACGTGCTTTGAAATTTTTGGCGACAAGTGATCTTAGAAGCTTTCAGACTGTGGCAAGCGCGAACATTTTTCTACTTACACTGAGACAACGATTTCTTTGAATATAGCAAATTATATTTTAATTAGAGCAATTAGATATTTGATTGAGTCAAACATAAAATGCTTCAACCAACAGTGAGCACTATTTGATTCAAATACAATATGTTTGACTCAAACAAATATTTAATTGATCTGAAATATACGTTTGTTATATTCAAACAAATCGTTTTCTCAGTGTAGTTGTATATTCGAAACTCCTCTAACTCTACCAAAAGTTTTAAATTTGGAAAAGAACGGGAATCTTAATGTACATAAATTTAGGTCATTTTATTCTTGTTAAAATTAGTAGTAAATTAGTGAAGTTATTAAATCAAAAACATAAAATTCAATTAACAATAAGTTCATGTACATGAATGAAACAATATGGGTGATTTGCTTAGGTGATTGAAATTTAAATTAAACACATAAATTCTGTTTAAACCCAACTTTTTTTAAAGTATTCAAAATAATATTTGTTAGCATTTATTGTTTAGAAATAATTTTCGAAATATATTCACCACAACTGGCTGTAGCAAGTTATTGAAAATCAACATATGTACAATATGTAGCTCATATTATTATATTTCTGAAATAATGCCGCAAGTTGGCCAAAACGAAACTAATCGATTGCGATTTGTTGTTGCTATTCGTAGTGAACATAATACATTTTTAAGCAAATCTCATAAAATAACCTCATAAGTGGAAAGAAAACTACATGTTTTCTATTTTTCAATTTAGGGTTCTATCACCCTTAAAAATCACCCTTTACATTAGTATTTTTATGTAAATATAACAAGATGTTTTGAAGAAGCAACTGAAGCAAACCAAAGAAGCTTCTTCCACATATTGTAGGGCACACAACTAATACCAAAATTAGACTGTAAGAACTCGCTCATTTGCTCATTTTTAATGTTGGAGGAATATTTAGAACGCTTACAAAAGAAAAAAAGAAAACAAATTGTATTCCGCCACAAAAATTTGTTTACAAACCAACATAACTAACAGATGTATGCATTTGAACTAGGGCTTCTCAAACGAGATCCCGGGGACTACTATCTCTAAACCATCCCATTAGCCCGAAATATTATATCAAATTTCCTGGAAACTGCTACGATTCATATTAAGTTGGTTTTCACTCTTTTTTGAGATGTCAAACATATTCGAACACTCGAAGTTTGAGTTTTTTGCATTTAATGTTTCTCAATTTTTCAATAGAATACGATACAGATGGCATTTATCGACATATCGAATTTGATTTATTAAAGAACTTAAACAATCCATCAAGTTATAGATATGAAATGGACATAAACTCCGTATGATTTATTACTGTTATCTACAGAAATTTTTGTTGCTGATCTTTTCGCTAATATTGGAGGATCAGCTAATTCTAATGGTGATGCTGAAACTTTTTTGATAGAAGGTAGATATATCTCGACTACATCTGACTTGCTACTTCATCAGAAATTGAATTCTGTCATTTTATTGAAAAGTTCCGTTTTCATTTGAAACTTTATGTCAAATTTAAAAACACAGTTTTTCGTCAAAATAAGAATTTTGCTCGCAGATTTTATCGGTAATTTTTAAACGATGAAAGATGGGTCAAATCTTATCGTACGAAGGGCCTTCCGAAAAAAATCGATGTACATACATATATTCTATTCCTCAACAACTCTACAATTACCATCTAGTACCATAGTCATCAGCGAAATTCTAACCTCAGATTCAAATTCAGCGGGTCAGATTTCTGGGAAAAAAATTTGTCAGTCTGTAATCTTCTTTTAATCCTATAAACAGACTGGGAACAGATCAGTTTTATGTCGTACTCCTAGAATTTAAGATTTATGGGAAGAGAGAAGCCCTAATGTGAACAAAACAGCAATCTTTAAGACTTATGGCTAATTCTTGTAGTATTAGTTGTTGCTTTTTGCACTTGGTCACTAAAGTCTTTAAGTTATCAAATGATGATTACTATAATCCGAAATTTGATGGTTTAATTTTCAAAATTGTTTTGACACATTGTTGATACAAGATATTGTATAAGCTATTAATATCAAAAAACTATTTCGTTTATTTTCCGTTCTTTTTATTTATGGCAAATCGCCAGATATTGACATATAGTCCGGGAGGCAGCGTTGCAATTTTCAAGGTCATTTTGTCCCGCTTAATTTTTTTTGCAATTGATAGTTTAAGTAAAGCTGACAATGGAAATAAGCGTCAGTCGCCTGAATCGTGGTGGGTCTGGTTTTGAGAGGCCATCACAAAATATTTCGCTCAATAACTCGGAAAATAAGCCACAAGTAGAAAATGTTGTAGAGCAGATGAAAACACATCGATTTCATGCCCAAAAAATTATACTTGTAGCTTACTTTCCGAGTTATTGAGCAAAACATTTTTCGTCGCCCTCTCATAACCAGACCCAGCACGATTCTGGCGACTGACGCTTATTTCCATTATCAGCCTTACTTAAACTATCAATTGCAAAAAAAAAAAATTAGGCGGCAGGAAATGACCTTGAAAAATGCAACGCTGCCTCCCGGACTAATAGAATGTATGTACATATGTAAGTATGTGCATGCCTCCATAAATTCTCTGTTATATGATGAACACATTTCTCTCTGAGTTTTATATTTTTTTGTTAACTAGAATTTTCTTAAATACAGCGGAGCATATTCATAGATACATTCGGATTTTTGTTGCTACAACATAAATAACAAATACGGGATTCAGCTTAGTAACAAGCTGGCCAGCACCTATGAATATGCGCCAAGTTCCTCACACGATGTTCAATAATGAGCCAAACAAAGGTCTTGCGGTGAAAATGTTTATTGTTGAAATGATTGCTGGATGTGCTTTGTCAAAAAATAAAAAGAGAAGAAAATCAATTGCAGGGCACTTTAAAAAAAGTCGCGTAAAAGTTGAAAATAAGTTATATATATTATATGTACATTAGGGTGATTCAAATTTTTTTTATTTTCTTTTTTTTTAAGGTGCTGTTACTTAAAAAGTAAGTTTATGAAATGAAATGTAACTACCTTAATTTAATAAGGTGGCGCTGAAGCCTGTTAGTTTTACATGTAAATTATATGGAAATAATATTTTTTTACTAAGAAGGTGATTAGTAGTAGGTAGTAATTTTTTGTTCTGAATCCGAAACTGGCCTCAGAATTGACCCATCATGTCAGAATTCTGAAATATTTGAGGTTAAGTACCTAAAACATGATGTTTTTTTGTCTACTTTCGAGGCCATGTATAGGATTTAAAGAAAGTTGATCAGCTTATTTTTAACAAAAGCATCATTTAGTACCGTCCTTGCCCTTTAAAATGAGCTTTCAAGTCGTGATCTGTGATGTTTACTTGGAAAGTTATATCCGTTTTAAAGTGACATGAATTTTATTCCCTACAGTGGGTTGCAACTCAACAATATTAACCAACGGGTTTCTAATTCATGTCACCTTGAAATGGCTGTAACTTTGCAAGGAAACATCACAGATCAGGAGGAAGATCACAGGCTTCGGCGCCACCTTATAAAATTGAGGTACAGAGCTGATTTTCGTGAACTCTTTCTTCATTTCATAAACTTACTTTTTAAGCAACAGCACCTTAAAAAAAACAAAATGAAAAAAATTTGAATCACCCTAATGTACATATGGGTCATTTCATGTGAAACGGACAACGAAAATAAAGTGAGGTGGTGAAATTTGTTTGTTATTGGAATCAAGGAATTTATAACAAAATACCTATAAATAATTTATAATTTGTAGTTTGACCAATATTTTTTTTGTGTGTTGAATATAGATTTATGTTTCGGGCTTTATGGTCAATAATTTTCAAATGTAAATAAAACAACAACAACAAACAAACGTTGGGGGAAAATGAAATAAATTTGTTTTATTTACATTTGAAAATTATTGACCATAAAGCCCGAAACATAAATCTAGATTCAAAATATAAACAATATTGTTTCAAGTAGTAAAAAGGATGTTCTTTTTAATTTTTCACTCTAATTCAAGTTTCAAATTTTTTAATGTATAGAACACCGGAAGTAAAAATTTCATATCAGATTTTCAGTAACTTTGACAGAATATTTTTTAAATATTTTCATTTCAAGAAAGCCTTAAGCATATGGATGTTTCACAAAAAAAAAATCAAAACATGATCATTATTAGTTAAAGAGATAGATAAATTTAAGTGCTTAGGCAAGGGCCAGGTACCTACCATGCAAAGTGCGGCACGTATTCATATATCACGTAGATTACATTTTAAAACTTTTAGCAAATTATCTGTATATGTACTTTAAGCTATATCGTAATATTTTTTTTTTTTTTATTTATTTGAGAAAGTGGTAGCACAAATAAAACTTGATTCTCGTAAAGTACCTTGTCAATTTTTTGGATATCAATAAAAATTAAAAAATTGAATATAAACCTACATACATATAAGTACATATGTGTAATTCTGTAGTAGAATTACTAATTACAATTTTTTTTTATAGATCCTGCGTCGCTAAATTTACGTTTTTGCTAAATCTTTTAAGCTTTTCATTATTTCCTATATTTTTATATCAATGTGTTAATTTTTTGTTATAATTTTTTTTCCACAAAGCAACCTTTTAGGGGGTCAGAGCTTTATAAAAAAATATGTTAGAGGTTGTTGAACCGCCTTAATGTACTTACATATATATGTATGTATATTGTGCTGCTAGCATAAATTCAAATTTTGTTTTCATTAACAATGTTATGTATGTATGTATCTTTAGATACACATATTTTTTTAGAACTTTAACCCTTTGTTCTTCATCTTCTTTTTGTCGGGCTAATAAAAATTACACATGGGTTAGTGAATGAATTTTACTTAAATACTTTTTAACAGATGACTAATTATAAATGTTGATTTGTAAAAATTTTTAAAAAGATACATCAAATAATATAGGATTTTTGGAAAACAAAAATATTCTTTCAGCAAAAAAACATTGTATTTTTTTGCCAATTTGAAACCCGTGCTAAGTTTGCACATGTTCCCTTTTTTAATTTGCCCTTTTAGGCGTTATGTCTTCAAGTGCTATGAGATTATGAGAGTTATGAAATTTGTCTAGGCGAATAACTAAAAACGTTTATTGAGCCACAAAAAACAAAAAATCTCGGATTCACTCTTGTGTAAAAAAAATTCAATATATGTCAATAATATGATATGTATGTGTAATTCTATCATTCACTAACGGGTTAATGGTTTCGTCATTATGTGACGGACATCTACATACATATTTTGAGAAGTATAATTGCACTTCTATTCAGAAACGTAACTTGCAATATGATCAGGCACTAAGGAGAGCACACAAATTAAATTTAGAATGAGTTCATTCAGAGTAAGAAATGGTAATGTTTGTTTTGGTGGAAACGTCTTAGCTTATAAGAAACATTTTTAGACCAGAATATCAACGAAACGTGAAACGTGCCTTATTTTGCAGCTCGTGATTATATCCCAAAATACCCAAATTCATTAGTGCTTTGAATTACAGTAGTGTGCAAAATGTTATATAAACTACATGGTTAATCGTATTTTATTATCGGTCATGTCTGAAATTAAATATTCCATGCACTACTATTACTTTAATAAGACTATCACCATGTGGTTTATGACTATCTACTGATTAGGGTGAATCAATTTTTTTTTTTTTTCAAATAGGTTTAAGAGTTGCAGGTACATGAAAGAGAAATGGTGGCGCAAGGAGAGCTCATAATATCTATGTATGTATATTTACTGGTGGCTCATTGATCTTTTAGTCAATAGGAATTAAATGGGAAAGCATGCTTTACCACCAGTATATACCTACAGATATTTTAAGCTCTTTTTGCCCAGAATTTTTTTTTAATTATTTACAACTACTAAACCTGTTTGAAACAAAACAAATAAAATTGAATCACCCTAATATGCTTACATGCATGCGCTGAGAAAGATTGTATTTAAATACAACATTTGCTAAACTTCAAAAAAAATTGCTAAAATTTAATATTTTTCTTTGCGGTTTCTTGACGTTTCGGATTGTCTGTTACTGTCATAAATAGAATAAATACAAAAATATGAGTCGGAATATACGCTATTACATTTTTTGGACACATATAATGCCCTCAGAAGCGAAATAGGCGTATCTCAAAAAAATTGATATTCGAGATTCTTACAGCATCGGATAGCTTAAGAAAATTACGCATCTAATGAATTGCGCCAAATGCCAGTATCTTAGTTGAAGCCAATAAAAAATCTCCGAAGAGAATTTCCTCCATCTCAATTTTACATGTATGTATTTCAACAAATTGACATAAACAAAACATCAATTACCTCCAAAACGGTTTTTTTTTAGATAAGCCCTTTTCGCTTCTGAGAGCAGTATACATTTGTATATAAGAAAATATGATAAAAAAAATGTTTCCTTTCATTTTAGAATATTGCTTCTCAGAAGTGCTTCCTTTACTTGTTATTGTTTGGCAATTTAGCGATTACGCAAAAATTTTTATTTGTCAAATTAAGAGCTTTCAACATAACTCAGAAGAAGTTCAGAAGTTGCAATTTTTCATGAGACAAACCATAACTCATCCGGGCAACATATGAGTGGATAAATTATGTGGTAGCACTTCATCCTATTAGAAGCGTACGAAAAATCAGCTGTGTTCTTTTGAAACATGCCTATATTCGCTCAAAACTCTTTTATGCGGAAATTAACATTAACAAAGGACTAAGAATATACAAAACTCAAATGGTTAGTCAATGTGTATGGTTATTTGTCCATTCAAGAATTGAAACTAAAATCTAATCTTACTGTCAAAGCTCGCACTGAGTATTCCCAGAAGCCATATCCGCCAATTTAAACTACTTCAAGTTGTAAGATTAGATTTTATATTTACACGCGTTTTGCTCAATCATTTGGCTAAATAAGCTGATCCA